>KV417291.1:174118-367558 GCA_001630345.1 Calocera viscosa TUFC12733 | reverse complement strand
GAGTATCGAGGTGAAATCTTGGTTGACGAGCTTCCTTCGGGAACGTTCTATTGAGGGCCTGCGGCAGGATAGCTTCCTCCGTGGGGAGCAGGGTCGTCCCACACGGGTAAGGCTCCGCCAAGAGATGACGGACAAGCATGGCATGGACCTCAGACCGTTCTAGCAGCATGTCAGCAGATACCCCCATGAGAAGTCATCCCCTTTTGGCTCCGAGCAGCTGCATCGCAGCTGCATCGCAGCTGCACCCAGCCGGGTGCAGCACTTCCTCCCAGCCCCTCAAGAAGGGGTGGCGGGGAGCACGACTAGAACTCGCCGCGTGGTCCTGTCCACGACCGTGACCGGCGATCACCCAGCACCTCTTGTCGGCCCTCTCCCGCAAATGGAATGGCATTGATCTATCATGTCTCTTTCTTTCTCTTTGTTGTTCTCACGGGAATCGCGGTTGTTGGCAGCGCGGCAGGCTTGATAGCTCAGGCATGGCTGTCAGGAGGCCAGAGGAGATGGGACGTAGTGATTGTGGTGGGCTCATACATTGCTTTGGTGCGCATATGATATCACCCCACATTGAACTCGAGCTCATACTTGCGTAGGCCGTAATGAGCACGCTCATAATAATCAATCGGCTTTGGAGCATACGAGTGGCTTTGAGCCAGATTCCTAAAGCGTACATACCCGTGAAGGAAGAGGATGCGCCAAAGGTGCGTAGCTTGTATGGCCTCGCGAGAACTTGCGCAGACGATCATACAGGATGTCTACAAGCTTGTCGAGGCAGAGTACACGCGTGCAAGCCTTATCGCCTATATTGCCCGTCCCAGGAACAAAGTTGCGCCCGGTTGGGGTACACCTGGTACGACGGCAAGTTTCTTCGTACCTCGACTTGTAATCCTTATGCCTTGAACAGGAGGCGACCTCGAAAACATCTTCTTGCCCCGAGCGCTGTTGGATACCCTTTCGACAGTGGACGCGGCGGTCCGCAATCTCTTGCCGTCTCTGCTGCCCATTCGACCTCAGGTCACCGTAACACAACATCTGGCACCGTTGACCGAGATCCTCCATGGAGAGAAGTTTCACGAACAGATACGTCTTTATGACGCATTGGTACAGAGGGCGCGGTATGGATATGTGAATGAGGACTTGTTATTGACCGAGCTCGAGTACATGGAGGGGGTGCGGTTGAGCGCTGAACTAGCCAAAGTGTACGTGCCAATTCTGCGGCTGCTGGGTAAGAGTACGCTAACGGAAATACTCAGGTTTAACGCACTCTCTGTCTTACGACAGCCTCACCCGAATGTCAATGCCCGGGACTTTGCCTCGCCGTCACCTGTTCTTGACCTTCTCTCTCAGACTAGTCTCTCAGATCCATTAGGGAGTGGATTGAGCTCATGACCATTCTGCTTCTTGAGCGCTGGATACCAATCATGCATTTGTACATTATTGCAACACGCAATCAAACTCAGTAGATCTACATGTTGCCTGCCAAGGTGTGCTGCGCGTGCACGTCTGGTGATGAGCTCCCAGCCAGCAAGGGAGGGTTCTTGGACGTCACTTCTGGCACTGGCAACCGCAGTCACGAATGATCCTGTCCGACGTTTCCGAGTCACAAGTTGCAGCCGGCCAAATTCACCAAGCTCGCTGTGCTTTCGCTGACACGATGTCACATCAAGGAGTATAATCGGGCCACTGCGCGATAGCTGGAGTGGAGGTCGACAAGACGCAAGTGTAAGCTCATGCATGCCAATATTACATATGTGATTGTAGTTACAGTCCATGCCACAACGTGAGAAACAAGGCGGCCAAGGCGACTAGGGTTCGTCGCGTATCAAAGCATAAGCACTCGGAGCACATCCAACAGCACCGAGGATGTGCTTGCTCAATGTTGCGCTCGAATGTGGAACGGGTTGCAGAGGATAGTATGCGATATAGATGGCTTCGAGCTCTTGCCGACTCATGTTCTTCACGGCCGTCACGGATGTCACGGGCGGAAGGGGAGGGTTGAACTGCCAGATGTCAATTGGCCATCCTATACGATCACAGAGATAGAGCACGTACTTCCGTTAAATGCTTGAGGTTGGCCGTCATCACAGCTTCGAATGGACCATCATGCTGCTGAGCGTTCCATGCCTATTGACAGATAAGGCAGAGGGTGCGACATGTGCGGATCATACTGACTTTGCATGCTGTCATCCCGACCTGGTTCACCATGCGCTCCAGCCGGTCAAATCTTGGCCCCATTGCGTTTTCGATTCTTGGCCCCATTGCGTTTTCCAGATGTGCAGGCATTTGCGTTAATAGAGCGATGATCAGCTGCATCTGCGCTTGCTGCTGCTGCCGATGCTGCTCTTGTTGTTGTTGCTGCTGCTCTTGTTGTTGTTGTTGCTGCGCTTGTTGTTGTTGCTGTTGTTGCTGTAGCGTCGCAGTGACATCCTGCTGCAACTGCGGCAGGGCTTGCTGGACATGTGCGGCCACCACTGCTGGGATGTTGACGGGATTCTGTAGCCTTGCATCTCCATCATGGGCACCAAGGGCTGGGCCCCCTGCATCAAAATGTCAGAGGTGGGATATTAAGAGAGTGATGAGGATACATACATCGGTTGAACGCGTACCCCATTAGCAACGCCGTTTCGTAGGCCATTGCCTCAGCATGCCTTTCGGCAGGCATAGGGTTGTCATGTTCTGAATAGTCTTGTCAGCATCTTGGACAAAAGCACAGTTAAGGGCGCGCTTACGTCCGCAACGGCGGTCCACTGATAAGGTAAGATCATGTGCAGCCAATATGTTGGTGATGGAGGGAGGGAAGTACACAGGTTGCAGGGGTGTACCACCTGGAACCAATGGATTAGGGATGCTCTCAGGGAGAGCAATCAGCAGGGGGGGGAAGGCAGGCATGAATTATTGAAGGTGGTGATGGTGTTGGTGTGGTGTATGAACGTGTCGGTGTTGGTGTGGTTGTGTTGAGTTGGAAACGCGTACCGTGCGCGTTCACTAGGCTTGTGACCGGCAGCAATGCTCACGCGCCGGCGATCACCCAACACCTCTCGTCGGTCCTCTCCCGCAAATGGAATAGCATTGATTTACCATGTCTCTTTCTTCCTCTTCGTTGTTCTCACGGGAATCGCGGTTGTTGGCAGCGCGGCAGGCTTGGTAGCTTAAGCATGACTGACAGGAGGCCAGAGGAGATGGGACGTAGTGATTGTCGTGGGCTCATACATTGCTTTGGTGCGCATATGATATCACCCTACATTGAACTCAAGCTCATACTTGCGTAGGCCGTAATGAGCACGCTCATAATAATCAATCGGCTTTGGAGTATACGAGTGGCTTTGAGCCAGATTCCTAAAGCGTACATGCCCGTGAAGGAAGAGGATGCGCCCAAGGTGCGTAGCCTGTATGGCCTCGCGAGAACCAGCGCAAACGATCATACAGGGTGTCTACAAGCTTGTCGAGGCAGAGTACACGCGTGCAAGCCTTATCGCCTATATCGCCCGTCCCAGGAACAAAGTTGCGCCGGGCTGGGGTACACCTGGTATGACGGCAAGTTTCTTCGTCCCTCGACTCGTAATCCTTATGCCTTGAACAGGAGGCGACCTCGAAAACATCTTCTTGCCCCGAGCGCTCTTGGATACCCTTTCGACAGTGGACGCGGCGGCCCGCAATCTCTTGCCGTCTCTGCCGCCCATTCGACCTCAGGTCACCGTAACACAACATCTGGCACCGTTGACAGAGATCCTCCATGGAGAGAAGTTTCACGAACAGATCCGTATCTATGACGGATTGATACAGAGGGCGCGGTATGGATATGTGAATGAGGACTTGTTATTGACCGAGCTGGAGTATATGGAGGGAGTGCGGTTGAGCGCTGAACTAGCCAAAGTGTACGTGCCAATTCTGCGGCTGCTGGGTGAGAGTATGCTAACGGAGATACTCAGGTTTAATGCACTTTCTGTCTTACGGCAGCCTCACCCGAACGTCAATGCCCGAGACTTTGCCTCGCCCTCACCTGTTCTTGACCTTCTCTCTCAGACCAGTCTCTCAGATCCGTTAGGGAGTGGGTTGAGCTCGTGACCATTCTGCTTTCTGGGCGCTGTATACCAATCATGCATTTGTACATTATCGCAACACCAATTCCATCTCAGTAGATATACCTGCTACGTACCAAGGTGTTCAGAGGGCAGCTGCGCGGCACGTCTGGTGATGAGCTCCCAGCGAGCAAGGGACGGTTCTTGAGACGTGACTCCGTCTAACTTGAACCCTATCCGTCCTTTCCAAGTCGTTGTCACAAGTTGCAGCCGTCCAAGTTGACCTTTATTCACCAAGCTCGCTGTTGCTTCGCTGACGCGATGTCACATCAAGGGATATAATGGTACCAGGGCCACTGCGCGATAGCTGGAGCGGAGGTCGAGAACGTCGCCGACATGGATTTGCCAGCAAGAGCTTCAATCACGCGGCAGCCGCGCATCGTCCTGGCATTTGACCTGGATAACATGTATGGTACGTTCCGCTTCAGACCCTTGATGGTTGCATATCTGAGGTCGAGCGCGCAGTGGCTTGTGAGCGACTTCGAAACCCTTGGTTAGTGGGAAAGCCTGTGGGAGTGCAGCAGAAGGGCCTGCTCGCAACCGCAAGCTACGAGGTGCGCTTGGCCCACGGCATTCGAGAGAAGGCCTCGTCTTACAAGCATGCAGGCACGCGCGTTAGGAGTGGACAAGCTTTGTACTCTGCGCGAAGCCAAACAGCGATGTGCGTAGTGTCTTCGTTAACTGGGCCTAGACTTGAGCACCCTTGTTGATGGCCAATACAGGCCCATCCCTCATTCTCGTCAACGGAGAGGACCTGACATTATATCGGTACTACTCCAGACGCGTATTCAACCTTGTCCGATCCGTTCTTGGAACTTGTCCCGTCGAGAAGCTTGGCATGGATGAAGTGTTCTGTGATGTGACCGAGATGATCACCGAGCATCTGGCGGAGCTCGAGGGTACCTCGCCAGGTCCTCAGGGCAGATGGTTCAGCCTCGCTCAAGCCGACCCAACTGAACATTCGGAGAACAAGGGATTCTGGTACAATCCATCCTTGGGTTGCCCCGGCCATACTATCCCGGAGCCCGAAGCTACCAACACCGTCAACAGTGGAACGGAACCTCCGACCGAGATCGTCGTCGCTTCTCATCTGGCCAACCACATTCGGCACCTCATACTCACCCAGATCGGATTGGGCTCCTCTGCTGGAATTGCATACAACAAGACGCTGGCTAAGCTCGTCGGCAACTTGCACAAGCCACATCAGCAGACTACATTAACTGTTCATCCTGGTACCGCTGGAGAATATACTAGGGTCGTGCGAGCGCTCCTGGATCCGCTTGATGCCCACAAACTCATGGGATTCGGTTGGAAGGTGCTGTGCACCTTGCGGGACCATGTCACCGGCTCTCCGCGAGCCTCTATATATGACACTACTACGGAGAATCATCACAGCAACACCACTCTCACGGTGGCCTTCCTGAGGCAGAGCTTGACCGAACAACACTTTCGCGCGCTTCTTGGAGCACAGAACGGGCAGAAGCTATGGAACTTACTGGACGGCAAGGATGAAGAGCCGGTCAAGTCTTCGCCTGAATTCCCTCTTACGATATCAATCGAGGATTCGTTCGACGAGCGCCGTGGAACTCTCGACTGGCAAGGCGTCCTCCAGGAAATCGAAATCCTGGCAAACAGCCTACTCAGGCGCTTGGAAATCGAGCTCGTTGATGGTGGCGAAATTGACGGTATACGGAGCGATTCTTCACTACCTAAGCCACCGAGGAAATGGCAGCGTTATCCCTCCCAGATCAGGCTGACTATCCGCGGTGGACACTCCAAAGAGATTGCGTACAATGCAAATCGCGAAAGTCGCTCTGCGGCGTTGCCTGTCCCCGTCTTCGACTTGGACGTCCCCCGAGTCGAACGTGCCCAAGCATTAGTCCGGCAACCGCTGGCGGGCCTAGCCAAGCAAATTTTGGACAAGGGTATGGAACGGAAGACTGTAGAGAAGTACGAGGTTAGCATGTGAGCCGGATGTCCAAAGCTCGTGGTGTGTTCGCCTGATGTCATGTTCAGCATCAATATTGCGGTCACGCATCTTCAAATCACGACCCCAACCAAGTCTATCAACGCCTTCTTCTCTGCTGGGATGGTCAACGGCGAGCCGTCCCTTGGGATTGGTTCGCATTTGAATGTCACCGATGATGTCACATCCACGATTGGCTCGAAGCGACCTCGCACGATCTATGCATCAGACCTTGACCTCGAAATGCTTCGAGAACTCCCACCAGATATTAGAGACGATGTGCTTCGAGAGTACGGCATCGACGTATCAGAATTGGATCTCGATGAACGGCCTCACAAGCAGAGCAAATCGGATGCGTCACCCGTTGCCATCGGCACCAAGAGTGAAGCCAGGCCTAGCCAGAACCCTCTGGTCGCTATTTCCAATGTGGTTTCGGAGCACGAGATCGGGACCTCGGTCTCCTCGTCGAGCTCAAACGATGAAGGCCCTCTGTCGGACGAAGAGCCAGAGATAGGTAATGCGGAATGTACTATATGCGGTGCTGTCGTCTTCAGTTGGTCTATGGACGCACACATAGCCTACCACGCAGGATCCTGAATGATTGCGGACTGCCCGATTCGCCTGGCTGGACGGAGGGCGATCTCCGTTCGCCGCTTCTCCGTCCGGCATGCACAAGACATAGGAGCCAAATGTGGTTTGATGATAAAATACGATGTAAGAATACCACTGTAACAGGAGTGTGTTACTGATTCACTCCGTCAGGACATCCAGAGCGACGCGAGGAGCATCGGTATGCACAGCGGCTAGATCAATCAGGTCAATATGTCCTCATGCGCTTCGCTTTCCTCGGGCTCTCCGCACCATATTTCATCTCCTCGCCGTCTTCATCTTTCTTCACAACCCGTCGTTTGCGACAAGAATTCGACGGGAATGACTTCCACGAGCCCCCTTCATATCCAGAAACTAGCTCCCGCTGAAAGTCTTCGCGGTACGCGACGCATTCCAACGCGCAGACGTGGATCTTCTATCGAGGTACTTAGTACGATTGGCTTTGCATGCCAGTTGTTATGCACGTACCTCAGCACCATCCTGTAATGCAGTCTCTATGGCCGGTCGTGTGACCTTCGACCACGCGTTTGATTTCAAGATGGCTTTCAGCTCCGCCAATTCATCCTTCGTTTCTGGATCGTGTCCGTCGTGTCTCTGTCGATAAACGTACCGTGCACGAGCATGCTGGCCCCACGACAACTTCATGTAGCCCTCATCGAGCCATATACTTCGCATCTATCATGGGGAGATCTGTTAGTGCAGACCCACACGCCTTCAATCACCGCACAACTCACCTGAGGATCCTGCCGATGCCACTCGTCCGAGGTCAATGGCTCGACCTTGTGCATGCGGTATTCGCCCATATACAGCCATTGGTTCTCTGCCTTTCGAACAAACAAAGGCATGCTTTCGTATATCTCCCGGTGCCGACAGAAGGCGAGCCCGTGCTCTCCGGGCCGCAATGGCAGCTCTGGATTCCAGTCTCTCTTCATGAAGGCGACATGGCCGATGTCGTGGAGCTCCTTTCGAGCAGGGCCAATGCGTGGGAAAACATTTTGCGATGAACCACCGTAGCGTGCACTGAAGAATTCGCGAGAGATGCCCTTCAAGGTGATCTCGTCGTCCAACGCCACGGTGATAGGCTTGGAATTGATCGTCTCGAGTCGACTTCTTAACGACGATTCATCCAGGGCGAACTTCTTCTCCTCGATTTCATCTTCGAGCTTCATGAAGTATATGATCTGTCCGGAAACCTGTTTGAACCACGACACGGTCGCGTACTAGGTTGTCTCGTGCGTACCGGCTCCGAGTCGTCCCCATTCCGCCTGATCTGAGCTGCGCCGTTCCTCCCAGCGCCGTTTCCCCTGTTCTTCAAAGTCATCGTCTACGGTTGCACCTCCTACGTGGACTGCTGCTCGAGGCCGTCTGGAAAGAGTGAGTACAGGACAGAAATACGACGTTGCAAAGTACCCACGGGTCGTGGAAGGGACATCAGAACGCGGACCCTGTCCAGGCCTTCTGCAGCCTGTTTCAACCTTGCTTCTACCAGAGAAGTCTCATCCGGCGAACACTTCTGTACGATAAGCCAAAGGGAACGGCAGCTGCCAATAGACGGAAGTTTGACCGCAGAAGGAATGCATTACGTTTCTCGGACACACGCTCGGGGAGCGTGGTTGTCTAAGACACCATGTGGTCGCCTTCAAGTTCAACCACGCCAACATTCAAGTTAGTTGGGAGAGGAGCGGCCGAAGAGTAATACGAACGGTCTGTCACCCTCTATTCTGTTCCGGCTCGGTTTGGTTTGTTCCTCTCAAGACATCCTCAAACAAGTTGCAGGAATTCGCCAATGAAGCGAGGGAGATGCACGCAGAACTGTCCATGCTTGTAGTATACTGCAGATAAAACAGTTACATTACATCATCTCACATATCATTGGCATTGGCATAGGTAGCACGACACGGGCACACAGTCCTCAGAATATGATAAGGAAACACACGAGGTAGGATCACAGGTTTCGGCACAGGATACAGTCCATATGACCACACACATATAGGACAGCTCTCAGAGTTCGTCCTGAGGATTGCGGGTGGGAAGGACGACGACTGAGGCAGTTCACAGGATCTGAATGTTAATGTCTCCGTAGGGCGCTCTTTGTTCGAGATGGACAAAGCTCTTCGTCGCCAGCACTATCCATCAGGAGAATCAGCCAGAGCTCCAGGGTTGCATCGGGCGCGCTCCAGGAGTCAGAGTGAGTATCACAAACGTACCGAGACAGTTGTAGAAGGCATTAGCAGCGATATGTCGCGTTTTGGCATAGGCAGGCAAGACCCGGTCCAGGGTGACTCTAGCAGAACCGGCACCAGCAGGAAGACCACGTTGGGCTACGTTGTGTTCAGCCTTGATATACCTGTGGAACAGTTTACTCATCAGCAAAGGTCCTGAAGCAAGTCGAATTGCACGAGCTCTAGGAAGTTGAACGAGTTCCGCTCGAGCGTCGCCAGCGACTCAGGATCCTGAGACTGAGATTGCGTTTGGGACTGGGTCTGCGTGTGACCGGAGACCTCTGTGCTCAAAGTGAACGGATGACTTTGGTCCAGAGTGAAGAAACTGCACCAGGGAACCCAGCGAAATCTTCGACAGGTCCTTCAGCGCCGCCGAAAGAGCGTTTAGGGGTCGATCCCAGATCCGAAGGGATCAAGGAGCCTTCGCGACTGCCTTGTCTCACCCTGCAACGCGTCAGAGCGTTCCAGCACAACGTAGAAGGCTTTACCTCAGATCATTAGCATTCACTTCAACACTGGGGGACAACCCGCTTCGGGGTCCATCGCTGGACCTTGCGCCGCCCATGCTGAATGGAGCCCAGGACGAGCTGCTCGGGTGGCCGTCGATGTCGACATTATCCCAAGGAAAGGAGTTGCTCTTCTGACTGATGTCATGGAGAATAGAAGCACCACGGGCTTGTTCAACCTTTCGACTTATAAGAACAGGAGTATCTTTCGTTGAACAAACGGCATACCGAGCTTATGGACTGGCGCAGAATACTCTTCGGAGTCCTCATTTGCGGCAAATCAGGATCGTTCAGATTCATGCCGTCAGCTTCGTCAGAGGTCAGCGCTCAGTAAAAAGCCTCCCGAGTTTGAATCTTACCATTCTCTCCCCAACCCTGCGCCTGTCCCCACCCTGCATCGCCACGCAGGCCCATGTCCATCATAATGTCGTCGTCGGGATAGACCACCATACCGCGACCATCCTCAACTTCCTGCGCCCCGTCGATTCGGCGACGCACAGTACGTTCATCTAGACGAGAAGCTTCAGTATCCATGTGAAGATGCAAGTTCATAGGTTTCACCGTCAATGGATTCCTCAGCCCATCGCCTCTTCCGTGCCTCTTGGTTCACTTCGATGACGTTGGCAAAACAGTCTCGCAGTTCCGGAGCCTCGACTGGGCTGAAATCAGTACCCTGCATATGCTAACGAGATCAACCTACATCCGTCTGGTATGTCCTGCTCCAGCAGAGCTATAACCCAAGCCTTCGCCGTCTTGCTTTGAATCTCAGCCCTGGCTGCCAGCATGTTCTCAAGGTAACCCTCCCTGATCACTTAGTCAGCAGGTGCCCATCACCAGAAGTACGCCTCAGGCAAAGTACCGATTGGCCATCAGTTCTGCATCGGTCAACTCGGTACGGACATCCAACAGAAGCCTGACTCGCTTCTTCTTCTTCTTCTTCTCAGCCTCGAGCTCCTCTCCAGGACGCTTGCCGCCAGGAGGAAGATCATCGAGGTTGTCGGCGCTGGGAGGACTCTCCTGGGAGTGTGTTAACGAAGGAGTACGCTCGCGGAGAGGTCGCCCGTCGTCGTCATTCAGCCCCTGGATAGACAGATTAACCTCTGAAATCGCACGAAGATAAAATATACCCACAAGGTTGCGTGGCTTGCGTCGGTGACCAGCAGCCAAGTCTTTCCTAATGGCAGAAGAGAGGTGCTCAGACGGCGTGCCCGGGGGAACATCACCTCCCTGCAGGACGTCATCAAGGCCTAAATCAATCTGGTCGCCGCCGCTGTAGAATCTTCAGCATGAATCCAGGGTGTAATGATAAGATGCCTACGGAACATCGGCACCGCCCCATCCTTGAGCACCCCAACCATCTTCTTCAAGTCCGAGGCCGAGGTCTATGCGTCCATCTCCAACGGCGCCATCGCCCAACTCGTTGTCATAGTCCATGTTGAACGGTGCATTGCCAGAGCTGCTCGTCCCGTGTCCAGCCCCAGTACGAGATGACCGCGGAGCGGCAGACGACGACGAGGGTTCACCGCCTGGGCCAGGTAGAAAGTCGAAGGAGAAGTCATATTCGTGCATACTTGCGGGATCGGCGACTTCCAAGAGGTGGGATTCGTCAAGCGTGATGTCACGCGGATCGACTGGATAACGTGGCCATGCATCAGCAACGGCTCACCGGATGTATTAAGAGGACGTACTCCGTTTAACAGCGGGACTGATAACACCCAGATCGGCTCCCCACTCCTGCATGCAAGTGAGCTTGAGTCAGGGGCAACGATGTTGAGGAAGCACCTTGTTGAGGGACCCGAAGTTGAAGCCGAAATCGAAATCGAAATCAATGCCCGCTCTATCCCCAGCCGCAGGCAGCGTAATTAGATCTGCTCTGTTTCACCACCTAGTAAGTATCGCTGCCGCTAAGTATATGCGCATACATGCGCTCACTTTACGGTAGCCTGCGCCATCTCCAGGGTAATCGCACCACTTTCAGCATACATAGCGTTCACCGCCTTCTTGAGGTTGGTGAAAGTAGAGGTGACATCCGCCGCCCAGATATCGTGTCGCGCATGATAGACGCTTGGCGGTGACCATTAGATGATCGCATATATGCGCTTGCATCGAGGAGTGGCGTACCGGATCACCCCAACCATAAGGTTCGCACTCAGCCTGAGAGCGAGTGGCTCAGGCGGAGAGCTGATCATTTCGCATAGCTGGGGGATGTCGGCGGAGAGGATGCCCTTGCGGGGAAGCTTGCGGAGAGCGGACTTGGAGCCGAGCGTAGCCGCTAGCCTGTCGCACGCGTCAGTAGAGAGGAGGAGAGGGCGGACGAACGCGGAGACACCAGATAAGACCGAAGCCAGAGTGACGCCTCTGCAGCAGCTCGGGGGTAAAGAACATGTTTGGGAGTAGTCGATGTGCTGAGGTCGGTGAGGGGCAGCGACGCGGTAGGGAGAGGAGACACGGGTGAGACGCGACATCGCGTCGCAGGTACGCGCTGCATATATATGCCACACGGAGAAAAGGAGTGTGAAGAGTAACGTGAAGAGCACCCGGAATGGCTCGTGTGTGACCGAGAAAGCGCGTCTGGTGTGAGGATTGTGAAGAGTCAGCAGAAGCCGAACATCAGTGGGAGGATCCTCATAAGGGTTCTTCAAGAGCACCCTCATTCCACGTTCTTCGAGTCCAGCTTCAGGGATTGTTGGTTGGCCGGGTCTCCTGACGTCGACTCCTTCATCAAATTACATTTCATACTCCATACTATAGCATTAGTGCCAATAAGTGTGCAGTCCTTGAGGTTGATTCGCGCATTTGAGAAGGCTGCTAGGCAAGAGGTTTTAGGAGTACATCCGACGTGCGGCCAGTTATTTCAGGATTGTCTTCATCAGAAATGCATTCACGAGCCATCAATGTCCTTGCCTTGGCTAAGTGATAACAATAAGTGAGCGGGCAAGCATCCTGTCCTGGTTGCCTTGTCGGAATCTGGACCAGCAAGCCCGAGCCGTGCCACCCCGACGACACTAGCAGCACAAGTTGTCGTCACATTGTTACGGCGAGACCGCATCATCCTTTCCAGCAAACGTTGCAACCAACAACACAAACTGCACAGAGTTGATAACATTGAGCAGCGGTGCACCAGTTATCTCTAAGAGTATTATAGGAGTGCGAGCAGCTCCCAAAAGATCAGCCATAGTTCGGCCCACGAGCGCTTAGCCATTGTAGGGTCCTCATTAACAGGACGCGGGAGAAGTTCAAGCCACATACTGCTGAAACTGTACAGCACCATAAATGCTTCCGACCACTTTCGCTCGTCTGCTGCCTGCTAGTAGACGCCTACAGTACGACCCTCAGCCGTTCGACTCGTGCATTTCCGACATCCACCATGGCTGAGCAGGTATGTTTACCGCCCCGCCGCTGTCGCAACCGTGTACTAATCATGTTCTGCAGATTGAGAAGGCATACCAGCAGCAGCACCTGTTTCAAAACGCCAAGCGGGGTACGCAGTGTCGCGACGAGCGAAGTGCACAGCGTGCTGATCGTGGTTATGTTCTGAACAGTGGGCGGTAAGGTCTCTACCAAGACCAAGCGATGGTACAAGGATGTGGGTCTTGGCTTCAAGACTCCCGCCGATGCGATCAACGGGACCTACATTGGTGCGATTCGAGTCTTCGCGCAGCTAGAGGCTTGACGCTGACATCTGGGTTCTAGACAAGAAGTGCCCGTTCACTGGCGACGTCTCCATCCGCGGCCGTATCCTCACGGGACGTGTTATCTCGACGAAGATGACCCGCACCCTCATCATCCGCAGAGATTACCTGCATTACATCCCCAAATACAGTGCGCATCCTCCGCAACGCCTCATACCCCGTTATGCTGATTCCGTTGGCAGACCGTTACGAAAAGCGCCACAAGAACCTCGCAGCGCACGTCTCTCCCGCCTTCCGTGTCGAAATTGGGGATGTGGTCACCGTTGGCCAGTGCCGGCCGTTATCGAAGACCGTCCGTTTCAACGTCCTACGTGTTGCGAAGAACAAGGCGGCGTCCAAGTCCTTCACAAAGTTCTGAGGGGTTGTTCGGGCTTCGTTGGCAGAGGATGCGACTGCACATGGGTGTGGACGCGTGCGTTCGGCGTCGTAGGCTAGTCGGATGCTGTGCATGTTGTAGTGGGTTATGCAACTCTTATGAGCCTATGATTATGGCTTGAACTCCATGTTCGCCCCCGCGAGAGTCCTGGCCGGTGCCTATACAACAGGCGGGGTTAGCACTGTCGTCTGCTGCACTCAGTGATATTCGGGCAGGCCACTTCGGCAAGCTGCGTTCGGCTCCGGGCCGGACTTCCCTGCTAAGACCCGGGGGACGCTGACGTGGGGGACATTTGACAACTGCACCGGATCTCTTTCCCACAAACAGCGACGGAAAAAGCAATGGTCGGGCTTGGCGTGACTGTATTACGACCCCATCGCGATGAATTTGTCCATCTGCGCCTCGCAGGTCAGTCGCATCCAATCTCGACTGCACCATGGCAGCCTCGACGGACGTGAGAACTATCTACTGCCTGGTCTTTGAGTAAGGAAGCCCTTGCTCACATGCTTCGTTTACTAACGCGAGTCGCCCAGTTACTGCGGGTTTCCTATCTGGCCGCACAACGGTGTCTACTTCTTTAATCTGCTTGGAACGAAATACACCGCCAAGACTGTGTCTCTTCAGGCAACAAAGACGATTAGGGATGCCAACCCGTGGAAGAATGGCTTCCCGTCATCTTCAAACGAAGACCTTGAATATGAGACCGATCTTTCCTTGGCAGAGTTGCAAGATCTTGGACAGTATGCATAGATGTCTAAGTCTGCACTCTGGCCTTCCAATGACCCGAGAGTTGTAGGCGCGACATTATCTGTCTTCCCGGAGGAGTGCTCGGTGCTCCGCATCTTGCCAACGCTTCATCATTGGCAGTCACTCTGAAGCCGGTTCTCGATAAGGCTCGGTGGATAGTGACTGAAGGTCTGGGTTCCACCATCCTTGCTGCTGCTGGTCTGTTGGATGGAAAGCGAGCGGTAGTCACTCGGGCTGGGTTGGCCGAGGCGAGACTGCATTGTATGCGTGCATCCTCCTGTTCTGGTTCCTGGATCTAAGTTTGGCAACATCCAGATCCTGCTGTCAGGTGGGAAACAGGTCCATTCTTCAGACCGCAAGGGAAAATCCTGCACGGAGGTGGTTCTATTTCTTACAGCCTGATACGTTTAGCTGAAACCAAGTCAGGGAAGTTTATCATGACTGACAACCTCGGTCGTCAAGCACCTTTAGACGAACTTGCGACTGCCACGGCCGCAGCCAAGTTCTTCACTATGTTGGTTGAAAGGGGCGAGGAGCCGAACGAGACATCTTCTATCCAATCGGTGATCACAGCAGCCCCCTCAGAAATGGAGCAGAATATCACCATTACCGAGGTGCAGGTGGAAACTTTGGCAAGCAGGATCAGACTGGAGAGGGAGGACACACAGATCATACGCATGGCCGAGGACTTTTCCCTTCGGCTCGCTTGTGAAGGATACATGGAAGCTTGCAATGGTAAGCAAGATGAACCCGTGTTCTTTCGTGAAGGTCACTCATGTTGGAACAAGTGATTGTTGCAGAGCTCTTGACTCACAATCCCGACGCCCTGAACTTTCTGGTTAAGCGCGGCCTCGAGATGGTTTGGCACACCGTCGGACCACGACCTGATACTCCGTATCCACAACTGACAGAAGCAGAGCTCCTGGAAATGGAGGAAGAGCAGCGATATTATGACCTGCACGAGCGCAATACGGTAACGATCACCGAGCGCGTGGACGTCCCCTTTCAGCAGCTTGCACCGGATCAGGTTGGAGAGCTTGCCGCGGCACTTGCAGCTGTACAGCATCTTGCGGAGAAGAAGCTCATCTCCCGCATAGAGCTGGGGGCCGGGGCGTTTGGCACGAGCTATGATGAGGGACCCATCACCATGCCCACCGAAGAGGAAGAGCGACGAGGCTTGGAGGTCTTCCGCAACTATATCTCGAGGCGTGATGAGGACGACCGGCCGATGAATGTCAGGCTGCTTAGCGTCTACGCGAATCTGGCCTTGAAGTACGACTTGGAGGAAGAAGGGAAGCGCTGGCTGGACCTATGCCTCCGAGAAGTGCTCAAATCGACCTCCAACTGGGTAGAGCTTGCGTCTGTCGCGAGCGGCCGCTATACCAGCGTTCAGCTCGGGAACGGGGCTCTCCAACAACTGACTGGAACCACCCCAGAAATTGCAAAGCGAGCAGGACAGGATCTCGCAACTGCGCTGCGAGAACGATGGCAGACCGGGGAAGCGAGGCCATTCGTGTCCTTGTCCTGGCCCGACCTTCTGAGGCGCATCCAGGCTGCATCAGACAATTCTCAACAAGCGAGCGATGCCGGCACCCACGAGCCCTACATGCGGGAGGCAGCAACCGAGCAGTCCATTGCCGCAGCTGAGGAGCGGCTTGGCATCATTTTACCAGCGGACTACAAGACCTTCCTGCGGCTCACAAACGGCACCGGCTCCTCAAGTTCCAAGACTGGGGAGCCTGAGCTCGCCCCTGTAGAGGAAATCGCCTGGGACGAAGAGACGCCGCGGATCTGCATGTTCAAGGTAGAGCCGCTGCCCAGGATTCATGGGAAGGAATGGAACGCGCTGCCGGACCTGAAGCGGGTGTTGAGGATCTCGGTCGATGGGTGGGAGGAGTACGTATATCTCATCGAGCCGGAGATGGTCGCTCTCTTGCCTGGACAGGAGGACGCCGTCAAGGAGGGAAGATGGAGGGCTTCGACTTGGGGTAAGATGTGTATCATCGTTCGAGATCGCAAGTCTGATCACCCTTGCCAGCTGCTTGGAGGGCGGATCACATTCCGTACGAGAGCTTTCGTGACTATATGGAGCGGCTGCTTCTTGAGAGCTAGATACTGTAGACACTGCACGCAATGCAAATGACACAAGAGCAGAGCTGTGGAGCTGTTGATAGCAAGGTTTAAGATTACTGACAGCAAGCATAATACACGTGATCGACGGTATTTCGCAATTTCGCGAGAAAGAAAGGGATAAACAGGGAACAAGGAGAGGACATATCGACAAAACATGGGTTCTCTCGGTGGGCTTGCCAAAAAAGGGTTCGGTACTGTATTCAGGACGCGCGCGCTAAACAAGAATCCTCCCTTTTCGGGCCCTGCCGACTACCCAAAGCCCACACATGGAAGGAAATGAACCGAAGAGACAGGGTCACGGAGATCAGGCGGATCGGATAGGCAGTGACGGCGGGAGGCGGGAAACGACAGCAGCAGGCGGGCATCCGAGTGTGGCCAGCGCTTGCGGTCGCGGGTGGATCGGCGCGCAACGGCGGCCTTTTGCCGGGGAGGAGCGGGCTGCGGTGCTCGTGCGTACGTCATTCGGAGCTGGACGGATTTGCGGATTTGAGGGGTGCTTGGACGGGTATGGGGCGGGAGTTAAGGCGTATTCGACACCAAGGCGGCAATGGTGCCGCCTTGTTAAGGTACTATTGCGTGAGCAGCTGGGAATGCGGGGTGGAAGAGCGTTTGGCAGAGCGGAATCAGAAGGGGACGAGGACGAGGAATAGGCTGGAGACGGCGGGACGGGCTCCCTCCTTCCGGGTAGATTGCGTGATAAAAGTACAAGCTGTCCAGCAAGGGACGGCCGCGTCAGCGTCAGCCCCGGGCGCATGTAGGCTGGTGCTATGCGGTCGCGGGCGGGCTCTGCACGGGCATCGCACTGGGAAAGCGATAGCGGGTCAGTATCAGTCACGCCTCCCGGGGTGATTAGTAAGGCACACCTTTTCCGCTTCGCCTTTGTCATCTCCTTCCGGAGCGCGGGCCCATCGAGCGGCTTGAGCAGCTCGAACGCGCATAGCAGGTCCTCCGATACGCTCATGCACGCCCCGTAGTTGTCGAATTCTGCGCATAGATGAGCACCATGATCATCTCCAGGAGATGCAAATCGTACCTCCACAGTAGTTCGGAGCGCTGAATACAGTGACCAACGTCCGATCGTTCCAGAACTCATACCCGTCCTCGACGACCATGTGGGCCCTGCAAACGAGGTCCATGTCATACCTCTCCAAAAAGTCCTGTATGACGCGCTTGCCAAAGCAGAAGCTGACGCCCCGCTCATTGTCCTCCCAGTCCTGGGCGGTGTCGCTCGGGTCTGACCAGAGGAGATCGTTGAGGAGGCCGTAGTCGGGCACGTCTGTCGGCCGCGCGATCCGCCGGATGTCGTCCATGTTGTTCAGGCTTGGGGAGAGGCCGCCGTGCACGCAAAAGATCTTGGAGGCCACGATGGACGCGATGGGCAGCGCGTTGAACACGTCGATGAACGTCTTCCACACCTTGAGGCTCGCGCGGCGCTTGCACTCGTCGTAGAAGCCGTACACTGTGGGAATGCAGGATAAGCATGGTTCAGATAAGAGCTTGAGGGATACGCACCCCGCGTCACGTTTGCGCACTCGTGGTTCCCCCGGAGCATGAAGAAGTTCTCGGGGTACTTGATCTTGTAGCATAATAAAAGGAGGATGGTCTCGAGGCTCTGCTTTCCCCTGTCGACGTAGTCGCCGAGGAAGAGGTAGTTGGCCGCGGGCGGGAAGCCACACATCTCAAAGAGCCTTATCAGGTCTGCGTACTGTCCGTGGACATCGCCGACGATCTTGACGGGCGGGGAGAGTTCGATGAGCGTGGGCTGGGAGAGGAAGATGTCGCGTGCGGCGAGGCAGATGCTGGTGATCTCGCTTGTTTTCAGCGGGAGGGACTTGGACACCTTACCCGTGTAGGCGGTCGCGATGAGGCGCGAGATGAGCGAGTCGATGTCGATCGTGTTTGCTGATGCTGGGACGGAGGAGGCGGAGAAGGAGGCAGAGATGGGGGAGGTGGACGGAGGGAGAGACGCGCCAAAGGGCGTGTTCGGGTTGGCGTTGGACAGGATCGTCGGGTTTGTGGGGATGTCGACTGGCTGAGACTTGTCCCCGTCGGGAGGGGAGCCGTCGCTCGCGGGCGGGCCGGGCGAGGGGAGGCGTTTGTGCACGCCCGATTTTGGCCGGGGCGATGAGGTGCCCTCGGCGGTCGCGGTGGAGAGGGAGGGAGTGCCTGCGATGCTGATTGCGGGCGGGGGCGGGGCGCGCGTGGTTGTCGTGCTGCCGTTTGTGCGGGGGGCGGATGTGCTGCGGGAGCGCTGTGAGCCCGTGCCCGAGCCGTCCTTGTCTTTTGTCGAGGCGGGGGAGGCGTGCTCTGTGCCGTTCACGCCGTTTGGCGCCGCCTCGTCCTTGTGGATCGAGGAGGGGAGGGGCATAGGCGGGGGCAGGGCGTCGTCTGCGTGTGTGTGCGAGGAAGGCTCCTTTGAGGAGAAGCGCTTCATCTTCTTTGAGGGCTGGTTACCCATGTCTGCTTACACGGGCGGTGGGTTGTCGCTGGTGTTGTGAGTGCTGAGGTAGATGGCAGTGACGAGTGAAATAAAGAGAGAGTGGTCGGAGGGGAGGGGATGGCGAGGAGCAAGAGAGTGTGTCGGGTGACAGGAACAGCAGCCGGGAGCGCATCCAGCCAGACCGACACTCCGCATCCTCGCCCTGTCAAAACTCAGCCACTTCGCCCCCGCACACACACACACACACACGACCATCGCGCGCCCATCTCCCCCTTCCTGCACCGCTCTCATTCGGTAAGCAGCAGCCAACAGTACATACATCCTGACTCATGCCCGTCCCTGTGCTGCACGATAACTACTAGCTTATCCCCTCATGCGATGCAGCCTAGATTATCAAACTTGTTGCGCGGCCGGACGCCCCCTGGACGCGTCTGCCCTTTTGCCCTTTGCCCTAGTCACCCGCGCCCGCGGCCAAACTGAGCTGATCCACCGCGCGCCCCGAGCTTACGAGCGGCAAAAGCCCAGACCCCTAACCGCACCTCGCACGTGCACCCGGGTAACCTGCGCCCATCACACATACAACAAAGCCAACAATGGACGACCCATTGTAACCTTTACCTTTGATGTCAATCACACATTGCTATCCCGTTATCTGCACTCATCACCCGGCCGGTCACTGTATCTAGTACCCACCCTGCTTGACCCGCCCGTCCAGGCACTGCGCAATACTCAAACCCGGCTCCACAGGCTCGATAGAGGACCCTTCCTGCCCGGCTAAGACAATGTGAAGGCTTGGCATGCCCATGCCCAAATTCAAACTCCAAACTCGCAATTGAAACTCCAATCCACAGTGCACTCACGAGCTTGCCGTCTTCAGCTGCAGACCATACGCGTATACATATGTTATTCACGGTGCCCTAGATGAGATTGACTGGCATTATCACACGTGTCGTCAGCCTGCTTGTCCTGCATTGTACGAGACTGGACGGCCGGGGCTCAGGCTGGCGACCATGCCCGCCCGCCCGCCCATATGCATGCTGACGGTCCAGAATCCCGCACCGTCATTTCCCCCAATACCCGCCAAACCGCACGCGCCGCGCCCTCTTTCTGGTCCACCTTCTCCCGCTCAGCTGAAGCCCAAAGGGCAGTGTGTGCGCTCGCTGGCAGCCCCTTCCCACTCACCTGCCCACGTTCTGCCTAAACTGCTCGCTCCAAAGCTTTGTTCCATGCTCTTCGGAACATGAAAGGCTGATATATGATATTAACAACCCCTTGCTCGTCGAACAGCACCTGCTAGATCCCCTCCTCACTCTGATCTGCACTTGAGAACTGAAAACCTGGAACCGATGTCCGCAACAGGCGCCGACCTCACGGGGGACATCCACATGCTCGCGACGGTACGCCCGCCGCCCCACACTGGCACTGGTACAGTCTCATGCGCATCAACTGATCAAGTGAACCTGCGGCGGGCAGATCCACTACAAGCCATCCACGCTCCCGCTCGTACTCCCCTACGTCGAGCTGATCCAGTCCGAAGCCGCGGGGGACCCAAATTGCCTGCGGTACGAGATACTCGTGTACCCTCCTACGGATACGTTGGTCGTACGTCCTCCCATGCTCCCGCGCTGTGTCCTGGGTCGCTGCGCCGCTTGCGCTGCTCAAGGAGCTGAGGCTGAGGCTTTGTGACAGGTCGTGGAGAGCTATAAGAGCAAAACGGCTATCGACGCGTGCGCCCCTTTCTATCCATACCAGAGTGCGAAGCTGAAAGGTGACAGGCATATTGCCGGCCCGGCGCATACGAAGTACTTGGAGGAGTGCGAGAAGTATATATTGGTATGTTGAACAGTATTTCGGTGCGGAGGGTTTTGGCGACTGAGGGATGATGCTACCTCAGGAGAAGGATTGGAAGTTTTACAGCAAGCATTCGTAAGCGCTATCAAGATGGACCAGCCAGGGGTAATGCCGCAATGCTGGACATTGGACTTTGTAACACGCAATATCAATGTACGCATTGGGATCTTCGGCGCCCGCCGACCCCATCCGTAGCGTCGAAGCTTCCCATGAATATATTCAGCATTGGTGGACACGTCATTGGATGTCGCTGTGCAGAAGATGTTACTCTTATCTTGCGTCGCTCTGATCACTGGTGGCCCGGTATATTCTGCGATAGTCCAAGTAGATCGCTGGATATGAGAAACCGCCGGTCCCACGCCATCGCTCTCATGGCGATAGATGGGAAGCACGTGATCCAGTCGAGACCATTGATATGTAAAGTGCCGTGTGGGATGACGTCCTCTGGTTCCGGTCAGCCGGAGCGTGTCATTCAGGGACCTACCCTTAATGCGCTCTGGTGGGTCTCACGGACGTGCATGCGCCCGCTTCTTTACCCTTCGTGGTCGTACCCATCTCGGCCACACGGCACGCCCGTTGCGGACTCTCCCAATTTAGCTTCCCTTCTCCTATCAACCAGCACTGGCAGGGCGCGGTACATGTCCGTTTTCCCGCCGCCCGCAACCCTTGAATGCACCGTTCGCACCAGCTTGTCAGCATGCGGGGAGGCAGCACCCACCCACGCCCACCGCCAGCGATGGAGATCCCCGAGCTCGTCGAGCTCGTTCTCTCCAAGCTCGCTCGCCCCGTAGACCTCCTCAGCATGGCCTGCACCGCACACCGATACGCAGACGTTGCCCTCAAGCTCCTCTGGGAGCACCCGGACTTCAAGGGCGACCCCCTGCGCAACATGGCCTCCCTCTTCCCCAACGGTATAAAGGACCAGCTACTGAAAGACATCCCTGTGCGTCCCTCCGCGCCGGACACTCACCAAGGCTCACAGTCCCAGCCGCAGGACCTGTCCCTGCGCGTCCCTTCCAGCCTCTTCACGCGCTTCGACTACTATGCCAAATTCGTTCGCCACCTGCAGGTCTGGCAGTTCCGCCCAGACAAGTACATCGCCAACGTGCTCGACGCCAGTCGGCCAGCCGTCACCCTCTTCCCCAACCTCGAATCCATCCACCTCGGTGCAGACAGCAACAGCCTCGAGATGGCCGGTCCGTACCTCTCCTCGACCCTCCGCACGGTTCGCGTCAACCACTGGGACCCAGAGACGTCCACCATCGTCCACTCCACCGCGGGCATCACAGCCACGCTTATCAAAATGTTCACCCTGCCGGACCTGCAGTGTCTGGACCTGCTCGACACCCGGCTGCCGCGGTACGAGCACAATCAGGACGTGATGGACAGGCTCCTGCACCTAATACCGCGCCTGGTCGAATTCTACTCTTGTGACCTGACGACATTCCGCCCTATCTTCGATGCGTTAGCACAGAGTAATCACCTCAACGCAATCTTCTTGGACCTGGCAGCTACATACCAAGACCACTACAAGTTTGCCGAGATAGTCCAGTTCCTGCGCGACGCCTTCCTGCCCCTGCAGAGCCTCGTCGTGCACTGCGCCGGCGAAATCGCGCGAGATTTTGTCGAGCAAGCCTCTCGCGCGTTGGAAAGCTTCGACTTCCGAATAGACGGCCCACTGGACGTGGACGAACTCACCAAGCTCACCACCAGCTTGAAAGCGTCGGAACCCACGCTCCGGGTGCTCAAATGCAGCACTTCGCTGCGCGCACCCTCCGGCGCCAAAGACAGCCTGTACCAAGCGCTCACCCCGCTGCTGCAGATGAGCCGCTTGCAAAAACTCGTCGTCAGCCTCACCGTCCTTGGCTCCAGCATGTTCCGGGACGACGAGGTCGAGGGCATATTCCAGTGCTGGCCAAACCTGTGCGTGTTCACCCTCGAGTGCGACCCGGAGGAGGGCACGCCGATCGGGGTGGACGACCCCAAGGGGTTCGGTCTCAGCCTCCTGTCCCTATTCACCATCCGCCGCTGCTGCCCGGACTTGTACGAGCTCAGCCTGCCCTACCTCGACACGGCCGACATCCCCTTGCTCGAGGACGTCATGTTCAGTGTGTCCGCGCTTCCGTTCGAGATCCACCTCAGCCGGTGTCATGCGCATAACCGCAAGGAGGTGCGCGAGTTTATTTGCGCCATATGGTCAAAGGCGGAAAGCAGCTTCGAGGACTGCATGTGCCCAGAGCTGGTGGATGACCGGTAGCCGGAGCGTACGGACTCGTCCGAGTTGGTTGGCAACTTGTTGGAGAAACTGCTGAGAAAGGCCTGTTCGGACGAAGCCGCTTGAAAACGCCGCTGGAAGACACCTTTAATAATTGTTGTATCGCTGGGACAAACCGATTCGTTTAAGCCGCGTCGTCCCCATGTTCGGAGGACGACATGATTTTCGGTATTCATCTCTCGCTGCTGTAGGCCCGCTGTATCGTCCTGGCTCTCGAATGGTGTGTATCCATAGTTTGCATTTTCCTCCTCGGTCATAGGATCTGCCGTGACGAATTATATTTAGAGGTCCTGCGCCGGAACGACGTATTCGTGATAAGGTATGGCCACGAGGAAGAACAGTGGTGGATGGAGGTCTGGCATGTCTTGATGTACCGTATGTCTTGTTTGCTTCCCACGGCTCCACGAACAAACTCTATCGCCCAGTCCGGCGAAGGAACATTATCCCGCACCACCGCAATATCACAGGCAAGCGCGCAGCGAACAAGATGCCGGGGGCTGAAGATTGAGGATTGGTTCCACGGAGCCGAAGAGACTCCACAGGCGGAAAACGCGTCCCTGAAATTTTCAGGGATCTTTTGCGTTAGGACATGTGCCACTGGCAGTGCTCAACCAGCGTCGTCACCGTCTTCCATGGCAAGCGGTGTCGGTGTGCTCGGCAGTCTGGAACCGTTATATACTCCACCCCAGACGGCGTCACCATTCTCCTTGGAGTGACAGCCACCTCGTTTCCCACTTTACCCGTCACGACATGAACCACCTCTCCACCTCTGGCGCCACCAGCCATGCACCCAGCTCCGGACAAAGCGTAGCCAACCGCAAACCCCCGCAAGCATTCGATATACCAGAACTGGTCGCACTCATCCTCTCACTCCTCTCCAACCACCGCGATCTCGTTAGCATGGCTTGCACCGCCAAGCGATATTCCGATGTTGCCCTGCGCATTCTCTGGGTCAGCCCGAATTTTCCTGGCAATCCCCTAAAGAATATGGTGCCTCTGTTTCCGGAGGAACTTCAGACGCTGCTGTTATCAGAACCCGTTCGTTCTCCTGACCACCGGGATTTGCAGAACGAAGCTTACCTGTCGTGAGCAGCACCCCTTTCTTCTTATTGCACAACATGCTTTCGAGCGCTTCGACTATTATGCCAAATTCGTGCGGCATCTACAAGTATGGGCCTTCGTCCCAGACGCGTACCTAGCGCGCGTTTTTGCCGCTAGCCGACCCGGCGTTCCCCTATTTCCGTCACTCCAGTCTATACACCTCGGTGCAGACGACAACGGGCTACATATGGCCGCGCCGTTTCTCTCACCATCGCTGAGTCATGTCCGTCTCAACCACTGGGATGCTGACCACCCCGCTGTTTCGCAATCCTCGCCTGGAGTCACTGAGACGCTCCTCCATATTCTCCGCCTGCCAGCACTGGACTGCCTCGACCTGTTGGATACACGCCTTCCAACATACGAGAGCGATCCAAGCGTCGTCGATGCCTTCATACAATCAGCTGCGCGGATGAGTCAGCTCTTTTCTTTGGATTTCACGACACTGCCGGCAGTATTCGACGTCTTGGCGAGTAGCCGCTCGCTTACAGGTCTATTCTTGCATCTCTCCGCGACGCCCGAGGACCATTACGAGTTTTCCGACATTGTCGAGCGCCTTCACAACGCTTTTTTGCCCTTGCAGCAACTGGTCCTGCAGTGTCCTGGTGACGTTGCCCGGAAATGTATTGAGCAAACTGGTCGCGCTCTGGAGAGCTTGGACTTCCGAATAGAAGGTCCTCTGGATGTCGATGAACTGGCAAAGCTTACGACCAGTCTGAAGGCATCGATAACCACGCTCCGCGTACTGAGATGCAGCACCTCGCTGCGCGCCCCCTCCGGTGCCAAGGACAACCTCTATCAAGCCCTTACACCTTTATTGCAGATGAGTCAACTGCGGAAGGTGGACATTTCCTTCACCATTATGGGAGAAAGCATGTTCCGAGACGAACAGGTCGAGGGTATCTTCCGAGGCTGGCCCAATCTGTTCGCTTTCAGTCTGGAATGCGATCCGGATGAATGCACACCCATCAGCGTCGACGATCCAGATGGCTTCGGTCTTACATTGACATCTTTATGGACGATCCGACACTGTTGTCCGGATCTATATGAGCTGAGTTTACCATACCTTGACACGACTGAGATCCCCAAGCTCGCGGCATTTACCTCCACGCCCAAGCCATCGGTCCTTCCGTTCGAGATCCATCTCACCCGCTGCCACGCCCATAACCGAAGGGAGGTCCGAGACTTTATTCACTCGATATGGTCCCGGGCGGAGAGCTCCTTTGAGGACTGCACTTGTGCGAGTCTGGTACACGATACGCGGCCACCGAATACTGAGTCATACACCTGACACAACTGTCGAGACGAACGGGCGAGACCCTACGGTTCTCCTCCCCCTCACATTCGCGGGTTTGCAGTTTTCTATTGCGAGGGTAGTTTTCATCCCTTTCTTTAGGTTTATTCAGTCCCGACTGTAGCATAATCCATGCAGAATGGTGTGTATCGTTACCTTGCATCTCGCCATTATATGGTGTATTAGAACCCCCAAAATCGCCTTGTAGGATACAAGGAGAATCATACGCAGCGCAAGGATTAGATCCAAAGACATTGATCCAATGGTGAACAGCCTAACTACTAAGCATATCATTATCATAGCGAGTGTGCACTGAGAAGCAGAACAATATATAATCGCCATAGCTTGGTCGGGCGACCTTCGCTTGACAAGGGTGCGAGGGTCGCTCGAACAAGCAACTGTCGATAATAGTCTGAGATGACTTTGCTCCTTATCATGGTCTGAAGCGAGTCCTTGCACTAAAGAAGGCTTCCCCGGGAACAGTGACATATCTTGGGCGATGGATGGAAGCGTGCAATACGGAAAGAATCGCGGCGGTCCAAGCGAGTGCCGGGACTGGCAGGAGGGTTGCTTCCGTGCCGGTGGGGTCCCACGGCACTCACTCATTGTCCCTGACTTTCTCAGGGCGCTGCCACAGCCCTTTTAGTATGCGACAGTCCCCTCTATCACAAGACTGAGCATTGGGAGCCCTTCAAGACAGCCTCCGATACTTCCCGACGACAACCAAAATCTCTTCATCACCATCTGATGCGACATGAACCACGCCAACGCGTCTCCCCTCGCCAACGGGCCCTGGTCAGTCGGGCGGAACTCAGCGGTAGCTTCCCGAGCGCCACCTACAGCTCTTGAGATACCCGAGTTGCTTGTTCTCATACTGTCTTTGCTCTCGAGCTCGTGGGATCTCGTCAACGTAGCATGCACCGCAAGACGGTTCTCCGACAGCGCTCTGCGCCTCCTCTGGGAAAACCCCGACTTCCCGGGCAACCCATTGAAAAACATGGTCACACTATTTCCGGATAACATCAAGAGCATGTTATTACCACAACCGGTTCGTCTTCATAGTCAGGATCGCAGGCAGGCGCTGATGACGTACTCACTTCCCCAAGGATCCCTCCCTCCGTATCCCCCACCATGCTTTCGGACGGTTCGACTACTATGCCAAGTTTGTCCGCCATCTTCAGGTCTGGAGCTTCGATCCAGATGCGCGCATAGCTCGCGTTCTTGATGCCAGCCGACCGAACCTCCCCTTATTCCCATCCCTCGAGTCCATCCACCTGGGTGCAGACGACAACAGCCTGCAGATGGCCGCCCCGTTCCTCTCCCCATCTCTCCGCACGGTGCGCGTCAACCACTGGGACGCGGGAACCCCGGCCGTTCTACACTCTGATCCAGGCGTCACCAAGACGCTCCTCCTGATCCTCCGACTGCCAGAACTGGACCAGCTGGACCTGTTGGATACAAGGCTTCCGTCGTACGAAACTGATCCGGTGGTTGTCGACGCGTTCGTCCATGCGGCGTCCCGAGTGAGCATGCTGTACTCCTTGGACTTCACCACACTGCGACCGGTGTTCGACGTCTTGGCAAGAAACGCGAAGCTAACCGCAGTTTTCCTGGACTTGACCTGCAACGGAGTCGGACATTATCTGTTTGACGATATCGCTCGACGTGTTCGACACGAGTTCTTGCGTCTGGATACGATTGTCATGCAGGCGATGGATACGCAAGGCATCGATCTTCTCCAAGAGTCGCGCAGAGCGCTGAAGAGGGTCGACTTTCGCGTTCACGGACCGTTCGAGCCCATGCTCTTGTTGAAGCTGACGACGGCATTACAGCCCTCCGCGAATTCGCTGCAAATTTTTCGATGTAGCACCTCGGAGCGAGGTGACCACAGCAAGCGCACGAGCTTGTACGACGCGATATCGCCTCTGCGACATATGCCTCACCTGCGAAAGATAGTCATGAGCATCACCGTACACGCGGAAGATATGTTGAGGGACGAACACATAGCAGTCCTCTTTCGATGCTGGCCTAACCTCACCGTGTGGGTGTTGGAGAGCGACCCAGAAGACGGCACACCGATCGATTTGGATAGTCCTGGCAGCGGCCTGACGCTGCAGAGCTTGCTGACGATCCGTCGGTGCTGTCCTAGCCTCACCGAGCTCAGCGTCCCATTCGTCGACACCATGGTGATTCCTTCACTCACTGGCATCCCGTACACGATGTCTCGCCTCCCCCTCGATCTCCGACTCAGCCGCTGTCACGCCCACAACCGCCCTGCAATCAAGCGCTTTGTCGAAGCGATATGGCCGGAGGCAGAATGTTCGTTCGAGGACTGTTCCTGCGTGCAATCGGGTGTATAAGGACGATGGACTGGGAATGATGTTGTGGCCGTTTGCCTCGCTCCGTGCTATTCCGGGAGAGGCTGCCAGGGTGCCGATAATCAAGGAAGCTGTCGATCGAAGTCGAAATTCCAGCTGGAAGTTCATACATCAGTGATTGGGTCTGCGTCGCGAAGATATGTACAAGGTACTCGATAAACGATTATGTTGTAAACTCCAGGCGGATGCGGGACCAAGTTAGGTCCTTTCTGACCACTCGGAAAGTGTCGATTTCGAGCAGCCCCAGCTCAGCTTGCGAAGGATGGGTGCGGCACGCGGGCGTTCGACTGTTCGGTCCCGGAAGCACATTGGAGCAGAGTGTGTCTGGGCGTATCATGCCACCGCTCGAAGGCAGCACTGCATGCTCCCACTGAAGGAAGGGGCAGCACGTGTTCGTGCGAGCATCTCGCTACGGAAACCAGCATCGAGACGACCCGTTGTGGTAGGGTCTCCACAAGACTCCAGCACTGCTAGCATGTTAGCGAGGCCGGCGGTACACAATATGTCATTCACCCACGAGGTGCTTTCCTTCTGTCCTGTGGACCGACGAACACGATTGGAGAGACGGATGGCAGTTATTAATCCGCACGGGTCTGCCAAGCGCGGCTAAGACCCCTGTGACCGCGGGGGTCTCCCGAATGCATCCGCGGATTCTGGTTAGACTCGCGGAATGGCCAGACCCCCTTCGCTTCATGTAATTGTCCCAACGTTGATACCAATCTGCTTCACTATACATCCCTGTCTCCCTTCGTATATCTGCAACTATTTCCCCGCCAGAAGGCGGCCCCAAATGAGCGATTGCGATGAATGAGTCTATTTGCGGCCGAGCTCAGCAAGACGATATGCGCTGCGGACGTGAAATGAGTCGTAGATGCGCTTCGGTCCGTTTTCAGGTGCTCTTCTCAAACTGGGCTGATCATCGGGATCGATGTCATAGACACCGCGACTCGAAATATCCTCCGAACATTCTATCGAGCGAAATCTAATGGCATAGGACTATTCATAACAGCCATGAACAGGCCTCTCCACAAGCTAGCAAGTATATGCCAATTCGTGGGAGGAGATACACGGTAGAAGGCTCAGCGCTTTGCTGAGGACGACGAAGGAACAGCGCTTCAGGGTTGAACCAGGAGTCGCGGGAGCAACAGTGTGCAACGGTTATCGTCGGGAACGCGCAGCCACGTGGCTTGTGCAGAATGGGCTCTCTCCTGGAAGACCGATTGCGGACGTCTCACCCAACACCAATCTGACCTCAACAAGTAGTTTGAATGTCAGTGGTGGGATGCGGTAAACTTGTTTTCATGGTAGGATGCAGCACAGACCCGGTACAACACTAGAAATACAGCGAGTACGAATATGCAAACAAGTGATACGTGCGGAAGATATCGCGTACGAATGTTCTAGATGATGGATTGTAGAGATATCGAGCCAAACCAGAGTGATAGCGCCGTGTCCCAAGAGTCCCGTAGGGCCGCATTCAGTGACCATACAAGTTATTCATATGCCATCTTGTAGCCATTCGCGACGCGTCGTATCGGTGGGAGGAGTAACAACCTTCATATGTATTCCTGCATAATGATCACACCCGCTGAAAGTGATCTCGGCGGCCGGCCACAAGCGTGATATGAACTGCAGTACCTCCGAGTGGTTATGGACATGGCTTCGTGATAACTGCAAATGGAAAGAGTGCTTGGACCGATGCAGATTGCCAATGCTCGGAATTGTGGCCGTGTCCACAAACGGCAAGCTAAGCTCCCTCATCTGTGGGCAGTGGCGTGCAGCAGAGAGAATAGCATCCAGCGAAAGGCCAAAACTCGTCTGTTCTCCTTCGACTGCCAAGAGATCTCCCTCGGCGTCGTTGAGGATAGTGCAGACTTCCAGATCGGGCCATGCACGAAACAACTCAGACAGTTCGTTGTCCTGCAACATCTGTTCGCCATCGAAACCCAGCATGATCTCCAAGTCGCGGAGACGGCCGCACGCTCGAAGGGGTGTCAACACCTGGGGGAGACGGATCGGCGGGTCCACTTCTCCAGACATATTCCCAGCCGCCGATATGCGGAGCGAGAGGATGTGGGAGTTGAAAGTGGATACGCTGGTAGCGACAGCTAACATGTCATTGGCATCCATACCGGAGCTGATCTTCAGGTTGAGATGTGGGAGTGGTCGTCCAAGCTGGCCAAAGACCTTCACAGCTTGTTCCATCGTGCAGTAGAGACCGAGCGTGCCAAGAGTGGGGAAGTTTTCGCGCAACAGGATGATGATATCGTCGAGAGCAACATACGGACCACCCTCAAGCATGGCATTGAAGAACACGGAGCGTAGCTTGAGATTACGAGCCAGAGGCTCAAAGACGGCGGGTAGGGTGAGGAACGATTGCGCATGAAACATATCGAGCCTCGCAGCTAGGCCAGCGAATCCCTCAACAACTTGCTCGTCGTCCTCCAGGGGGGTGTATAAGGTGTCGGCGAGGTCGAGGGTGTTCAGGTGGGGTAGACGGTGGATTTGAAGGAAGGTCCTCTTCAACTCGTCGCTTGGGTGGATCTCGCGACCTTGCAACCCATCCCAATGGTTGAGGTACAGAGACTTCAGTGACGGAGTGAGGTACACTGGAGCTGTTTCCAGGTCTTCGCCCGTGGCACCCAGATGCAGGTGGTCAAGCAAGGGGAATATCCAGACGCCGGGTCGGCTTCGCGTTAGAACATGCACGACGAAAGCTGCTTCTCCATGGTGCCAAATGTTGAGAGATCGTATGAAGTGCGCGTAGTAGTCGAAGCGGATAAACGCAGCAGGCGGTATATGCAGATTAGGGTCCTAAACTATCGTTCAGTTACTCAATACGAGCAAGGGAGTAGCGGTTCTCTATGCGGACCTTCATTGTCGCGAGAGACGCTCGTATGTCTTCAGGGAACAGATGGACCATGCTAAGGAGCGGGGAGCCATCGAAGGTGGGTTCTCGCCATAACGTTCGTAGCGCAATGTCGGTGAAGCTCTTGCAGGTGCACGCGACGTTGACGAGGTCAGGTGGGTCGTCGAGTAAAGTGAGAATGGCTTGGAGCAGCTCGGGAATGTCGAGAGGATTTCGCGAGGAAGACGGGGCCATCGGATTGATAGGCTGCCGGGGATTTTTTGTCGATGCCCGCGGCTGCCCTGTCTGCATGCAATCCTGAACGTCCTATGCAACTTCAAATCGTGCACGGTCCCTCAAAGACCCCGGAACCAGACCTAGCGGTCCCAGAAAGTGCTCCGCAGATTCCGGCGGGTCTTTTTCGGCTCATCCTAATCCAGACCCTGAAAGACCCGCATCGGCACACGTGAAAGACCCATCCAGACCCGACATGCGCCGCGCGCCGGCCCCACTTTCGACCCCATGACCCGTGATGACCGGCGCCGCCCGCAGAATACTCTTATGCAAGCAATAAGACCGTGAACGCCGACAAGAATGAAAGAGACTGCTAGACATTATCAACCGCCCGATAGTTCGCGCAAGAACTCACCTTCAGAATCGCTCCATGGAAGACAACCCAAATTGCAGATAGGGGATGTCGACAGAGTTCAGGAATCGCAGCTGATGCAGCTAGCCTGCCCGGGTGAACGACCCTCAGCTCCCTCAGCTCCGAAGGGAACATCGTAACATCCCCAAGCAACTCTCGCGAAGCGCAAGATTCAGTCCAGCACAGAATTACCGATCCGCCCAATCCCGGTCCAAATGAGATACTGTCACGTGGGTTTGCCGACCGTCCGAGCCCTCCAGCAAGATGACGGATAATGCGGCGGCCGACGCGTCCTAATCGTAACCGAGATAATAGAGCTCCACGGCATTCGCGTAGCCTCGAGACCCCGGACAGTGGCAGATTCGAGTTCAGTCACCCTCGACGATGGCCTCGCCGACGGTAGCAAGTTCGTACCTCCCTGCTGGGTGTTAGTCGGACTCTGTATGCTGGTGCAACGGACTTTTCTCACCAAATTGACACAGGCCCGGCTGTTCCTGGCATCGACGTCCACAATTCCGCCGCGTACAGCACGGCTGCCGTGCAGCATGGTCGAGTCATGGGTGCCATCGGGGAAGGCTCTGCCCATCCATCCATATACCCAAACCACACACGCCTTGATACCGCTTCTGCACGTTTGACTTCGAACCGGACAGTATGGATGACGGATGCGACAGGCACCTGAAGCTAGACCGGTTAATAAACAAAGCGGGAACTCGTGACTCGCTGAAGGCAACCTACCGGGCTCGGCTTTCCAGGGTCCAATTGGCGGGCAGGCGCAGATGTCCGACTCGGAGACGACCTCGCAACTGTGAGCAGAGGATACGGCGCGTTGGTAAGCCACGAGGGCGTATGGTACAATGTCTCGGCGGAGGTGGAGTCGAAGTAAGTGGAGTACCGCGTAGTTCCGAGCCGGTAGCGATGCTGTGGTTCTGCTGTAGCTTGTCCACGGTCCTTCAGTCCACGCCCTCCTTGTCAGTGGCAGAGGCCGTCCGAGTTGGACTAGGGTGGCATCTTGACCTCCCATCGTCAAATCGGAGCAGATCCTTGTGAGACTCATGACGAGTTTTGTCGAAGGTGGTAACAGTTCCGAAATGTCGTCTGGTAGTAGACGGTCATGGGGGGTGCATCACCCCCAGTGTTCGAGGGCATGGCGACCTGGAAAGCCATCCCGTGATCGCAATAGAATAGTCGACCTTTCTGAACTTCTTTTATACCCGGCGATGGTCCCGAAGCGGTGTCGGTGGTGGTTGGAGAAGGGTAATGATAGAGACACTGTGGGCCGGCCGTTGTCCGGCGTCAGTGGATGTCGACGAGGGGTGACGGGCAAGTATGAACATTGGGCCGTGGGGGCCCTGGATTTTCTAGGGGCTCAGTTACGGCGGGTCTGGGTGCACGGATGCGGAATGCTGTGGTTGTGACCCCACAGGCCGCAGAACCCCCTCGTAAATTCAGGGACCACGGTATACTCAAGGGGTCTTCCCACACGAGACCACCAGCGAGTGGGTTTAATAGTTTTGTATTACTCTACGCTAGCGGCAATATCCATGACACATAATACGACAACCAGATCATTGTCCTTTCTCTCGGGAACATCACCAACCACTGCATAGCCTCTGAAAACATGGATGACACGTAGACGCTCGAAACGCTGCGATGGAGACAGAACAGACGACAAAATCGTACAATAAACAGGGTATAAGCCAAAACCAAGGAATGCCAAAGTTGAACCAGATGATCGGTGGATGCGTTACTGGCAAATGGATGCCGTTCTGACCGAGGGTTGAGCAGCGTCAAAGGATGGTGCGGGTTGCTCGAAAGTGCTCGCAGCCGCTCGTGATGACGTCCACGCCGCGCCACAGCTGTGCCATGAAGGCGGTCACCTCCGGGAGGTTATGGACGTGAGTGCTTGACAGTTGAAACGTCATTGCATGGTCTGTTCTCGGTACGCCGTCCGCATCGGGGATGTTGGTAGTGTCGACGAAGGGTAACGTGAGCTCTTTCAACTGTGGACAGTATCGAGCTGCCGAGAGGACGGCGTCGAGAGACAGTCCAAAGCTGGTGTCCTCCCCTTCAACAGCCACGAGGTCGCCTTCTGCGTCGTTGAGGATGGTGCAGAGTTCCAAATCGGGCCAAGCGCGAAAGAATTGTGCGATTTCGTCATTGTGCATCATCTGGTCTCCGCTGAAACTCAGGATGATCTCCAGTTTCCGTAGCTCTCGACAAGCTCGCAAGGGAGCTAGCACTTCCGACAGCCGAATGGGAGGATCTGCGTAGCGGTGCAGATTCCCGGCGGAGGAGATCCTGAGAGAACGGAGAGTATCGATAGAACTGAAAATGCTGCTGACAACGGCATGCAAGTCGCCGGCCTCCATTGCAGTGCTGATCTTGAGATTGATATGTGGAATCGATCGATCGAGATTGTCAAATACGGTGACTGCTTGTTCCATGGTGCAATACAAGCCGAGCGTGTCGAGCATGGGAAAGTGCTCTCTGAGCGCCCGTACGATCGGCATGAGAGGCACGTACAGCGAGCCACGGTTTGTCGTGTTGAGGAAGACGGAACGAAGCTTGAGGCTGAGCGACAGCGTTTCGAAGACGGCCGGCAATGTTAGGAAAGATTGGCTGCGGAACTCGACCAGCTGCGAGGCTAGCTGAGCAAAGCCTTTCACGAGATCGGGGTCATCCTCCATTGGCGTATACAAGGTGTCGGCCATGTCGAGACTTTCGAGATCCGCCAGATGGCACACTTGGATTAATGTCTTCTTGAGCGCAGGATTTGGCGTAATCTCTCGTCCGCCCTGACCATCCCAGTGGTTGAGCCACAACGACCGTAACGTTGGAGTAAGGTAGGCCCGGACTGTTTCGAGTTCCTCTCCCGTGGCGCCCAGCCGCAAGTCGACCAGCGACGGAAAGAGCCAAACACCGAACCGACTGCTTGTCAGAATCCGCGCCACATATGCCTCGCGTCCATGATGCCAAAGATTTATGGAGCGTATGAACTTGGCGTAATAGTCGAATCGCTCGAATTCTTTGTCGCTGACTTGCAAGTCTGGATCCTGCGGGCCAAATACTTGATCAGCAAGAAGGACCAGCTATTATTACAAGCACGAACCTGTGATTCTTGAAGAGATGTTCCGATCTCGCCCCGGAATAGGTTCAGCATCGTGATCAGAGGTGAACCATTGAAGACAGGTTCCTGCCACAGCCATCCTAGGCAGATGTCGGTAAAGCCTTTCGAGCTGCATGCAAACGCAACGAGGGTGCGCTGGTCGTCCACTTGCTGAGCGATGGCAGATATCAACTCTGGGATGTTCAGAGTAGCATCGCGAGGGCCTTTGTCCAGGCCAGAAGGGAAGCCGTCCATTGAGACGCTCATGTCGTGTGCTATAGCTATTCCAGGCTGGAGGTTTGGGCTATTCAGGTGTTGGGCACTGGTTGCTCCGACGTCATCGGCGCCTGAATATCGCACGGAAGCAAATTTGGGCAGGACGGGAGCTGTTGCAAACGTCACCGGCTCTCTGAGAAAGAGGGGCGTTCAGTTACAGTGCTCTACGCCAATGGGATGGGATAAGGTGCGTACAAGAGTGCACGGAACATTGCATGATGAGTGCGCGACATCCGCATGTCAATATACCGTACAGAATATAGGGCTAGGCCGCTGCTGGAGTCACATATCGGTACATCTTGCTTGCTGCCTCACGATAGATCAGCTGAGATGCCATCGACAATGGTAGCCTTCAGGGAGTGTTGTGTAGGCTGCGTGGACAGCGCTTTGCCAGGCACGGTAATGCTGGTGACACAGTGAAGACGAGGAACGCTGACATTGTGTTCCAATGGAGGGGTTTGGGGACAATCGCTATGAGGGGGAGTGCATGGCCAGGGAGCACGCCAGCATGTAGGACGTGAGGCGAAGGGGAGTGCAGTGCAGACGAGAGGATGGAGGGGGAGAACGAGGGCGAATACCTGCTGATCCTGACGGTTTTGAGAAGGATGGACTTCTCCGGGGTCCCTGCCGTTCAGGGCGTTCTCGCATCAGCGGATGCAAAAGGCGCCCCAGATTGGCTTGTGGCATGACGTCGACTGGCCCATAAATAAACGTAAATTCTCACATCATCGACGCGTGGCATGCTCCGCGAGTCGAGGCATTGTTGAATGAGCGCAATTTCAATAAACAATCCTCCCGAAAATGTAGCAAGGATACGCAGCAAGTCGCACACACACCAAACTCCGACCGATCTCTGCGATCTTCCAGTCCTGCCACGGAGCCAGTTTCGGCCCAGCTTGCTAAGTAAATAAGTCAGCCACGCGATGTCATGTCTCCTGATCGTGCGCTTTGCCCCACCAGGCGCTCGTCAAGAAGTGTCCCCGCCGCTGGTCCACTCAACGCGGCGAGACTGTGAAAGGGCCAGACCAGTACCTTGACCAGTGCCTTACTCGTGTCAGGCACGTTGTTTGAAAGACCCCAACATTTTGGACTGACGTTGAACGTCATTCTATCGGCTTTCCACAGATCTGGAGCCTTGCAGCCTCCCGACACTGGGAGATCCACAGGAGACTGACGATCCGTTGAAACGCTGGCACTGGCCCAGCTCGCCTGTGTCGGACGACCCAAAACTCTTTAATGCTCTACGGCGAGGGTCAGGATGTTCCCCAAGCTGTCATCTGCGAGCTTGTCTCCCCGGCCGATGGACCCTACCATAGTTCAAGTCGCAGTCCGCCGTCTTCGCCCCTACGACATTGACGAAGTGCTCGGCTCGATCTGTTGGCAGATGGACAACACCGCGGATCTCGTCAACCTCGCTTGCGCGTCAAGGCGCTTCACGGACGCTTGCATGCGCGTCTTATGGGCCTCTCCGGTGTTCGATGGATCGCCCCTGGTCGGGATGGCACATCTGTTCCCGCCCGATCTCTCCCAGCGCCTGCGTGAAGGAGCGGCAAGTCCATCCACTTCGAGCGATCGTCGACGCGCTGATCTATCTTGCCAACAGGACCGAAATCTTCGGCTCCCTCCCAAGGCGTTTGAGCGGTTCGACTACTATGCGCGCTTCGTCCGCGCCCTCCATCTCTGGCACCACAACAGCGAGTCGGTGATCGCGTGGGTGCTAACGCAGAGCCGGCCCGGCACATGGCTCTTCCCGGGACTGGTCGACCTGCACCTAGGTGCCTCGGGGGACGTGCTCAAGACTGTCCCATTGTACTTTACGCCGACGCTGCGCATTGTCCGGCTGAACCACTGGGACAATCACGGCTTGTGGGAGCTGGAGCCGACCGAGGAGCTGAGACAGTCCCTCCTCAGCGTATGTGCCCTCCCGGCACTCGAGAAGCTCGACTTGGCCGACACGCTCTACACGGGCGTGGAGCATGACCCGCAGCTCATAGAAGGGTTCAAGAAGCTCGCGCATTGGCTGTACGATCTCCGCGCCCAGTCCTTCCTCACCCTGCCTGCGGTATTCGCCGAACTGGCACGAAATACCCGGCTGCACACGGTCTACCTCAACCTCACAGACGGGAAAACGTACCACGAGCAGCTGCACAACATCATCTCCTCCCTGCGGGATCACTTCGCCGCCCTGCGCACGCTGGGCCTGGTATGCACAGCAGAGAACGCAGTCCGGGTAATGCAGGAAACGCACCGCGCGTGGTGGAGCGTCGACCTGCAGATCGACTCTGCGGTGGAGACAGGCCAGCTACACGAGATCACCACCTCCCTCTTTGCGCGGAGCAGGGACCTGCGCTCATTCGCCCTCGCCTCCCCCACCCACCTCTTGGAATTCTCAGACGTCAGCCCAGCACTACGCCTCTCCACCGCCCTCCAGCCGCTGCAGGCTCTGCACCGCCTGCGGTCCTTCGAGCTAGACATCACCTTCGGCGCTGGGCAGATGCTGGGAGACCAGGAGCTCGTGCGCTTCTTCCGCTGCTGGCCGGACCTCCGCTCTTTCGTGGTACGGTGCGACTCGGACCACGAGGACGGAGCGCTGGTCGCGGACGAGGAAGCGGATGCGGCTGTCACCCTCCTCTCACTCGCGGCCGCGGCAAGGTATTGTAGGAAACTCGAATCACTCACATTGCCGTTCGTGTCCACCTCTCTCCCGGACAGGGCGGACATCCCCGGGCCGCCAGCAACGCACGAATTCGAGCTCCATCTCCTCCGCTCGCACGTGCACAACCATACTGCGCTGGGAGCGTTCGTGAGGTGCCTGTGGAGGAACGCGCAGGTCACGTGTGCGGGGTGTATACACTACGGGAGGACGACCTTCCGGGTGTGACGGGTGGGGTCTGGGCGCGCAGAGGACGATACAGTACTGTATTCACTGCACTGGGCTCTAACAATACAATACAATAGTGCACTTGCCAGCCGGGTCGTACGGCTCGATATTGCTCCTTCTCTAGTCCGCGCAGCCATCGGCCGCGATCCCTCCTCGGACGAGCCTGCAGAGGCGCGGGGCGGGGGTGCGGAGAGAGGGTCAACTCGTCTTCTGCGACTTCTGGCCACTTGCTGGAAGTTGCGCTTGACCTGGCGCGGCCTGCCAGTGCGGCGGGGTGGGTTGCGCGCTCGCTGGCGCTTCCGGCGTGAAGCGGAGAGGCGAGGATCACCATTTCCGTTTCATCTGCATTTTGTCAGCCCAGCCGGGAAGGGTGTACGAACCGGAAAGAGGGAAGAGGACGTACGACGCCCTGTACACACAGCTTAAACTGCCCAAACTCCTTCACGCACGCATCGCGCGAGATGTCCTTGTACGATTCGAGGATGCAGGTGCCGTATGCCCGTGCCTTCCGTGCCAGCGTCAGTCAGGTAAAGTAACAGTACGATGGGAGAGGGAGGGGAGCGTGGGACGTACGGGTTGAACGCAGGATTTTGTCGCGTCTGCTAGTTTGCGAACGAGGATCCGGCCGGTGGGTGGGGGGTAGGTGGACATCCTGCTCCGGTACGGGTACTGTATTCCTCAATCTTGAAATGAAATGCAGGGATGGTGTCAAGCGTCAGAGAGTGTAAGGGCCGAGAAGGGGGGCGTGTGCCGGCCGGCCGGCCGGTGGCGTCCCGGCACGCAGGCGAAGAAGGGCGCGTCCCGTCATCCATCGTCCCGTCCTCGCTGCTTCTGTCACCTCACTTTGATCGCTTCTTTGCTTCTTTTGGGACCTTTGATCTTTGACTTTGACTAGGGCGATTGGGTGGTGACGTCTGCCCCTCCCCCTGCACCTGCTGCTCCCCTGCCTGCGACTGTCCCTGCGAACGCGAAGGGTACGCCTCTGAAACCATTACTGGAATCGCTGCACCGAGACATCCCACCAACTCCGAGGGAACTGAACGCGACTCCCCCTCCTGCCTGCTTTGCAACGTACTGCTACACCGCATCCCCATTCCCGTCAACCACCCTCGACATCGTATGCAGCCCCAGTCCCAGCCCCAGCCCCCAGCCCAGTCAACTAGTACAACCACTAGTTCTCAGGCATCCCCCCTCAGCCGGAGCAAGTGCAAGTGCAAGGACATATAGAGCACACGATGCCCCCCGCCCGGCTATCCTCCCTCCCGAGCCCAAAGCCCTCCCTCCCTTCGCCGGGCGAACCACCGCCCTACCCTGGTCCCTCCCCCTCCTCTTCCTCCTCCTCATATCCGGCAGCGCCCTACCCCGCCCTCCCCACCCTCGTAACCACCACTACCACCACGACCACGACCACAATCACTACCCAAGTGCAGGAGACGAAGCATCTTGCTCTTTTCTCTGGCCTCGCTCTCCCAGGCTTGGGGCTGCTGCGGAGGAAGTCAACCAGCCGCCCGGGCTCGGCAGGCAGTAGCGGCAGCGGGTCGCAAGAGCAGGGAAGGTCGCCCGTCTCACCCACCAGGCTGTCGCCAGCGCGGGGAGAGCAGGCCTCCCCAGCGCGCCTCCCCCTCCCCCCCTCCCCAACAAACGCAAGAACGAGCATAGACCGCTCCCTCCTCCTCAGCAGGCCCCACCCCCCTTGCCCACCCCCCCCGCCCGCGCCGGACACCTCCCCCGCGCCTTCACCAGCACTCGTGCCCACCTCGCCCGAGCCGCATACACCGCTGCACCTCCCCCCACCACCCCAAACACCAGCAGTAACCCTCACGCCCTCCTCCCCCCCTCCCTTGAGCGACCCAGAACCATCCCCAGAACCGGGCAGCACGACGCCCACCCATCCCCCGCCAGTGCCCCCCGGCTCCGCTTCAGCATACCGCATCCAGAGCTCCCTAGCACTGCAAGGTCTCGGCCTCTCGCCGCTCACCTCTCCCCTCACCAACGGCACCTCCTCACCCTCACCCGCTGGAACGCTCTCCCCCACCTCAGCCCTAGGCCCAAGCTCGGCAGCCTCCTCCCCCGGCCCCTCCAGCTCCGGCCTACAGGATACGAATAAACGGTTCTCGATCCGCCGCGCACGGTCGTTTGATCGTCCCTCCTCCACCGCTGCCGCCTTCCAGGGATCTTTCGTTTCCTTCAACCCCAGCCCCAGCCCCAGCAGCAGCAGCTCCCCCGCCGCCGCCGCCGCCGCCCCCGCAGGAGCAGGAGGGAAAGTGCACTTCGCCCCCGCCCCCTCCCGCTCGCGTAGGCCAAGGACAGCAACACTCCCTGTCCCTCCCCACCTGAGTGTCGCAGACATCTCCCAGGGCGAGGTGGACCTAGGCGCGGGCGGGGGCAGGGGCAGGGGGTGGGATTCCCAGCAACCGCTGCCTGCACTGCCCGCCATGCCTGCGCTGCCTGCGCCTGTACCTGCGCAGGAACAACAGCAGCAGGAGGGGAAAGTCTCCTTCTGGCGTCGGCGGCGGATGTCCACTTCCCGCCCGGGAAGTAGGGGGAAGGACTCCCCTGCGCCCGTTCCTGCTCTCACAGCAGAGCAAGCCCCAGCGGGAGGTCCCCCCGCAGGCCGGCAGTCGCCTGCAAAACGTTTCCCCTCCTCTGCACTTCCGCTGGAGGACGGGACGCCCAGCCCGCCGCTTACGCCTCGCTCGGCTGTTTCTGCACATTCGGGAGCTGGGGGCTCTACGGGGACAGGGTTGGCAGTGGACAAGCCCCCTGCAGGGATGTGGGAGAAGGCGGCGAGGAGGAGGGCGAGTAGCGCTTTTTTGAGGTTTGCGGGGATGGGGAGGGACTCGGATTCGGACAGGGAGCGCGAGCGGAGCTTGCTGAGGGAGAAAGAGCGGGAGAAGGAGAGGGAGAGGGAGAGTTGGGAGATGATGGAGCGGGAGGCGGCTTCTATGGGTGTAGAGAGGGAGAGGGAGGAGCAGGAGAGGGAGAGAGAGAGGGAAAGAGGGAGGAGGAGGGCGAGCACCCTCTTGAGCCCTGTGCAGATCAGGCCTGCGCAGTTCCAGTCGCGCCCGCCGGTGCCAGTGCTGGGGCCGCTCGGAGAGCTTGCCAATGGCAATGGACTGCAGGTGTCGGCAGGGACGCGCGGGAGTCCGCTCGAGGGCGCATTCGCGTTTGGCCCGTTGACGCAGGATAGCCTCATTGCTGACTCGGGCTCTGGATGGTCCCCTGCGCCCTCGCCTTCTAACGGCACCGCACCATCTCCCTCCCCCTCTACCCCCGCTGCGCCCACCCCTCCCCCTCCCCGATCGCGGAGCACGACACTGGACTCGCTCACCTCCCTCGCTACGTCCTTCCCCTGGGCGCGAAATTCGCTCCTCCTCACCTCCTCCAATGTCATCCCTCCCGGCCCTGGCTCCGGCTCTGACCCCGCCACCCCCGCCCTCGCTCCCAGCCCGCCCGCAGGCCCCGTGAGAAGGCCGAGCCTGAGCAGGATCGGCCTGCTCGGGATGGGGATGGGGAAGAAGTCTGGCAGTGTACCCGCTGGGCTGGGAAGCGTGCTGCATGAGAATGGGAGTGCGCCTTCTGGCTTGGGGCAGGAGGTGGATGAGGAGACCCGAGAGAGGGAGAGGGAGAGAGATCCTAGGAGGAGGAGGACGCAGGAGGAGGTAGAGAGGGAGGTCGAGCTGGAAAGGGTTGTTAGGACTGTGAGCAGGGCGGAGCTCGCTGAGGTTTTGTGTGGGTGAGTGCTGCCTATCGCAGGGCATGCTGATGTGCTGATGTGTGTTGTAGCACCCCCCTGCTGTCCTTGCACCTCGCACGCATCACCCCCTCCCCCTTCCCCGCCCCGCAGCTGTACTCCCCCGGGCTCCCACTCGACATCTCCCTCCGTGTGCTGCTCATGCACCTCGCGCTGCCCAAGGAGACGCAAGCGATCGACCGGTTTGTAGAGACCTTTGCGAGCACGTGGGCGGAGCGATACCCGCGCATGGTCACTACCGACCAGGCGTACATCCTCGCTTTCAGCATGATCATGCTCCATACGGACCATTTCAATCCGAGCAATAAGAGGAAGATGAGCAGGGAGGACTATGTGCGGAACACGAGGCGCGATGGAGGGGTGCCGGATGTCGTGCTCGAGGTGCGTCTTGCTCTGCCATTCCGTTGAGAGGTGGACTGACGAGTCACAGTACTTTTACGACAATATCACCTTCACCCGCTTCATCTTTGTCGAGGACGCGGTCGACGTGCACGGCCAGCGCTCGCTCATGCCTGCAGCAGACATCTCCCCCTCTGGCATATCCGTCTCCCCTGCCGCGTCCGCCTCGAGCGGCGGGCGGAGCAAAGGGAAGAAGATCGACGTGTACTACCTCATCGCGCAGGGCCGGCTGGACCCGCTCCGCGCGCCGGTCGGCGCGTGGATCCCCGCGTTCGAGCCGTTCTCGTATGCGGGTGCGCAGGGGGGCAGCGCGGATGACTGGGTCGAGCGGTGCAACGAGGCGTTTGCGGGCGCGGCGGAAGTGCGCGTGGACTCGGTCTCTGGCCGGTCGACCTCTGGGCTCGCGAGCCTGGGCAACTTTGGAACGGGAGGCGGTGTCGGGACCAACGGCATCGGTACGGCGAGCATGACCGAGGCCCAGGACGGAGGGATGGTCCTCAAGCTTACCAAGGTCGGCGCGCTTCTCCGGCGGCAGGACACGGGCGAGGGTGGGCGCAAGAGCAGCCACAAGTGGCGGAACCTCGGCGTCGCGATTACCGGCAGCCAACTGCTGTTCTTCAAGGATCCGAACTGGATTGTAAACCTCAAGGACAGCGCGGACTCGGCCCGCCGCGTGGGAGGGCAGCCGCCCAGGCTCGCCAGCTTCAGGCCGGATGATTGGGTCTCGCTCAGGGATGCTGTGGCGTTGTACGATACCACGTATCTTGAGGTGCGTCTCCCTCTCCTGATCCCGCGTATGCGCTGACATCATTCAGCACGAGCATACCTTTCGCCTTGTCCTCCCGCACCAGAAGCAGTATCTCTTCCAGGTTGCGGGCGAGGACGAGCTCGGCGAATGGATGGCATTCATCAACTACGCCGCGAGCTTCAAGACCGCCGGCGTGCGGATGCGCTCGGCGGGCATGACGAGTCGCCAGCTGGGCCTGGCGGCGCTCGCAGCGGCCGAGTCGCATGTCCGTGAGGTTAGGTCAGCCAGCGGTGCCAGCTCCCCTGCATATCTCAGCAGAGTCGTGTCGCTGGACGACACGCCTCCGACCACTTCACCAGGCGAGCTCACCCCCGTCGAGTCCGGGACGGACAGCGCAACCGCCGTGTCCAATTCCCCCTCCCTTCCCTCCCTCCCCGATCCCGCAGACCAGCTCGAGGCAACCTTCCGGGAGATCAAGGCTGAACTGGCGGCCATCCGGCCTGGCATGGCCGACATCGGCCTTGGTGTCCCTCCGCTCGCGGCGGCGCGCCGGAGTCCCGCTGCAAGGGCGCAGAGCTTGTTTGTTGGCTCATCTGCCGAGCATCCGCCCGAGATGGTGCGGTCCAGCAGCCTCGGCCCGCTTATGTACAGCAGCGTCAACTCGTCTGGCGAGTTTAGCATCCGTAAAGGCTGGCTTGCGTCGCGCTCCGAGGTAATCGAGCGCAAGATTGCCTCCTTCGAGCAAGACATCGCCAAGCTTGAACCGCACCTCGAAGCCGACCTTCGGGCCGCGCGAAATCTGGCCATGCTTACGCCTTTCCTAAAGTCGACGAGGGAGAAGATCAACGCTGCTGTGCAGCCTCTCGCACGACGCGTCACCCAGCTACGCATGGATCTGGCAAGGCTGCGGTGCTACTGCGATGTGCTCCGCTCTGATCTGGACGCGGAGCAGCGCGAGTGGGCAGAGACGAAGCAGTCTGCGTTTGACGCTGCCGAGGCGCGGCTAGGCGGACGCGGGCGCGGTCTGCGCGTCGAAGTCCCGCGCATGACGCTCTCCATGCACCTAGAATCGCCCCGGGAGATGGACACGGACTCGGCGGATGGTCACCGGTATCTCCCAACAGCCGGACGGCCTGCGAGCACAATGACGAACGAGTCGTATCATTCTGCGGTGGACACTCCGGCGGACGAGCGCACTTGGAGCCCAGAACACTCCCCGGGGTTCCAATCGCCCATGAGCCTCTTCCGCTCCCGCTCCACCCTCGGGGGGTCGATCAGCACCACGGCAGGACTGTCGGACGGCATCCCCACACCGACGAATGGCCGGTTCTCAGCGGAGATCACCGCTTCCCCTACCTCCCCCGCGGTGCGCGTGGAGAGTATTCCCGAGGTTGGGGCTTCGCCCCTCTCTACCCCTGCTGCAGAGGAGGAGACGGCCGAAGACTGGGAGGCGACGCGCGCAGCGAAGCGCGTGTCGCTCGTCCAGATACCCTCTTCTGGCCTGCACCCGCGGCTATCCGTGCATTCTCAGCAGAGTTCTGGCTCTGGCGGCTCTGCACATTGATTCTTGTTCCTTGAGCTTTTGTTCGCACGCTGCGTTCATTGGCATTCATTCAGTCCACTTTTGTTGCATCATGGTTCCTCCGAGATTGGGGAGGAAGTAGAGTGTATCGATAGGCAGCTTCTTAATCCATTTTGGGTTCTTAGCAAGGAGACTTGTGGTGTCCACCCTCTACCGGCAATGCTCGGCACAGAAGAAACCCTGAGCAATCTAAGGGTCAAGCACGTGCAAATATGGAAATTCAGTTCAGGTCTCTGCAGCCGGCGTCTCCTGCACGGCTGCACATCCACGATGCTCTCCTCCTGCTCGCGCCGGACAAGGGGCGTCCGAGCCGCCTACCGCCTCTCTCAAGCGCTCTCCCCCTCTTCCTCCTCAGCCGCTCAGCCTCAATCCGCCCCAGGGCCACGCTCCGACCATGCTCGAGCTTCGAGCTCCTCCGCCCAGCTCGCCAACCCCACCTGGTCACAAACATTCCGCTCCCCGCCGCTCCCCTCCCACTCCATCTTCCTGCACCTCACTGGAGAATCAGCCGTAGAATCAGAGAGTCCCACCCTGGTCGAGCTACGTGTGCGCTCCGGCATCCAGGGCGCCTCCGTCACGCGGCTCAAAGCGGTGCTGGGAGTGGAGGAGGAGGATTTGTTGAGGATCGTGCAGGCTGCGGCGGACCCCAGGTGCGGGGCTGGGGAGTTGCTCCAGGGTGCGTGGGTTTCCGATGTTGAGAGGTTTTGCGGGTGCTGATGCTGAGGGCAGTTGCGGAATGCGCTAAGGTGGAGCCGTGGGAGGCGCTCAAGTACGTTGCGGAGCACGTCAATAACCACAAGCGTGCGCCAATACCTCCTCTCCTCCTCCGCCCAGCCAGCTGACAGGCCCGCGCAGGCTTTTTGCACCTGAAAGAACGCCTCTTCATGCCCTGCATCGATGTGGCCACTGGCCCGCGTGCGGGCCGCCTCCTGCTCGTCCTCGTCGGGCTCAAAGCGCGCGACCAGCAGATCGCGGGGTCCGACCCGCAGGTGTCCTTCACCTGGGAAGAGCTGAACCTCGCTATCGAAAAGCATGTCGCGCAGGACACCCCGCTCGCCCTGACCGCGCGGGCGAGCGCGGCGCTCGCCGAGGTAGCGCCGATCCGGAAGAAGGAGGATTTTGGCCGGCAGAGGAAGAGCCACCTGCTCGCCGTCGCACGCGATGCATTGGAGCGGGAGATTCAGGATCACCCGGGGCGGCAGAGCGCGCGCGCGCTGTGGATGCTAGGGAACTTGTATGCTGAGGGGCGCGCGCAGGCCAAGAAGGGGAAGGCGGGGAAGAGGGCGTATGAGTACTGGAAGAAGGCGGCCGAGTTTGGTGCGCTGTGTTTGTGCTGTGCTGAGCCGGAGCGGGGAGCTGATTTCAGAGACAGGGCACGCCCCGTCCATCACTAGACTCGTGTACGAGATGAGCGCGCTGACCTCCCCCGCACCGGGCAAGCCGAGGCTGCTGAACTACGCCCCCCTCCAGGCGCTCACCTACGCAGAGATGATCGTGTTGACCAAGCCGTGGGGCGGGGCGCTGGCAGCGAACTTCTACTACAAGGACGACGTGACGCCGCCCGAGGTACACGAGCGGCGCTGGGGTGTCCCACCGGATGATTTCAAGGCCGCGACACGCTTTGCGTGGTCGGCACGGTTGGGCAACTGGAGGGGCAAGATCGCGTGGGCTAGGATGATCCTCTTTGGACGCGCGGACCTGGATGCGGGATTGGAGTGGATGGACGAGTATGAGAAGCTTATGAGGGAGAGGCGTAAGGAGATCCAGGAGAGCCGAGATTCTTTCGAGGAGGACGATGACCTGGAGGCTGAGGATGTGGATGTGGACGTGCCCGATGCTGAGCCTGCAGAGCCAGCAGACCGCCGTGCCCAAATGGCCTCTTTCAAGCGATTCGACAATGACGGGCGAACGATCTGCGAGCCTCCCGACCGGCCCTCAACGCGGCTCGAGAAGATCCAAGCGGCCATGCGTCTGCTGGACGGCAAGGCGATCCAGGACGACGCGCGGCTGCAGCATATCGGCGTGTACAGGCTTGCGCAGCGTTTGCTGGAGGAGGCGGAGAGGGGTGAGGCCGCGATGCCTACTGCTCAGGACGCGGCGCTTGACAGGTTTCGCGTTAGGAACACAAAGATCGAGACGCCCGTCGTTGTTGTTGGGGAGAACCCGACTTTCCTACCACAGGCGGGGGAGTAATTACTCGCTGTACTGCGGTGTGCTGGATGTTACCTGGGTCGCAATAGATTGGTCCATTCCGCAGACGGTGGACAGTAGTTGGTCCACCTCCGCTCGTGCTGCCAGTGGTCGGTTATTGTCGTCGGTTTGGTGTCATCGCTTGTCATTATGTCATTATGGTGGTGTCATCCGCATCATTCCATCCCCCAGCTTGCAGCTCCCGACGTTATGATACGGGAACGCTATGGAAATCTGCTGGACTCAATAATAGGGAAATATAATGGAATTCGAGGGTAAGGTTATGGATAATGTAAGTGTAGGACAGCTACGGAAATCATTCCTACTCCCTCGTTCTCGTAATGAATACTTACGTGGGTTTGCACCTCTCCCGAATAACGGGTGGTGCCCCGCAGTCCGGATCGGAATCACGCAACCTGACGACCCTTATTACCGCACTGTAAATACTGACTGATCACCTCAATCCCACCAACACGTCTCTCCTTTCTCCCATCCCAAGCGTTCCTCTCTCACTGATCACCGAACATGGCACTGGTGGACGTGACCGACTCGAAGCACATCTCCTGGCAAGGCCGGTGGAGCGCGTCCAAGCCCATCACCTGCGCCTGGGGATCGAGCATCATCCTGTTCAAGACGGCCGCGCCGAAGATCGTGCTCAAGACCGGGGCGGGGTCCAAGGGGTACTCCGGTATGCCTTCTCTGAGAGCCGCGAGAGCGAGGGAAAAGCTCACAAGGAGTGCAGAGGACTCGATTCGGTTCGGGCAGTTGAGGCTGCCCTGCGTGATCTGTGAGTCGTTCGCTCAGCACAGTATCCCGAGCTGACACGGTTGTAGCCTGGCGTGTGGGAGAGGGCGAGATCAAGAGGAAGATGGTCGATGGAGCCGAAGAGATCGTCCTGTATGATGACCCCTCGAGCGAGGGAGAGAAGCTTGTCGAGTTTGTATTTGGCGAGTTTGGCGGGCATCTGGAACTGGAGAGCCTGTCCATCTCGGGTACGCACTTCCTCTGCATTTTGCTTTGTTGTGTGACTAAAGGGAAAACAGAGAATCATACCGTATCCCCGGCCTTTCCCTCCTCTGCGAGCCCCAATCCCCTCAGGCTGGTCTTCATCGGCGCCTCCCAGACGTCGGGCTTATCCCCGCCAGAAATCCGTCCCCCGATGCTCCCATCCGGCTCCTTCACCTCTTGGCCCTTGTTCTTTACCCGCACGCTACGAGACGAAGGCGTAGATGTGCGCACGACCGTGATCGCCCGCCCTGGCATACCCTTGTGCTCCGGCCTGGTGAATGGGGACAATGTTGTAGGGATGGACAAGCGGTTCTGGGACGGATGGGACGGGGTGGGCGGGTTTGGGAGCAGCATTGGCGGGCCGGATGTGGACAAGGGAAGCGTCGTCTTCATTTCAATTGGTGAGTCTTATACACATCGGAGAGGTATAAGCGCTGATGTGCGCTGCAGGATCCAACGACCTGGTGACTGGTATTTCGCTGCAGGAATTCCTGTCTACCCTGAAGAACTTCTTGAACGCGCTCGTCTCGCGTTTGTCGCCGCAGGTCAAGCACCTCGTCTTTGTCACACCCTTCGGCTTCCACACTCGCAAGCTTGACGGGAGTTGGACCCGAAGCGCCATCTTCGAGCCCCAGACGAAGGAAATGATCGACGCGCTGTCGAACGAGTGGGAGGAGAAGGGGTACGCGGAGCAGGTTTGGCACTGTGATACCAACGGATGGGTCGATGGGTCGAGATGTCCTGATGGATTGCACTTTGATGAGCAGGGCCATAGGGATGTGGCGAAGAGATTGAGAGAGTGGTGTGAGACCAATCTGGGAGATGTGTTCTGATGGGCCCATTGATTCATCGAGGAGCGCGGAGGACTATGCCAAGAAATGCAACATTGACAGGTCGATAGCGAATATGTGAAAGAAGGACTGTGATCTTTCGAAGTGATATTCTAAGGCGACAGGTGCTGTAGGAATTGACGTATGAATCGATAGTTTGAAGCAAGAGTTGCAGGCGAGCGGTGTGAAGAGCAGACCGAAGACTGGTGGCGTGCCACAGGCCGATATCCGGATGTCTGCTTAAACTTTTCCGGGTGATGTTGTACTGATTATCCACCTTCTCAACGACTGAAGGGGGTTGGGGCGATTACTAGTACATAGGATCGGCAAGTTTGGACAACGGAAATGTGCGGTCAAATGGTGCTTCTTCGACTTCGAATTCGCCCCTTGCCACAGCGCGCCCTGGAGCAAGCGTTATTCTCGGAAGAGCAATTGAGGTTGTGCATCCACATACCCCTTCTAGCCTGCTTGCCCAGTAGTTCCTCGTCCTCACGAGTAGGCAGAGCTGGCTTGCCTTCCCGAGCTTCGCGAAGCAAGCGGTAAGCCAGGGCGTAAATCCCCTCCCGCTCGGCTTTGTGCCTGTTCGGAATACGCTTACTCTCAATAAGCTGGATAGCACCTTCGATCTTCTCTATCCGTGTCGAAGGTCGGTCTTTGGGCTCGGCGAGCCCCTTGCCCTCGTGGTCGAATTTCGGAGGCCACGCTAGCGTGCCGTCATCCTGTACGCCAGAATCCGAAATGGCATCCAGGGCCTCGATATCGTCATCGTCCGGGTTGTTGTCCTGCACGATGTCACGCAGGCGTTCCCTTCGCACGGCCCTATCCTTCCAATATCCTTCCACCATTTCGAGGCCGCTGTTCAGATTCGCTTCGTCGAACAACAACATTTCGGCCCAGCGGAATTTGCCCTCTGTCATGCCTTGTCGTCCACTCCAAGCGTAGTAAATAGCCGCTTTCTTCTGGTCTGCAGCATTGCCCCAGAACCTCCTGTGAGTCTCTCTTTCGGTCCATGGCCGGAGGTAGTACCATTGAGCTGCTCGGGCTGCAAGCCAAGGCGTGCTGTAAATGTTCTCCTCGATATACTCCCTCGCCTGTTTCTTCTTCACAGGCAAAATGCCTCGAACAGGTGCCAAGGGACCAAGATGGAAGGCAAGGCTCCAAGTAGCAGAGGCAGACCCTTTGTATCGAAGGATCAGCCTGACAACAGTTGATGCGAATCGGTCTTACCGTATTTATGACCTTCCTCCCACCACAGCCGGGCGAGGTAACCGTCCTGCGGAACCAGTTTTCCCTCATAGTAGATGGTACCAAGGAGCGACATTGCAAGTGCCATCCGGATCGCTGCAGCCTTCTGAAGCGATTGCATGGCGGTGCGAGAGAGGTACACCTTTTGAGAAGGTTGCCACGTTCCTCGTCTCTGATGGTCTTCCCACTCTAGCTTCGCGCAGAATCCAAGGTACGCGTAAGCTTGAGGCTCCCCTCGGTCGATAAATCTTCGAAGGGCGTGCCTGATATCCGGATACCTTGTCTCCATTTGCGGGTTATTACCATAATGGGTGTCGTCATAATCTCTATGCCTTAAAAGGTCATAGGCGGCAAGCATGATACCGCCCTCTTCGCCCGCGTTCATTGCGATGGTGAGCAGTCGATTCTTGACACGCCCCAGTCCTGTTAGTTGCTGCGTGAGCGGCAAGTCTCGAATATGACAATAGGAACACCACACTTTTGTTCAGTCTCATATTCGCCGCCATCATATAAAGGACCTCTCTGGGAGGCAATTTAAGATTCCTAGCAGCTGCTTACTTGTTAAACGGTTCATATATAAGGACGAAAAATCCTACCATTCAATATGTCTTCGTCTGAAGAGAACCTATCCCATCCCAGACCGGCAATTCTGAGTATCGCCTCATGTGTGATACCAGACGCTTTGCGAAGACGGAAGAAGGTTATCGCGCCGGTCTTCTCCCACAAAAGACTTGCCAAAGGGGAAGATACGAAGTAAGGGTCATTCGGAGGGTTATCCACTGCCGAAGCGTCGGAGAAACTTGCGTTGAGCTGGGATTTGTGCGCGCTCGGTCCCGCATAGTCGCTCCAGTCTGGCGGGTTCGGATACTGATACTGTCTCGATGGGATCGCAGAGGTGTACTGCGGCGACGTCGCATCAACTGTCTGCCCGGATGGGGACTGGCCAGGATGCACGTCAGAGACCGACTGAGCGCTAGCGAAGAGCGATTCAGCAGAGAAAGCTGGTGTCAAAGTTTCTTCCTCATCACGCCCACGTTCTGCAAAGTTCGAGAGCTCAGGGACTAGTTCCTGGTCTCGCGAATTCTCCGGTTCGACGGCAACACTTGCTGATGTGGACGTCCATCTGGAGCATTGCGAACCGCGCATCAAGCACATAGTCCCCCGTGATCCGGATGAGTGCAATGACGCAACTCTGCTCCCCTGACGGAGTACAGGGAAGAGCCTGGCATAATTGTGCATCAGGATGCCAGCCGCTGGCAAGTGTACGAAGTCAGTCAAGCAGCCCGAGGTGGTAGTCGTTCAGCTGAAAGGGACGCGCTACAAAAATCGAGACCCTGAAGGGAAGCATTTAGAAGGCCGCTTCAGTATGCCGAATGCCCAGTTTGTTCGGCGGGCAGGCGAGATATCAAGGAAAAGACATAACCAATGAATACGAACTCTTCCAGACAAATGCAGATACAGATAGTAGCGACAACAGACTCAAACGTTAGGCCTCTAGATGAAGTCAGCTCCTAAGCCTTCTTCTGCTTCTTAAGCGCTGCCTTCTTCCTCTCCAGCCTCTCCGTTTCGTCTTTCCGCTTCTCATTCCCGTACTTCATTTTCTCATACAACTTCCGCTTCTTGTTAGTCATCATGATCTTCGACATGTTCTCCTCCTCCTTAGTCTCCTTCTTACGTTGCTGAACAGGAGCTGTTTTCTGTGCCTTCTTCGCGGCAGACTTGAGCTGTGCTTGGAACGCGGCGTACGACACGCCCGCGGCTTCCGCTTCCAGCTCGGCAGCGCGTAAGAGGGATGCGTCGGTGGGGTCGGCTGCTGCCGCGACGAGTGCAGGCGGGAGGGATTTTGCAGGTTGGACTACTTTTGATGGTTTGGTTGCGGCTTTCGGTGCTTCGACTGGCTCTTCCTCGTTTGCGGTCTCGTCCGCGGCCTCGACGTCCTCTTCCTCTCCAGCCTCGATGTCCTCCTCGCTCTCCTCTTCCATTGCAATATCCCCACCTGCCTCCTCGGGCACATACCCGCCCAACTCTCTCACCCGGTCATCATCCACAAATGGACTCAGATGCGGCGGCAGGGTCTGCCCAGGTGCATACATCCCCTCGGGCAGAATCCGCCCCTTGTTGACACAGTCCACCACCCACTGCGGCTGGACGTAGTGCCTTCCTGTGCGAATCGCGCCGTCCGGGATCTTCGGTCGGTCCATCACAACGTGTGTGATGCGCTCGTCACCCTCCGTGTATGGCGAGCCGGAGCCCAGCGTAGGTGCCCACCCAACGCGGGCGCCGAAAGAGCGCAAGATGAACTCGAACGCCGGACGGGTGACTTCACGCGAGATATAGATGACGAAAGGAGAGAAGAGAGAAGGATTGGCGCTTGGGGCGGAGGGTGCGTCGGTGTCGTCCATCACTGCATCGCCGTCGGCAGTAAGAGCCGTCTTCGATGGCTGCTCCACCGGCAGCTCATCGACCTCTTCCACCATTGGCTCCACCTCAGCAACCTCAGCAGCACCCTCAGAAACCGCGGGGGCCTCGATTCCCTGCAGCACCTTCCTAACGTCTTTGGCCGATACGCCTTTCGCCTCCGCCACAGGTGCCTCAGTCGGTATGTCCAGCCCGGTTGACGTCTCCTTCAGAGTGAACGCACCCACACCGGCAGCAGCGGCATCCTTGTCCTGGTCTAGCGGTGGAGGGTACACGAGGTTCTCGTCTGTATAGAGCTTGAAGAGGACGAAGCCGAGCAGCGTCTGGTACAGCTCGAGGAAGGTGAGCATTATCCGGAAGTCGACATCAGCGGGAACCTGTGTGGAACGTCAGAATGAGCACAGCGGACAAGGGAGCGGGCGCATACATGTTGCGTGAACATATATGGAACGAGCCATGTTACGTTCTGCCCCATCACCTCCGCCTGGAAGTACATGCCCTTGATGCTGAGGAAGACCTTCCGGAGCGCTTGTGTCCGCATCACATAGAGCTGCCACTCAGCTGCAAGCCGTGCGCAATTTTCTATGACATCAGGTGCAATGCGATCGTTTGCAGGTAGCATGGCGAAAAGGTGCACGAGACAGAGAGCATCGTCAATATCTCGCACCGCGTCGACGAATGTGGGGTATCTGCATGAAAGCCAAGCCATTAGTAACCGAGTACATGGGAAAGGAAAGGCGCAACGAACCGTTCCTTAATGACATGATCCAGGCGGTACTTCGGCTCCTGCGCCTCCAAGCTCTTAGCATTAAACCACTCCTGCCTCCCGATCGCCCTCGCGAGTTTCTTCGCAAACGCCTTGTGCTCCCGTAGCTTCCTCAGAACGGGCTCATGGGCGAGATACGCAATGTCCTTGGCATGATAAAAGCTGGCCGGCGCGGTGCTGCCCTTGTTCGCCTTCTTGCGTGAGCGTGGCTCGACAGGGTAGAGCCCTTTGAGGATACACAGGCGACGAAAGTCGGCGAGCGACACCTGCAACTTGCGCACGGCATGCGTCCGCGTCATATACATCTTCGCCGCGCCCGACTTGCCCCTTCGCGTGATTTTGGCCATTTTAGTATTGAGTGGGGTTAGGGAGCGGGTATGAGGGAGATGGGTGAGGAGGGACAGCTAGGGACCCAAAAAGTGGGTCGCCCACCTCGCTCACAATTTTGTGCATCTAAGGGGCTGTGCAGAATATACCAGCGCTTGCCGCGAAAATCGTCACAGCCACCAATAGGGTCGCTGGGCAAAAAACGCGCACTTCAATCGGTCTAATAACGCGGCTTTCAACTAGACGACAGGAAGACGATTGCTATTCTCATTGCTCCAGCGCTGCAAATCAAATATGGCTCTCTCATAGTTTTACTGTTTGGAAAAGAAGAGCACTTTTCCTCGATGTTGCGGGTAGCATCGAGGAATTGGCACGCCGCATGTCGCCACTGTCTCGGTCTTCTCCGACCGTCATTCCCTTCGACCTCCGTCTGCACTCGTGCGCGCCTCCTCCACACAACCCCGTCGTATGCGTACCCGCGTGCTCCTCGAAACTTCTTCCCTGCGGGACAGATGTTTTGGGAGGACGACACCGATATTCCGATAATTCAGATGGACGAAGCCGGGTGGGAGCGTGTCGCGCAAGCGGTTGGGCTCGGACAGCAATCTGCGAGCTGGCTTTTGCATTTGGCAGGGAATGAGCAAATTGAGGACGAAACGTTGATGGAGTGTGAGTCTAAAACTTTCTTTTTCGTATCTGCATGGCTATCTATGGTCGAACAGTTGCTGACTGTCATTGATCTCGCCAGTTCTGCGAGGTCTAACGAGTTACGAGTCGGACGGCCCGCAGCTTCCGCCGCGCGAGACTGTGTACCGGCTCTTCTGCCTGCTACCCAAAATAGAACGTGCGCCCACATCCCTTCTCATACCATACTGCATCTGACTTACCGCCCTCCATCTCAGGTAACCCGCAGCTCACTCGACGTCTGCTGAGCCTCGCATTCGCCGGTGGATCCGAACCCGACTCGGTCCCACAGGCTGGTTTTCGGCTGTTGCAGGAGCGTTCTCTCAATCTCACCCGCGCGGAGTTCGATGAAATCTACCACTCGCTATTCAAGATGGAATATTGGCCTGTATTGTTCGTCGAAGCGTCAAGAGCCGCGGCGCATTGGCGGGCTCTCAATGCCGACGCTCCCCACCACAACCCCCGTACATCATCTGATCACTTCAGCAATCAAGAGCTGCACGAGCGCGAGCGAGAAAGGCAGCGCCAGATGAAATCCTTGCAGAAGGAATGCATGGACGCTCTGCACCTGGGCTGGGAGAAAGGCGTCGCACTCTGCGCTTCGTTCGCCGGGGAACTATATGCTTCCGGGCGGGTCGTGCACAGAAGCGGCAAAGCGGCGAGGATGTGGTGGGAGCGAGCTGCCAATTCTGGTGAGTGAAACACACTGCTTTACAATGTGATGCGTCCTGAAGGGTGTGGGGACAGGCTACATACCGGCGATGAAGCACCTAGGACGGCACTTGGGCCTGCTTCGAAACCCGTCAAAGCGGCGGCTGATGCCCCTCGACGTCCCGCTCGCGATACGTTACAATACACAGGCGGCACTGTGGTCCGGGGCGGCCGCATACCAGGCAGCGCAATACTTCTTTCGCCCTCTCGGGTCGACAAAGGAGCAGCACCGCGCGCGGTGGGGTGTGGACCCAGACGATACCGAGGCCGGAAAATGGTTCTTTCACGGGGTCAGGAAAGGGCACCTTTATTGCCGACTGGGCCTCGCCAGGCTGCTTCTGGAGAAGAGAACTACCATGGCTCACATGCGTGCCTGGGAGAAGGAACGCCGGGATATCTTTAGCTCCGATGACGAAGCGCTTGTCATGGACGACTGGGATGATCCTGAGACTGATGAGGACAACCCGTCCGGCTCCGACGAGCTCGATCCGTACGAGTTGCAGGCTGCGGGAGTTCGTCGCGCAACACATTTCTGGGAGACTGTGGAGGAAGACGGTAGAATCATGAAGCAAAGGTACGAGGTGTTTATCGGCTCGCTGGACAACCCGGACGATGTCGAGTACGCGAAGAAGCTGCAGCGCAGGGCCAGATATCTGCAGAGGAAGGGGGGAGACGAGCTCATGAGGGTGGAGGTGAACAAAATGAATGACGGAGATGTGGGGTATGACGATCAGGCCGGCGCTCTGCTGATGGATGATGAGTTCGATGAACCGGTGAAGGAGGCAGAAACCTCGTTGAGTGGGGAACAAGAAGAAACATTCACAGACGGATTCGACATTCCGATGCATCTCCTTTCGGACAAGCCGCACACCGCACACCCAAGGGCTCCGCTGGACGAGACAATCACATCGGAGGACGCGCCGAGTGCGATATTCAAGAAGACGTTCACCCCGGAAGAGAAACAGGCAGACGCACGGGAGAGAGTGGAGGAGTGGATGCGGCAACTCGAGTGCGTCGGGGCGCTCATTGACGGTGTTCCAATCTCAGACCCGAGGGATGGGATTGGAACGAGGAGTGGGGCCAAAAAGTCGTTCATGGGTCGAAAAGATCTCGCGCAGGAGGTGCAGAGTCTTTACACCCAGTTAGAGCGGCAGAAGGACCAGGCGCGGACGCTCCTGACCGATGACGCGGCGTTACGGGGCTGGAGGAAGGCGCGAGAGAAGAGCGGTATGTCTATTCTTCATTTCGTCGATTGTGTGCTCATTGGACTGCTACAGAGAGACGCGAGGTGCGACGTGCTGCTGGCGAAGTGGTTGGGATGAAGAACAGGAAAGATCCAATGCTGAAATGGCAGCCTCCGGCGCAAGAAGTGAGGGACACCAGCCCCATCCGTTCCGAAATCGAGCAGAGCCATATACAGACTTTGTTCGAGGTGCTAGGACAGAACCCCTCGGAAGCTGAACCGGAGCTCAAGACGCAGTCGAAGGGTGGTGGTGGAGAGAAGTGGGTGAAGAAACCTGAGAAGGGGGCCAGAACGAAGTGGGCGGATCAGGAGGATATCTTCGCTTCTGTCATGGGTTTGTCTCCATCCTCAGGCGCGCGCTCTGAGCGAAGTAGATAGTCATGCCGTGGCTGGCGGCGTCGTTGTGCATTTAATTTCCAGCACGTTGCTTTTGACTATATCCTTTTGGGTTCACGCTATCGTGTGAAGACGTGCGGAAGGGGTCCACCGGCCCCAACCGCCAGGCCCCGAAGAAGCGCGGGTCGTCATCGGGCGACCCTCGCTTGCCGATGCGGGCGCTTCGCTCCTCGCTGTCTCTCACCATCCCCTCCGCCGCCGCTCTTGAGTTGACGATTGCGCTGTCCATGCTATAGCTTGTATACACCCCACGACCACCATGCTCGCATCATCTTCGTCACCCCCGTCCTCCTCACCGTCCCGCCTCTCCGTCCTCTCCCGTGTCCCGACCGAGATATGGGAGCTCATCCTCTTCCACTGTGTCCACGTCCCCTCACCCTCCGGATATCTCATCCATCCGCCATCGCAATACACGCCTATGCTCCTCGGTCGCGGCTCGTTCACGCTCAGCCCGTTCGAACCACCCCACATGCACTGGGACGGCCTTCGCTCGCCCATCTCCTGCGCATATATGCACAAACTCGCCGCCGTCCATACACGAAGACGCCTCGGGCAGGTCAGCCGCGGATTCCGAGAGCTCGCAGAGCGATTGTCGGTCTGGAGGAGCCAGGTCGAGTGGCTTTGCCTCCCGATGGACATGGACAGCCGGCTCGCCATCATCAGACTCGCAGAGGAGCGTTCCTTCGGCCACGTCGGTCGTTTGGTCAAGCGATTGGAGTTCTCCTCGGGCGCTGAGGAAACCGGGATACCGAACTCGTGGAGTCGAAGGCCCGATGAAGGTCTGATGCGGAGGATCGTAGCGCATTGTGCGGAGCTGGAGGAGGTGTGGTGCGGGATCGAGGTGCCTTCGCTGGCCATCGCAGTGGTCAAGGCCTGCCCCAAGACACTGCGTGTGTTCTCGTGTACTGGACAGCTGTTCACTACTGGTGAAGTATACAGCCTCCTCGCGCACTGTCCTGCCTTGGAAGTACTGCGCTTCACTTATCTCATTGCCCCAGTGCCCAGCGCGGAGGACGACTCGTCCTTCCTCCCTTACGGCATGCTGCCACCACTCTCGCTCCGCACACTATCACTCTGCCTGATGGAGTCGGTCGATCCCCTACTGGGATGGATGTCAACTCTACACATGCCTCACCTCAAGTACCTCAAGATCGAGCGCGACTATCGGCGAGGAACCCAGCCTGGAGCAGACGGGGGCGCGAATGACCAGGCGGCAGGCTGGGCCCCGATCGTCGCGTCTCCCGCAGCGCTTCTGCCTCCCAACTACATGCAGGCGTGGCAACCACCGCTATCGAACCCGACTGGCCCACCGACTTTCACCGCCATCGCAGAACCCGAACCGCCCCTCCCGCTTGGCGTATCTGCATTCATCCACGCGCATGGCCAGCGTCTCACTACGCTCGAGGTGCTAGAGCCTTTCGACCCTCTCCTCCTCCTGCCTTCCCTCGGTTGGGCGCTCCTCGATCACTGTCCCAACGTCACCTCGTTCGTCACCTCGCTACCCGGATCAGCGTATGGCATCGCGACCCGCCCGCGGCATCACGCTAATCTGAAGTGGGTTGGGTGCTACGGCTTCTGGCTGGAGAACAAGAGACCAGGGGACGAGGAGGAGGGCAGGCGGACAAGAGTCCATCTGGAGAACGTGCTCGATGCCGTGATCACTTTAATCGGAGGCGATCTGCCGAGCTTGGAGTATGTGAGGTTCTTCGACGTGCAGCGGGCCAAAGTTGGTGGGTCGACCAGTCCCGACAGCAGTCGCGCTACCGGCACCACCCAGCTCAAATCGAACACGCCGATAGTCGTAACAAACATTGTTTCAGAAAGCACCTCTCCCCTTGGCGCAGTACCCGTCCACCCGCCATTTCCCAGCTCGCCGCTGCGATACCTTGGCGGACAAGACCCGTGGGTTGAGGAGGACGACTCGGAACGCGTACGGCCCGAGTACGCGCGCACGCTGCGCACCATCCGCGAACTGTGCGTCGCTAATGGCGTGCGGTTTGAGGATGCGCAGGGGGAGCTGGTCGACTGCTGGGCGGGGCGTAGGGAGATGTGGCATGGATCGAGGGGGTTGGTGTGAGCGTGCTTAGCGTGTTTTTGCATTGGTTATACATGAACTGTATCTCACGTAACGAACGGGTTCTGCGCAGCTCCCCTCATGATTGTATTCCATTGTATTCTGTTGTTCTCTTCCCCCAAGAATGGGCTTGAACTGCATCGTGCGCTGTTATGTGGGCAAAGCTAGTGAGTCGGCACATTCAATTGTCCCTGGCAAGTTCAATCGTTCTACCTGCGTCCTCGTCAAGGAGTATGGATGACACAATGAGGGGTGGAAAGCGGAAAAAATCATCAGCACTGTCAAGTGTAATGTAGTGCAGATCGAGGGAGATTTGTATGTATGCCAGTTGTACGGAATGACATTGCCCCTCTCTCCCTAAGCGAGAGCTAACTCAACATGCTCGACTTCTTTTGTGACTGGCTTTGGCTCTACCGGACCTTCAGTGCGCTTTGCTGCCTTTACAGGGGAAGGTGAGGCGCGATCGCCTGGAGAACAGATTTGAGATAATTCAGCGGATGAACTTGCCCCAAAAAGATGACTTACGAGACCGAAGGAAACGTAGGTCCCTCTCAGTGGGCAAGACATCCCCACTACCTGAGTCCACGTTCTTCAGCAGGCGCTCGGCAAGCCGGTCAAGACGCTGTGCCGTGACATATTCCCTCGGCCACCGAACCAAGTCGCTCAGCAGTGTCCGTACCAACGTAAGCTGCTCGCGTCGCGGAGAGGACGCAGTCTTGCCATCATCATCCGACTCTGCGGAACTCTCGAGCGAGGTTGCCGGGGTTGTACTTGTCGTATTCGAAGGCAACGACTGTGAGTCGGCCTCGCCGGACCCGTCCATCCCTGCAGCCTCTCCGGACGACCGAGCGTGCTGAACCGCTAAACCATCGGCAGTTTGTAAGACCGTTACACGATTCCAGAGCAACATCTCGGCTAGAAACACCTTGGCTTGGAAAAAACGGCCATTGATCGCTTTGATGAAGAGCTCTGCCGCTTTAGTGTTGTCCGGCTCAGTGGTCCAGACTCGAACATGCTCTTCTCGACTCATATCCGGACGCAAGTAGTAGAAAAGACCCAGACGGCAATTCGATCGAGGCACTACTCCATCTGTTTCCAAGGTGTACTTGAGGCACATCTGCGCGTCTGCATCAGGATTGGCCTTCCATGGTGCCCTAACGAATCGCGGGACCACGGCGTTTGCAAATTTATCCAAACCCTTGTTCGGTTTTCGGGTATCTGTACTTAATGAGCGGTGGGCACCCTTGCCTATTAGACGTGGACTCACCCCACTCAGTAGCCTGCAACCAGAGCTCTTTGGCCTTCTCTGGATCCTTTCTGAGGACTCTCCCCAGCCACCACAGATCAGCCAAAATGTAGGCAGACCAAGGGTCGTGACGTTTGATGCCCTGTCTAAGACTTTGCTGTATCTGACTCGCCAGGATCTTCTTCTTCGCAGCGTCGACTGTGCGGTCCCATTCCAGTTGGTAGCAAAGAGCCTTCGTGGCGAACGCCTCCGCATAGCCCTCCTCGATCATCTTGTCCGCTATCCGCATAGCCTCGCTCCGTCCCTCTGGCTGGTGTGCAAGTTTTGCCGCCAACACCAGGGCAGCTCGATGTCGGTGGTCGCCGGAAGCATGCTTCCATGCAATGTGCAGAAGACGTTCCTTCGACGGCTGGAAGTCTGGCTCATAGTCAGCTATATGTCTGGGCATATCAAAAGAGGACTTGCTGAAAATTTCCTGGTGCGAACGGGATCGTGATAGCGGATTGGGCATGGACCATGCCAATCTGTTCGCAGCGTCGCCGGGAGGTAATGGAGATTGTTTGAGCACTGAGGAGTAATGAATAAGGGGCTGGCCCAGTATAAGCTTGTAATTTGCGTACGGTGCATTATCTCTTCGTCGCGATTTGTCTTTGATGAAGCCATCACGACAATTTTCTCAAGTTTGTCCTCTGAAATGGACCATTCCTCCATGATCTGTGCTCGCTTCGTCGCCCATCTTGGACTGTCCAAAGGCCGCGCCGAAGGGGTTGACTTGACGCTGGATGTAGAGGCAGGTGCGGCAGTCTGCTTTGCTACAGCATATAGACGGTGAGGCGAACTGTGCAGGGCGCGACGCGACGACAATCCTGCGGTCGACCGATACCCAATCGTTGTGAGCGCTGCTCGAGGCAGCGCACGCTGACCGGCGTTGAGAAAGCGACGCATGTTGACAGCAGGTATGCTGTGAAGTCTAAAGTCGAGCGAGGACCCAGCGCGTCGTCGACAACGTCGTTGTCGTCGTCTTCGTTCGCGTCCCTGGTCGTCGCGCGGAATGACTATTGCTGGTCCCTGTACCACCACAATCCTCTGCCCTAGCCAACTTGAAATGCAACACCTTGTTCCCAACCGGCCAATGACCAACGGGCACCTTCTCCGTCTCCCGGCTGAGATCTGGCAGCATATATTCACATTTCTGCCCTTGTCACTTCCTGCCTTTTCTACCGGCGCCGACCACCGCACCCCGCTTACCGCTCGGCCCCGCGACGTGATAGACACTCTGCTATCCGTGTCGTGCACCTGTCGCCACTTCCGCGCCCTCACCTACGCATGCCCTATTCTCTGGACCAGCCTGCACATCCTCCTTCCCGGCCTCCCGAGCGCCTCCCGGGTCGAGCGATACTTCCTCCTATCTGGATCGTTGGGGGTAGCAGTGCATATATGCGTGTTGGACGCGCAGCAGGAGCTCTCGGAGGGCGTCGTTAGTACGCTGGCCGCCCACTGCGACAAGCTGACCCATCTTCGCGTCTTGGGCCCGTCTTGGGCGCCACCCAGGCTGGAGATGAACGGCCGCGCCGCGTTTATCTTGCAGCAAGTACGGTCCACAGCGCTCCGGTCATTCTCGTTGCAAGACGTCGCCATCTGCGTTAGATGCAGGCACAGCCTACTGCATCTCCTCCTGGTCAGCATGGAACTGGAGCAACTCCACCTGGACATCCCCCTCCTTCTACCCCCAATCTTGGTGTCCGCCAATGCGCTTGGAAAGCTAACGCGAGCGGTCGTGAGCGCTCACCTCCTGGCTGAGCTACTCATGCTGGGGCTACAGCCCCCGTTGGAGGAGCTCGAGCTCCATGGGCTGGGGATATATGTGCGATACCGCCTCCCACTGGCACCGGAGGACGACCCGTTCCTGCATGTCCCGTTCGGGGGGTCGTTGCGCACACTCAGAGTGGTCGATACCCTCCCGGACGAGTACCTCTTCCGATTCCTCGCCCATACGCCTTGCATAGAGGACCTCACCCTACTCGCTTGCCAGTCCGGCAGCACCCTACTGGAGCATCTCTCCTCCCCATCCCTGCTCCCCTCCCTCCGACATCTGCGCATAGAATGGGGCACATTCTCAGACGAGGACGCCTTCGGTCTCCTGCGCGCCCGGGGCGGGTTGAAGATGACCGCGAGAGGTTGCTGGGGAACCACGAAGATCCTTGGAGAGTGGTTGGCGAGGGAGGGGAGAGGGACGTGGGAGGATATAAGCAGGCCGATGACTTGGACGAGCTGAGATTGATTGCTTGGGGTTTATTCACGGATAAAGTAGCAAGATGGAGTAATGCGATATCCGACACGTCATGCACTTGCATTGCTCCTAGTCGGGCCCGTCTTATCTTCATAAAACGTCTTTCCCAGCGGATTTCATGTCGCTTTCACTCGTCACTTCAAGTTTCAGTAGACTCTGGGCCACTCTTTCGCACAAGCTTTATGTTTCCGAGCACCGAAGAATGGAAATTGGCCCCGTTGCCGCAGTCTGGCCTTCCGCACAGTACCCAGCTGATCCAAACACGTCCTGCTGTGGTACTCAGACAAGCACAGGTACGGGTTGGTTGCACCGGGCGGGAGCTGTGATCGGTCGGCTCAGCCGGTCGATGGAATGCTACTGTATATCCTAGTTTACACTCAGGCTCCTGTTGTTCATTACGCGTCTTGACCACATGTCCTTGTGAGCCAAAACGAGACCTAGAGCCGACTCGACACAAAGAAGCGAGAAAAAGCATCAACTTGCGCTTCCTCACCCAAAATAGCCCGCTCCAGAACGCGCGGGATGCCGATACGCGTACGGTACCGATACATGATACATGATACATGATGCGGGAGAACGCTCCCCCACTTCTTGCGCTTGCCGATGCCCATTTTCCCGGGCCGGCAGCCAGCTGGCACCCGCCCGGGAAGGCATCAATCAGTGGACAAGATCAGTGGACAAAACTTGCGAGGTGTGACGCGCAACTGGCACAGGGCGTGTCTCCCGCAGAACGAGGGTCTGGGCCTGATGGCCCTGGACCCCTGGATGTTTCACCGTTCGTCGGCGCTGCGGGGATTCAGGGTCGGTGTCGCTAGTCGCAATCGCACCTTGTCGGCGCGGCTCGGGTTAAATGAATGAACTGTCTTGGCCCGGGAGTACTCATCCTACGAGTGAGTACGAAGTGCAGGGGAAAGGGATGACGCTGCCGAGGCAAGACGCACGTTTTAGCAATTTCACCGTATGGAAGCCTAAGCCTAAACATAGCCTCGCCCATGCAGGCCAATCAGTGCTGCGCGGCGGCGGCAGAAACAGGGTCGTTGTGAGGCAGCGGGCCTGGTGTGCAAAACACGCAAGGCATCCAATCCGTCCCTTGTCTCTCTCCGTCCTCCCTCCTCGTCCCCCATTTCTGCCCTCCTCTGCTCTCTGCTCTCCTTACCTCACCCACCTCACCCGCCCGCCCACGCCAACCGGGCCTCCCACCCTCGTTCTCCTTCTCCCCCTCCGGTACGTCCCCCCGCCCCTGCACTCGGCGCTCGGCGCTCGGGCCAGCACGAAACGCACGCATGCTCATCCGACCCTCTCCGTTTTACTTACGTAGGACCGACCCTCATTTTACCCGCTCAGCCCAAACCCCATTTTTCGCACGCAGACACCTCCTTCGCTCTTTGAAAGAAGCCAAGCCTCGGCCTCGTGCATCTTGCATCAACCCCTCGACTCACGACTCGCTCACACATCGTCCTGCGTGCTCCGCCATCCGATTCGTATTTAAGCAGCTCGCAACTCGCATCATCCCACCTGCCGCTGCCCGCCTTCATTCGCCCAGCACACGTCCACCTGCCACCGACCAGCCAGCACCCCCACCAAGCAAGCCAAAATGCAGCCCACTCTCCTCCTGTTCCTCCTCCCCCTCCTCGCCCTCGCCTCCCACGGCCCCCTCTCGAGGCAGGAGTACACCGCCCTCGGCCGCTCCCTCTCCCCCGCCCAGCGTCGGGCATTCGAGGCTTCCCCCCACTCTGGCCTGGCCAAGAAGCTCGCAGCGCAGGAGCAGGCGAAGGTTGGCAAGCGGGGGTTGAAGAAGAAGGGCAAGAGGTGTGCGCCTAATGGCTCAGCTTCTACCTCGACGAGCACCAGCGCGAGCAGCGCGCCTACCGATGTCGGGGCGGCGAACGCTGCTGGATCACGTATGTCCCCTCTTCTCTCGTCTGTGTGCTGGCATGTGCTGATAGCCTGCAGCCACCGCACAGGACCCCCCGCCTACCACCCAGGCCGCGCCTACGACCACGACTAGCACCACTGCTGCCGCGCCGACCACCTCCAGCTCTGACTCTGGCTCCGGCTCCGGCTCCTCCGGCTCGGGCTCAGCCAGCGACCCCGACGGGATCCTCACCGGCCCTCACACCGGGCAAGGCACGTACTACGCTGTCGGCCTGGGCGCCTGCGGGATAACGAACGTCGCGTCGGACGCGATCGTCGCCGTCTCCTGGGAGCTGTTCGACAACTACCCCGGCTACGCAGGCGAGGGGAGCAACCCGAACAACAACCCCATTTGCGGGAAACAGCTGCAGGCGACCTACCAGGGAGTCACCCAGACCGTCACTGTCGAGGATCGGTGCACGGGGTGCGCGATGTGGGACTTGGACATGAGCACGAGCGTGTTCGATCAATTCGCGAACGAGGCGGTGGGGAGACTGGATGGCGTGACGTGGAATTGGGTCTGAGCTTCTCCCGCCCGCCCCGCCGCTCCGCCCTCCGCCTTTTCCCCTACCCCAGGATCGGGAACGAGCCGAGCATGCGAGTCATGCCGCCCCTCTGGTGGCGCGAGTCGGCTCCCCCCCAATCCTATTCTTAGAAGCGCAAGCCGCTCAACCGCATATATTTTCTACTCCTGCATCCTTCTTTCTCGATCTCGATCTCTTGCATGTGTTTTATGGAAAACAGTTGTCCTGTACAGCCTCGGGCCCGCGGTGCGGGCGCTTGAGTTAGTAGGGAGGAAATACAATGGATGGGCGGGGCCCCTGTTTTGTATGATGTATGGTGCTTTTGCTGGGTGTGGGGTGTATGCGGCGGCGGCGGCGTTGTGCAGACGCTTGCTGAGGTTGGTGAGTTAAAGATACACGCAGGCGCGGGAGCCCAAGCCGGTGCGAGGACATAAGACTCCTGACGCAACATGCGCTCCTGCCCGTTCGCTCTGGCAGGTGGACGGCCGTAGGTGTCGACGCTCCCACGGTGCGCGACACGATTACGATTGGCCTTGCCAGTCGCCGGTGGACGCGTATGGTCCACTACGGTCGGCTCTGCCTAAGTGCATAGTTGTCGGCGCCTTTTTATGCAACTTAAGGTAGATATGCAACTGAGGCAGAGCGATTTTTGCCCGTTGAAAGGCATTCCGCATTCCATTTCGGAGTGAATGCGCATAGCCAGAGGGTATGCACGAATAGAGGTTGCATTCGACTGTACGCGGCCTACGAGCGCCTAACATGTACAGTCAGAGACTCGAATTCGACAAAGTCGTTTTACGCGCCCATTGTGACACCTACGAGTGGCTAACTGTCCGAGAGTCGAATTGGACAAAGTCGTTTCACGCGCCCATTGTGACACGCGCCTGTCTTATTCTGCTCGACAATGAAGTCTGCGCTGATTTTAGGGTGGGAAATACATCTCTATCTAATGCCTTGAGCACGGCTTCCACCAAGTGGTGTCTGGTTTAGACCAGACGTCCTTCGGCAATCCGTATCGGTAAGAATGCCACAATAGTCGAATGTACACCATCCGGTCCATTGGGCGTATAAGGATACTGTCATCGTCCGACCATCCAATCCTCTTCCGCGGTTGACGAGGCGTCAACCCGCTGCCGCTCACAGGACTCAGTTTTGCATGCTTCTTATGGAGTTATAGCAACAACGCTTGTGCGATCTTCATTATCCCCCTCACTCAGCAGCCCCCGCACATCGTCAACGTATACTGCACTCCGTTGTAATTGTATACCCCACCCGAGAGCCCACTGTTTCCACAGCACTGGTCGATGATATCCTGATACGCATCCCAGCAGTTCTGATACATTGACAGCTCGTGAGCTGGACGTGAAAGGGGTTGTTTGTGACTGTACACGTACCTGCTCGGTGTTCGCACCGGGGTTGCTGATCTTGAACGTGACTTCCTCTGACCCGTCACTGTACTCGAAGCACGTGTCGGTCTTCCATGGCTGACTATTGCCGCAGAACGACTGGCGGCCATTCCACGTGTCATCCCAGGAGGCAGGGCTGACACATGTGGTGTCGAAACAGTCGGCAGCACGGACGGTGACCAGGTGCCCGAAGGCCGCGAAGAAAAAGATGGAGAGAGGAGAAGTGATGAGTGACAGCATATCTGGCAAGCAAGTGAGACATCGAGCGTATTATTTGTTCGGTGAGTGAGACCTACCAATCGAGAAAGTTGAAAGGTCGGAAAGATAACAAGGCAGGAGCAAGCATATCTGAGGAGACGGTCTCTTGCACGAAAGCCCTCTCTTTATATCTTTGGTGCATTAAGCCTTCTCCAAGGATGTGGCAAGTGTTCATTGGCTCTCCTCTGCGCATCTGGAAGGGACGACATCCGATGCCTGAGGCCATTGCGAATCCATTTGAGGTAAGAAATACTCTTTAAGCAGGTGTACTGTACGTATGCCTTACCACAACAAAGACGAAGGAAACACGTCATCGACGAACTCTGGGTTCAAACTGCCCGCTCACACCCACTGACACCAGGCCTCCCACCCTCGTTCGCGTTCTCCCCGTACGTCTCCTCCCACTCGGCGCTCGGGCCATCATAACACGAACGCGTGCCCATACGACCCTCCGTTTTACTTAGGTAGGACCAACACTCTTTCCCCCGCTGACTCGGAACCCAAACCCCGTTTTCGCACGCAAACACCTCCTTCAAGTTCGCTCTTTGAAAGAAGCCTCGGCCTCGTGCATCTGCACCAAACCTCGACTGCTCTCTTTGACCGGTGGGCGACCGCAGGCATCCACACTCCCCAAGCCTAACCCAGTTCAGCCAGGCCGGTCGTGAATGGTCATAACCCGTATGACCTATGCGGTCCTCCATATGGCCTGAGAGGGTCTAACAGTCTGAGACGTGAATTCGACCACGGTTTCGCGATGGAAATTGAAAGCGCCACGTAAGTCTGATGGACAGACGAGATGACGGCTCGTCCGAGGAGCTCGTTTCCGGTACCCTGGAAAGACATGAATGATAGCGACACATATACTGACATCGTGAGCGAGGGATGTATTCTATCCACGCGGCTAAATCAGGAATTGGATAATCATTCTGACAATGATGATCTGTGCGCTGATTAGACGGGGAAATACATCTCGATCTAATGCCTTGAGCACGGCTTCCACCCAGTCACTTCTGGTCTAGAGCGGACGTCCTTCGGCAATCCATATCGGTAAGAATGCCACAGCAGCCTAATGTACACCACCCGGTCCATTGGGCGTATCAAGATGCTGTCCTCGTCCGACCATCCGATCCTCTTCCGGAGTTGGCGAGGTGTCAACCCTGCCAACAGAGATTTGAAGTTCACCTTCACCTCTGCCATCGTCGGTCGATCGTTGGGGTCCTCTGCGATCATTTGGATTAGTGTCGGAATCACGAACTCAAGCCTAGTACGTCGCTTCCTTTGTGCGTCAGCCCAATGAAAGAGATCAGCGCTGTCCAAACCTCGCACCTGGATTTCCGTCAACAGAGTCAAACCAAGAGCATACACGTCGGCCTTGAAAGGATCATATGGTTCCTCCGATTCGACGTCCATCTCTGGTGGTCGCCAAGCTGCCCAGCCCGATGCAACAAGAGGGTTTTCCCCTTTGAGCTGCCCACTGGATCCAAAATCAATCCAGTAGTACTTGACGGGAAATTGCAATCGGGTTCGGGAAGGAACCCCCTTTAAGTTCTCGCGCATGCGCAGTCGCCAGCTCCAGTTGAAGGCGCCGTGGAACCCTTTGGGAAATAGATCCTTCGGGTCCATCATGATGTTACCGCTGTGAATATCTCTGTCTCCTCGTTTAGCCCAGGGTTGGACCAGTCAGTCAAACAGTCGGCTCACCCATGAAAGAAGCTGTGTGAATGCATGTACTCCAAACCCTATTCAAAGCCTTAGCCGCTTTACGCCGGAAGCGACGGCACCGTTGACTGACCTCAATTGCCTGGAGCATGAAAGATAGTGCCTCTGCCACCATGAAGAAGTCCGGGTATCTCCAATCTCTCAACAGCGGTTCAACAAGCAACTCTTTGAACAAGCGTTGGGCGCTCGGGAAAGAGAAACAGTCGAGCAAGGGAACACAATGGTTGCACGGATCGTTGACTCTGGAAGGGTGGGAGAAGTACTCGAGAGCGTAAAGTTCAGGACCATCTCGCTCGTTGGGATTCCACATTTTCATTAGAACTTGAGCTCCATCGGAGATTCGTACGGCGTCCATTATCGTAGCGACGCGCTGAGGTCCTCATCAGTGGCGGGAGATTCAATTAAGGTACCCTACTCACGCCTATTCGAATGCTATCCTCGGAGTCTTCAGCCTTCTTGTTGGTTCCAACCCAAGAGCCGACCCATCCGGTTCGATAGCGAGGGCGCAGCCGATAGCCTGTCCGTTGAAGCGGCTTGTCGAGAAGTTGCCAAGTCTGTTCCGCACGGCTAAGTCCGTATGGGGCATTCACGTCCTCTTCGGCCGCGGGCAATGACACCTCTTGAGTTGTCTGGACAGTCGAACCCTCCGGTCTTAGTCGACGAGGGTGAGCTCGAGAGGCGGCCGTCTCAATAAGATGACGTATCTCGGACATTTCGTGAAGAATACCGAGACGAAGACAGCCCGCAAAGCTGACAATGATAGTCGGGTAGATCTCCCCTCTGCGGTTTACGGAGCAATGGGGTGTAATGGCCGGCATGTAGGTGCGTCATGGCCTATTTAAGGTCGTACATTAGCTCTGGCTTTTCACGACTCGGTCGGGATAGTCCCGTCGCGTGTCCAAGGCGTGCCATCGAAACAGTGGCATGGCGAGTTTAGTGCGGCGTCAATGCGGGCTATGACGGCGACAGGTACTAAGAGCGCATTGGCCTTCCCGTCGAGGAGAACAGGCTGTGGACCGCGCGACGAAAGACCCTGCGACGCGCCTGTTACTGTGGTGCTTCTTGTACCCTGAAGGGCAGAAGCCAGATCTAGTCCGTTGTATCCCCGAGCCCCGGCTCATATTAGTACAGACTGGGAACAAGTATCGCCTCACGTTGCGGGCAATCTGCCCATTGTGAGGCATTTCACCCGTGGTCTTCATCGTTCTCATAGTTTGGGAAACATACACCGCCGATCGTGGGGCACTCAGACTCACTCAGATTCCGATCGCCCCGCCTCCGTCACTCATGTCCAACAGTTGTGAATGCGCTACCAGAGACGAGGCTGGCCGTTCCGAAAAGGCCCTCAATTGTAGTAGCCGAGCTCCAACACTTGCTGACAAAAGCCCAGAAACAGGCATGTGCGACGGATAGGCCCCAGGAAGGACTGAGTAATAGATGCACATTCACCCAATGCCGGTAGAGACGATGGTCTTGTCCGCCACGGCCCACAAGAAACCCACATCTCGAACTAATGGAATTTGAACCGCTTCCACCAAGAATCTCGTTTCTCGGGCAAGATGTCCTTCGGCAATCCATACCAGTACGAATGACCTAGAACCCGAACATACTCGGCCCAGTCTCCAATATGCCCCAACGGAACACCATCGTCCGGCCAACCAATTCGTTTCCGCATTTGTCGAGGCGTCAATCCTGCAAGCATGGCCTGGAAAGACATGTTCAATTCCTTTATCGTCGGCCTATCATCGGGATTCTCCGAGATCATGCCGATAAGAGTCGGAATTACGAATTCCAACCCTGTGCGCTTCTTTCCACAAAGTCAACAACAGCTCAGTTCACACAATGCGAGAAGATACTCACATTGATTTCAGTGAGCAGCGTCAGACCCAAACAATAGACATCAGCCTTGAAAGGGTCATACGGATTGTCTTGCCCTCTAGCCATCTCCAGACTTTGCCACGCCGTCCACCCTGGGACTACCAAGTATTTGTTCCGAGGTTGAGCAAATTGCACGCTGGAGCCGAAGTCTATGTAGTAGTACTTGATGGGGACCTGAAGGCGTGTTCGCCTTCGAACGCCTTTCTCCATCTCTCGCGCACGATAGCTCCAGTTGAAGGCGCCATGAAAGCCGTTGGGAAACAGGTCCTTCGGATCCATCATGATATTGCCGCTGTGGATGTCCCTGGGAATCTCTCAGACTAAAATCGGAGTGCAGAAAGAAAAGCGCCTGACCCGTGGCTAACCCTATGCTCATGCATAAACTCCAAGCCCTATTGAAACATATGCAGTCAGTGGTCATGCACACAGAAATTGACGTTCGACTGGATACCTCGAGGGTTTGCCGAATGAAAGAGAGCGCTTCCGCCACCATCACGAATGGTGGGTATCTCCAATCTCGTAGCAATGACTCCACCATAATCTTCTTGAAGAACTCTTCCGTCCCGCCAATTGCGAAGCTGTCAAGTAACGGGACACAATGATTCCGCGGATCGGCCACTCGACTCGGATCCGAGAAATATCTGAGGATGCTGATTTCAGGGCCATCCCGGCTGTCATTGTTCCACATCTTCAGCAAGACTTGCGCTCCATCTGAGGTTCGCACAGCATCCATGATTGTGGGCACGCTCTTGAGGCTTTGTCAATACTGGACAGGATTACGCATTGCTGATGAGAGCACTCACTCCTACACGAATGCTATCTTCAGAACGATCCGGGTCTTTCTTCGTCCCAACCCATGAGCCAACCCAGCCAGGACGATATCGGGGCCGAAGCCTATAACCTCCGTTCTCCAACGTCTCGAAAAGGCGGACCCAGTTCCTCTCGGCAATGGTCAAGGGATATGGAGCGTTAGGGGCATGCGGGTCCTCTGCCACTTCGGGTATGACGATAGACCACGGAGCGTTGGCTGTCGATTCGGCTCCTGGTGCCGCCTGCGTGTCCGGTTTTGGTGGGCGAGGCCAAGCTTGTGCAGCAGCTGTCTCGATGATACGACGCGGATCCGTCATAGTGAGCCACCGCGTGGTAGTGTACTACTGTACGAGGGTCCGGTTTTACCGTATTCGCAAGTTGAAGATGGGTACTGACGAAGCGCTGGTTTAGGTTGACGTCCTCGGGTGCCGTTCTCGAAGGCTCCACTCGGTGTTGGGATGAAATTGATGCTGGCTATCAAGTGTGCATGGTTGGTTTATGTGGGAGAGGGGTGCCAAGTTGTCGCTTGACGACTCAGGCCCATGGTGCCGAGAAGGAAGACGGCAGCGCGATGAATCACCGCTCAAAGCCTTCTGGCCATAACGCCAGCAAGTAGAGTGAGGACCATGATGGGCGCATAGCGGAATAGCGATGGGCACTTGCAAATGTTTCTAGCCATTCATACGCGCACCGCCCGTGTGCGCGTAGCCAGCCTTGTCGGGACCAGCTCCAAAGTCCCGCCGCTTAAACAGCGCAGGGACAGCACAGCTTGAGGACAGCACAGTAATCTAATCATCCTGTTAGATTAGAGTAAATCACAGTATGAAGCACTCACAAGCAGCTATGCAGCATATTGTCCACTTCATCATCTCGTTTCGGCACGTTTAGTCGCCGCATCTCCTGCGTGTGAACCGGGGCATTACGCTCAGTGCCATTCCGAATAGGCTCGTTGTCGACACCAAACTAGAGATAGTTTATCACCCGCATACTGTCAAGTCCGAAGAGCGAGTTCCACCAGAAAGATATGCCAGGACGCTCAGGCCTGGTCCATCTCGGTTACGTGAAGTCGAGGGCCTTACTAGGACTAGTCAGACATCGACGATGGGCGTGACATCGCGGACAACCATATGATCCTGGGAAGAAGGTATGTCAACGTGTCGAGGCAATTTTATAGGAACGCACCCATCAGACAATACGATTCTCGCACATCTCCCTTACTTCTTCGTTCTGTACTCAAGAGCCAACCCAGCCGCGACGAAGCGCCTGACCTCAGTCTTCTACCAGATTCTTAACTGGCTGATCTCGGCGGTGCTCAATTCGTAGGGTACATTCAAGTCTGTAATGAGAACGTCTGGCATCGCTCGAGCCTCAAGATGTTTCGTATTTGTGACAACGCAAGATCGCATTCTGCGGGAGACCTTGAAATGGTCATTTTACATCCGTCGCCCTGTGATTGGCTGTGCCTCTGGCAGGTGAAAGTCGAAGTGTGCGCCTGTGTGAGTAGTACGAGAGGCACTGGCAATTGCTGCTGGGCGACCATCACCCCAGCCAGTTGTGCGATGGCCTGTGTGGGTAATGAGACAGCGACAGACGCTTCTATCCTCCGGCCTCGACCCTGCTCCGCCAACACGGTCTCGCGCCTGTTGTACAGGGCAAAAGAGCAAAGCTGAAGAAGCCCGGATGCGGCTCACGTATGGCTCGTCGGTTACCCCACAGCTGCAAAAGGGAAGCGTTAACGCGAAGCGTGGGACGAGTTTCTGCACTCCAGGTCCGGTCTCGAGCTCATTTAACACCACCTTGACTCTTCAATCAGGCTGTTGCTTGCGTGCGGCTCTCTCAGTGCTTCCATGTAGAAATCTTACGCTCTGGTATTGTACTTTGGAAAGACACACTCGCACATTGGCACCCGCACCTCATCTCTAACAACCTCGACCTCTTCCGGTCCTACGCCAACAACGCTCAGAGCATATCAGCGTGATGCTGGGGCACTTCAACGACCAGCTCGTTCTGTCGGAGGGTACACTGCAGAATCTGCACCGACTGCACGCCAAGTCGGGCGACCACGTGCGCTTCCTCACCGCCCCCCTGCAGGACCGCGGTATCAGTGCTGGCGCGCACACGGACTTGACTCGCTAACTACCCTTTTCAACTGGCTCGGTGGGCTGCAGGTGCAGCTCTCCGGTCGCACGGATTGGACGTATGTCCGCCTCGTCCTGGGTTGTGCGGTCGTAAACTTGGGCGATGCAATGGTCAAATTCTCCGCTGGCCTCCTGCGCTCAAACCTTTATCAAGTTGTCAAACCCCCTGGGGCACAAGCGAACGAGCGCCGCTACTCGCTCGTCTACTTCAGCCGGCCGAAGGAGACGGTTCCTCGGCGGCTGAACGGCAGGCTGATCGACCTCCTAGTCGGACGTGCCCGAGGATGGCCTCACCGGCAAGGAGCGGTTTGGCTAACAAGGTCACCCCGGACTGGACGCCGCAGAAGTTCTTAGAGAGCCGCGGGACTGAGGGCGACCGGCTGGCTTCCAACTAGAGGGGCGTGTAATATGGGTCGTTCTTGTAGTGCTGCATAGCGCGTCGAGCGTGTACTTTTCGGTGTATGCGTATTAGCAGTGTGCGTTGCTGGGGACCTTATTCACATTATTATCATTTGGCGGGAATTGCCTTGGAAGTTGCACTTACAGACTCAGATTCGCATCTGCATGAAACGCAATCTGGAATTTCAGCGGTGAGACGGGCATTATGACCTCTTCGCAGGGTATCCTGGGAGACAACTGCTGCAATACATACTCCGACTGCTGTTGTCTCTGCGCGTGCCGGACTCAGAACATCAAATCGATGGCATTGTGTACACGAGGCTTTGGGCCTAACAGTCACATTACTCCTCATCGCCGGGGACTCCTCCCGCCCTTGCGACCGCTTTCCTGTTCCCTACGTCTCGTCCCACCAAGGGCCCCTGACGCTGGAAATGGACTCAGCCTGGTATCATACATTGCAATAAAGCCGACCTGGACTTACGAGGACTGAGGAACTGCAGGTCGCTCTCTCCTGGTAGGCCGGCCCCACCGTTCTGTAGATCCTTCAACAGCCGTTTACAAAGCGTCAAAAGGGGAGTCGCGGTGGGAAACTTTCTCGGATACCGCCTCAGCTCTTCTAGAAAGGCATGTGCTAGATTGAGTTGATCCCTCCGCGTATTCCGTTCATCGTTGCGAATCACGTCCTTTGAGAAGTCGGCTGGATCATTCTGCGAGTGCGACGTAGAGACAACGCTTTGATCTGCCTCTGCACCGTGTCTGCCTTCCTCGCCAAATTGTCCAGCCTCTTCGGCCGACTGATTACGCTGAAATACCAGGTCACGCACATTTTCCGGGACAGTCGCTCGGTTCCACAAGAGCATCTCGGCCAGGAAGAACTGACCCCGTTGATTTCCATGCTCAATGGCCTCAACAAAGTACTCGGCTGCCATAGTGTCGTCCGGCTCCATGGTCCAAATCTGCATGTGGTCTTCTCGAGACATATCCGGACGTAGGTAGTAGAAAAGACCAAGCCCCACAGTCGAGTCGGGAAATTCCCCAACCGTCTCGAATGTATACTGCAGGCACATGCTCGCGTCTGCATCAGGATTGTTTCTCCATGGGGTGTGCTTGTATCTCGGCATGATGGCACCCGCAAATTCGCTCAAAGTCCTCAACCGTTCCCGCTCATCTGAATTCATCAGCGGTCTTCGGCTCGCTGCGTGTGCTGTTGGCTTACCATTGGTCCATTCGGCACACTGTAACCAACACTCTTTCGCCTTCTCTCGATCCCTTCTCAATATTCGGCCTTGCCACAGCAGCCCCCCCAATTCACGAGCACACCACACGTCCCGATGCTTCATCCCCTCGTGCAACGTTGCCTCGATGATGGTTGCTAGCCTCTTCTTCTCCGTGCCAGTCAAATACTCCCAGTCCTTCTGGTAACACAGCGCCTTGGTAGCATACGCCCTCGCATGCCCATCTCGAATCATCTGGTCGAGAATGCGGACCGCCTCTTCTCTGGTCGCACGGCTATGAGCAAGCCTGGACGCTAACAGGAGACCCGCACGAGAGGCTTCGGGGCTGTCTTTGTGGTAGGCGAGGCGTAGTAGACGAATTTTCGAGGGTTCGAAGTCTGAGCTTCGGGCATTGAGATGCGTGCGTGACAGGGGAGTGGAGACCTACAGTAGTCTTGATCACGCAGATTGGATCTCGCAACGGGGTATGGCATGCTATACGCCAATTTGATCGCTGCCTCTCTCGGAGGTATGGGAGCTTGCTTCAGCACTGGAGTGAATCGGTGAGCAATTGAATATCAGCGCCGAGGGTGATGTGCATACACTGGAGTATCTCCTCGTCATCGCTGGTCTTCGATGCAGCCATCAATACGATCTCCTCCATCGTGCTCTCGGGCATCACCCACTCGCGCAGCATCTGCTGTCGTTTTTTCGTCCATCTGGGATCCTGTAATGGTCGTTGCACGGGGTGTGGCGGCCTGCTAGACGCAGACGTCGCTAGCTGTCCAGACGCAGAATGCGACTTTCGAGTCGTTGAGCAGTGGAGACTTCGACGACAGGGTGGCAGCGAGGTGGCAATCGACCGGACCTTCACTGTTGCCCGTCGCGGCAGCACCAGTCGAGACAGCGAAATCAGACTGCGCATGTGGAATTAACAGTATGGACAACATTCAGTGCGAGTTGTTGTGATGGGCAGAGGGAGCGAGAAATGCAGCGCGGCGGCCAAGTTCTGGGAAGGTGGACCCTGACGAGCATATACCCCGTCGGAGCCGACCGGCGTACAGTTCTGCAACCAAATCAGGAAATTCTGATTACCACTGCGGACACCTTGATGTCGCCAGAAAGTCCCTCGTTTTTTCGCCTCAAACTGGATTCCAGCATCCACGGAATGCAGATGCGGCTATATACTAATCTGACTCTGCAAACGACAGGATCTGAGCTACAATTGGGTACTACTGGGTGCAAGAAGGGACAATATTCGTCGGGAGTCCATATTTGTGGGAGTGCCATAGCAGCTTCACGTACTCTTTGAAATCCCAGATTCGTTGACGGAATGAGATTCCAGACGCTCGAGACCAACCAATTCTTTGTCTCATCCTCGAAGGTTTTATCGTGGAAAGAAAGCGCACAAATTCTGCCTTTATTTCTGCCGCGGTTGGTCGATCGGCAGGGTTATCTTCGATCATGTGCTCAAAAACAGGGATGATGAAATGCAGACCAGGACGATGCTATTTAAAGAATATAAATTGGGGCTTTGCATTGAACGGTGTTGGTCTCACCCGCATCTCTTCTATCAATGTTAGACCCAGAGCGTAGATATCCATTTTGAACGGATCCAAGGCGGCGGTCTGATCAGCGAAATATTCAGTCGGAAGCCAAACAGCAGCCCTAGGGTGCACCAGGGCTCGCTCTTCTGTACTCGGAAACATGGAGCTTGAGCCAAAGTCGATGTAATAGTATTTCACTGGTGCGTGAATTCGGCTGAGTCGTTTCACGTGCTTCTCCGAGACTCGTCTATCGCTGTTGAGATTGAATGCGCCATGGAATCCATTGGGAAATATCGGTGCAGGATCCATCAAGATGTTCCCGCTATGTATATCCCTGTTGATTGATGAGTCCAATTCTAGCGCCATCGTATGGATTGTGAGATGTTCGGACGAACCCATGTGCAACGTTATGCGAATGCATGTACTCAAGACCCTGGATGCATATTCAGCACCAAATCTTGCTCCGAAGTAACCAACGTACCTCCAGCAGCTGAATAATGAAGGACAGCGCCTCAGCAACCATGATGAAGGGTGGCTCGCTCCACTCCCGTAGCAGTGGCTCAACAAGAATGCCATCGAAAGATCGTTCCCAACCGGCAATTTTCAGCAAATCAAAAAGTGGAACGATATGGTTTGCCGGGTCACTTGCTCTTGCAGGATCTGAAAAGTATTGTAGAACGTCAAGCTCAGGTCCATCGAGCATATCTCTGTTCCACAGCTTGAGGAGCACTTGACGTCCGTCCTTCATACGGACAGCATCGAGCACAACGCTGGCCGGCTATAACGGGCAAATGCTCAATGACCGTAATATGCTTCAGTAAAGGAAGATGCACACCGCAATTCCAATGCTATCCTCGCAAGCCTCTGCCCGCTTTCGTGATCCAACCCAAGACCCAACCCAACCAGGATGATAGCGTGGGCGGAGCCGGTAACCCAATCCTTCCAGATGCGGCTGGATCCGTGACCAGTTAATCTCCGCGTTGTTGAGACTGTAGGGAAAGTTGGCGTCCTTCACGTCGGGAGGGGCGCTTGCTGGGGTTGGTGAAGGAGGAGGAGTCGGTCCCGCTTCTGCTGCATCCGCGGGTGCTGGCGCGTCGTTCGCCGGATCCACGACTTCTGACATGTTGAGATCACAGAAAGACGGTCCAATAGATCTTGAAATAAATTTGAAGAGAGAACACGCGTGCAGTCCAACAGAGGCGCGATGCCCAATCGCGCTAAGGGATGGGGGTTTAGGGACAACAAAAGGATCGTGCATAAACGCACAGGCAGTGGCTGTACAAAGAAGTCAATGTACTGTGCCTGCGTCTTTGTCCCTGAACTCGCGGCCCTGCGACACCACGTCGCGCAAATTGATTGGGTATGCACCAGGAAATTCTTGCAGACAATTGTCACTCGCCGGTCTCGAAGAGTGGTACCGCAACACACAAAGGAGTTTGTCGGAAGGGGCTGACAATGTTGGCTACGTGATCCCATGGTTGGAAAGGAAGCTGAGCGTTTTCAGAATACCGGCGATGCGTGACTGCCATCTGCACAAGGACTGCTGGGATGGGGACAAGCACTGTGCACTCGTCTCTCTGTTATCCATCCATCGAGCAACCATTATAGTTCTGTGCGGTGCATGCAGGTATTTATTCAGCATGCCCCTTCTCACTCGCCCCAAAACTCGACGCAGCTCGCTTATCATAGACCCTGCTTGAAGTCCTCGTGTGCTCTTCTCGAACATGTCCGGTGCTGAGATCGCAGTTGCGGTTGTCGAGGGTGGGAGTGTGTTAATGGAGCTGGGGAAAATGTAAGGTTGTTCTTGCTCATGATGGTCCCGCTCACAGGTAGTGCAGGGCGTATAACAGCATGAACCCAAGCGGTCTAGCCCAAACAAACGCCGAACTCTACGGCAACCTCCCCCAAGTCGCCAACAATGCTCACAAGGCTGGTGTCCCCGTTTCCAAAATTGAGAAGGTCATGCAGAAGAGTAACAGGTATGTGCTGGTCTTCGCTCGGTTTCCGACTGTTCATAGACTAAGAGTATCAGCGCAATTGACAGGAATCTCGAGAACCGGAAGAAGGAAGAAGTACTTGAAGCAGGAAACAAGCGACATTCCAAGCGCTTACAGTCCTTCAGGACGTGGTTCTCCTCCATGGGTGCTCACAGCACGCTCGGGAGCTCTACCACTGCGCTCAAAGTGTTGACCTCGAACAAGATTCTGGAGGCCAAGCGTGACGAAATTCGTGCGTCAGACTCTTTTCGCTCGCATTGAATGTCTTCGACTAAGCCGGGGTGAAGGTCGTGATGGTTGGATGGACCTGGGTGGAAAGCCTGTTGAAACTACGGCCGCAGCTTCCACGGTTAGAACAAATATTTTGACCAGCTGAAGACAGACTGAGGCTACTCCCCAGAGTTCCGGCTCGAACACTTCCTCGATGGCTTCCGATCAGGATATGAATGTTTCCTCCGACAATTCCGCGAGCTCATTGCTGGAGACCTCTACTGTATTGGCCACCGTTATTGACTTGCTGTCTGCGGAAAGTCCAGACGAAATTGGCCCGATACATTTACCCGAATCGCTGACGGATATGGACACAAGTACCGAACAAGCTGCTGCGGCGAGGGCCACTGTCCGTTTTGCAGAGGTTGCCAATGATGCCCGTTCGACGGAGAAGGTCAATTTGACTCACGAAGTAAGAACGAAGGCAGTTCCGCCCGAGGTGACGAACACACGCACGATGTGGTCCTCCGCTTTCCGGCGTCTGACGAGTAGGGGTGTTTAGTTGCCTTTTTCATTGTAACATGCATGGGAGGATATTCTTTCCTCATCGTGAAGGCGGTTCCTTGGGAGAACCATACAAGTAACAATGGCGCAACAGCCTAAGACACTCAGCCCAGTCCCCCACATGTGCGAATGGATTAACATCGTCCATCCAACCAAGTCGTATCCGCGTTTTGATTTGGATAGGCAGTAATCCTGTGATCATAGTTTTGAATACGCGTCACCACGTACATTACCGGTCTTTCTTCGGGATTCTCAGCTATCATACCGATGAGCGTAGGAATAATGATTCTAAGCTTCGTCAATACGGTAAAGAACAGCACATTGCCAAGGAGAGTACTTACTGTCATGCGGATGTTATCATCGCACAGCTCCGGGTTTTCTTAGTACAAACCCATGATCCAACCCAGCCAGGCCGAGATCTTGGCCGCAACTTCAATTCCTCGAGAGGCCGTAGGGTTGGCCTGGCTTTCCGTCCCATCCCACCCGAAGTTCCATTCCAGTCCGGATGATAGAACCAGCGACGCCCGTATCCCATCGTCCGCCATGATCTGTGACCGAAGGACCGGTTCTTCTCTGCGTCGCTCAAACCGTACGGCGAGTGCACGTCCTTGTTCCCCGGGCCGCTATTGGGGGCGGCCGTCTTCTGGTCGGTGAGAGTATAAGCGTACCCGTATCTGCCCTCCAGTGAGACAACGTTTCCGTGCTGGAAGTCGACTCTTGTCTGACACAAGCTCGTGCCCCGCTGTAGAGATCAGGTGGTGCTGGAGGCGATATTTCTGTCCAGAGGCGACAGGACTAAAGGCAGACAGAAGACGTATACAGCAAATATTCCTCAAGGCAGACAAAGGAGAGGCAAGCCACACAGCTGGGGCAACGGAGGGTCGTATGTCAAGCAGTACAGCAGCCTAGTCGACAAAGCCAGAAGAGTCCGTCACCCGTTGCGGTCAAACAGGGCGTGTCCGTTCTCCGACTCAGTAGGTGGGCTATTCCATCGACCAGAGAACCAGAGCGAGAGACAAACGGACGGCAGTTCGTGTAAGCATTACAGTATTGACACGGCTGTAGCTCGACCGTTCAAAGTCGCCGTTCGTGCAAAACCGACGCGGACCATAAGAGGCAATAGTCCGCCCTCCATCCGCTTCGGGCGCTCTCCAACCAACGCCGCACAGACGTCCACACGCTTGTGAAATATGAGACCCGTCCTCGACGATACGTGACAGCTCCAAGTGTATCCCATTAAAGTCATACTGTGGTCATCACTGGGAAAAGCTCCTTGGGAAGGCCGTACCTGTAAGAGTGCCACAAGAGCTTGACATACTCCTTTGCGTCCCACATTCGTCCCAGGATTGTAATGACGGACTGGCGGCTCCATCCTATCCTACGTCGCATCGTGGAAGGTTTTGTCTCCAAGAGAAAGCGAACAAAGTTGAGTTTCAATTGTGCTGCTGTAGGGCGGTCCTCGGGTTTCTTCGCAATCATCGGCCCGAAAAAAGGGACAATGAAGTGGAGCCCAGGTCGATGCTGTGGAAGAGTCAGTATCAATCCAAGGCTTGTTGGGTAATGGGCTCCGACCCTCATTTCCTCAATCAAGGTAATGCCGAGGGTATACACATCGAATTTGAACGGATCCAAAGGTGCGGTGGGATCCGCCAAGTATTCAGGTGGAAACCATACAGCGGCCACCGGTCGCACCAAGGTCCGCTCTTCCGCACTTGGAAACATAGAGCTTGAACCAAAGTCGATGTAGTAGTACTTTACAGGTGCTTGCAGTCGAGTGAGATGCTTCACATGTTTTTCCGAAACTCGTCTTGTCGTATTGATACCAAAGGCGCCATGAAACCCATCAGGGAAGATCGGTGCAGGATCCATCATGACTGAGCAGTGGAGACTTCGACGGCAGGGTGACAGCGCCGTGACAATGGACCGGGCAGTTTTAGTTGCCGGTCGCGGTAGCACCAGTCGAGACAGGGAGATCAGACTGCGCATGTGCCATAAAGAGTGTGCAGACAGCTTTCAGTGCGAGTTGTTGTGAGGGGCCGAGCCTGAGGGAGCGACAAATGCAGAAGATGGACCCTGGCGACCGCGGACCCGTGATGTTTGTCCGCACTCCAGGTCCTGGGCCAGTCTCGGACTCGCTTCACACCAACTTGCCACTCTCCTCAAGCTCTGGCTCGCATGTCGCTCTCCCGCCAATTGTATATGCAAGTCTCAAGCCGGTACTGCCGGAAATAGACGCCGAGAGAGGCGCTACGCAAAGTCTTTCCATGGCTTCATCAACGCTGGAATCTGCGACACTGCTACTCCTGCCGTCAGCTGCTCCGATGTGGGCCGATGAGCCAGACGCGAGCTGACCTGTGCGGTCATGACGCGACAATGGACGTTTCCATCCGCAAGGCCAGCAAGGCCTGAGGCAGCAAATGCCGCTACTGTAACGCCGGTCGGGTAAGTTACAGCTACAAACGAAACCCTCAACTTCAAGTGGCTTTCTGCCTAACTGGTATGCAGCTCTCCCATCACAACGGGTGACGTCCACAACCTGATGGACAGGGCCTTGCCGCACATCCGAGCAGCCCGTTATCCATATCTGGGTCGTGTATGAAGGATAGTGACACACAGATTGCCTTTGTCTTCGATCTGTGCATTGTCACCCATGTTCGATGGGTTGTGAGTAACCAGCCGTTCGTTTTCTGCCGCCAGATACGGCCAGCGCCCGGCTCCCAGCCCCTGCGGTTCACTCTTAGACTTCCTCGTCCCCATCACAAGCTCTGAAAGGGCCTTGGCAACGGGCTCGCGGACCGCAGGTGGGAGCGATCGATGGCTTTGTCGCGAGCCCTGTTTGTACAGGTTATCCGTTTGGTATGTCACGAGAACGTAAAAGAATCAGCCGGACAAGCTACAGTTGCCGGCAACATCCGCGCGGTTAAAGTTATTTGCCTGACAACAATAATTTGCGGAACATAGGGAATAATTACATCTAGACCTAATGCCGTGGATACAGTTTCCACCAAGGCGCTTTCGGTTTGGAGCGGACGTCTTTCGGCAATCCGTATCGATAAGAATGCCACAATAGTCTAATGTACACCATCCGGTCCATTGGGCGTATATAGAAACTGTCATCGTCCGACCATCCAATCCTCGTCCGCAGTTGGCGAGGCGTTAACCCTGCCAACAGGGATTTGAAGGCCAATTTCACCTCTGCCATCGTCGGTCGATCGTTGGGGTTCTCTGCAATCATTCCGATTAATGTCGGAATCACGAAGTCAAGCCGAGTACGTCGCTTTCTCGGTGCGTCAGCCCAGATGAAAGAGGTCAGTGCTGTCCAAATACGCACCTGAATCTCCGTCAGCAGAGTCAAACCAAGAGCGTACACGTCGGCTTTGAAAGGATCGAATAGGTTCTCCGATTCGCCGTCCATCTCTGGAGCTCGCCAAGCTGCCCATCCCGGTGCGACTAGGCGATTTTCGCCTTCAAGCTGTCGACTCGATCCAAAATCAATCCAGTAGTACTTGACGGGAACTTGTAACCGTGTTCGGGAAGGACCGCGCTTCTCTCTCGCACGGGCTCGAAAGCTCCAGTTGAAGGCGCCGTGGAACCCTTTGGGAAACATATCTTTCGGATCCATCATAATGTTCCCGCTGTGAATATCTCTGTCTCCTCGTTTAGCTCAGGGTTGGACCGGTCACTCAAAGAGTCGGCTCACCCATGAAAGAAGCTGTGGGAATGCATGTACTCCAACCCCTATTCAAAGCCTTAGCCGCTTTACGCCGGAAGCGACGGCACCGTTGACTGACCTCAATCGCCTGGAGCATGAAAGATAGTGCCTCTGCCACCATCAAGAAGGGCGGATATCTCCAATCTCTCAATAAAGGTTCTACCAGCATCGCTTTGAAGAATCGTTGGGCGCCCGGGAAAGTGAAACAGTCGAGCAAAGGAACACAATGGTTGCATGGATCATTGATCCTGGAAGAGTGGGAGAAGTAGCGGAGAGCGTGCAGCTCAGGACCATCTCGCTCGTTGTCGTTCCACATTTTCAACAGCACTTGAGCTCCGTCAGATATTCGTACGGCATCCATTATCACAGGGACATGCTTATAACATTGTTAGTGGAGAGGACGTTGCTCGAAGAAGGCACCGTACTCACGCCCATTCGGATACTATCCTCGCAGGATTCAGCCTTCTTTTTGGTTCCAACCCAAGAGCCAACCCATCCAGTTCGATATCGAGGGCGTAGCCGATAGCCTGTCCGTTGAAGCGGCTTGTCGAGAAGTTGCCAAGCCCTTTCGGCAGAGCGAAGTCCATATGGCGCATTCACGTCCTCTTCGGCCGCGGGCATTGGCGCATCCGTGCTGGTCGGTTCAACGGATTCCTCTGGTCTTCGTCGACTGGGGCGAGCTCGGGAGGCGGCCGTCTCAATGAGGTGACGCGGATCTGACATGTCCTCGGGAAATTGCAGACGAGGACAGTCCGTCAGGTGGGTACGGAACTAGGTGGGCCCGCGTCAATGGTCCAACGCAGTAAAAGAGATCCAGAGTTCCTGGGAACAAAGGCGGGGATACGCCAGCACCTTCAATAACTGAGTGTCAACAACTTGGAGTGAGTGTGGGTGGGACGTGCGCAAAACAAAGCAGCAAATGCGGGATGCGGCCCTGTGACAACGCCGAATGAATTCCAGGGCAACCGCGTGGTGTGGCTGTGCTTTGATGCTTCTTTTCGCTATCTGCTATCGGAGGCCGAGACACATGTTGTGGGCGGGTCTTTGTTCCACAGACAATTGTCGCCTCAACCGGGGTCGCCGGCAACTTTCCCCAAGGTTGAGAGCCCAGTTGCGCAACTTGCGCTCAAGCTGTCCATTGTACGTGGGTGGCCGTTGTGAGAAAGCATGAGAATACTAAGAACGCAACATGCAGGTCGAGAATCAGCCAGTGGTATCCCTCATCACTCTGTCGTTAAACGAGTTGCCCTGGTCTTTCTCGCTCCCATAAAGCTGCCACTTTGGGCAACTTTAAGTCCATCTGACTTGCTTTCACTTTCCCATCCAATGCCCGATCCCGTCGGCCTCAGTGTTGGCCTCGGCCTCGTTGGGCTGAAGATTTACTTCATGTCACTGAAATGGGGAAGTAAGCTTAGCTTCACGAAAGAAGTACAGGATATGTCCTTGTTTCTACAAAGCATACCCGACTTGCTGAGAGAAGCGAAGGAGCTTGGCATGGACGAAGACGAGATCGAAGAGATTAGACAAGCGCTTGAAGGGTATGCAATTTCAATCACGTACTTGCACTTCAAATGGCTCACCCGGGATGTAGGCCCATCAACAAGGCAAGGTATCACATGAGTCACCACATTAGGGGCGGAATCTCTATCATTTTACTCCGACGGGACAAACACAAAATACAGGCGCATACCAATCCAGTCGTGGTCAGCCACATGCACTCTTGTCGGCAGACTGCTCACGCATTGTGCTAGGTTTTCAGTTCTACTGCCAAAGCTACACGGGCTCAGACCAAAATCAACCGAATCTGTAAGTGAGACCACTTGGTTGCATAATACAAACTCACTCAATCTTCGCCTCTAGTTGACGTTGACCAGGCGAAAACTTCTGGTATTGAGAACGAGATCGGCGTCACATACGACGAGCCCTCGTATTCTCATTCAGAGCCGGAAGGACGAAGGAGAGCTCCGCGGCATGACAGCCCGACGAAAGGTGTTTCAGACGTGCGTGCGCCTAAAGCACAGGAACAAACACCACAGCGCGCTCGACTGGAAGCTTCTGGCGAGGTCGGAGGATGCACCGCCAAGATCCGGATGGAGGTGGAGCGACATGGAAGCGATGGCAATATAGTCCCCACTGTTGAAGGAAGCGCAACGTTCAACATTGGTTCGGCTTCTGATGGAGCAACACTCTGCTCTTTCGAAGGTCATCTAGCGTTCGGATCGGTTCCTCGCCACGTTGGGGAGGCGTCACCAGAGCATCCGACTTCGTCTAAGGAGACTCAGAAACCCTCAGCATCCCACCATAGAAGCGGCCACAGCAAAGAAGTGCCCTCCGGCGGACATGGAAAGGCGATGAGGTCCGAGTCAGCGGCCGACCAGGGATTCAAAATCGCTTCTGATTTAACCGCCGGCATTCAGGGGACGCTATCGGAGCCGGTGGATAACGACACGCAGAGCACGGTGAACAGCACTGCGGGGGATGGTACTGTGTCCGATGACACAGAACAGGACCCGGAACAGACAGAGTATGAGGCTTCCGACTACGAGACGGCCTTCAGCACCAGTGGCAACAGCGACGATGGGGAAAACGACGATCAAGATGATGCTCTGGACTCAGTGTCCATCTCCTATACGGGGACGGACGTCGGTGATACGCTGACAATCACGAGTATGTTCTGATCGGGATGGTGCGGGACGCATTGTACGGTTGACAAAGCCAGGCTGGCATGTTTGTATTTATTAGAATGCTCCCTGATACCTGTTTAGTCCACAACGATAGCGATCAGATTGCAATTGTAACCATCCCACTTCTTGGTTTATGCTTTGCACCAACCCATGTGCCAACCCAGCCTCAAGCTCGGGTTCGTCGAGCAGATCGCTGTTCCAAGGCTTGAGAAGGACCTGACGTCCACCCCTCATGCCGACAGCATCCATCACAATGGTGACGGGGGCGCGCGGCAACCGCGTGAACGATTGGTGAGTATGACGCTGCGGTGATGACAGGGTAGGCATACTTGGATTCCAATGCTATCCTCGCATGTCTTTGCTCTGCATGTTTTGGTTATCCAACCAAGACCTAGCCCAACTAGGTTGACATCTTGAGGGGAGCTGGCAGCCTAGTCTTTCCATGTGCAGCTGAATGCGAGACCAGTTAATGTCGGCGTGGTTGAGACTGCAGGGAACGTTGAAATCCTTCACTACAGGAGCGACTCGACGCCGAATCATCGCTCTGACTGCCGAAAGACCTTCCAGCTCAATGGCTGCGAGTTCGGCCAGCCTTTCGGTGGAAAAAAGGTACGTGCCCCACTTATGGTGCAGAGGTTAGACGGTGAGTGATCTCGGAAGTCGGAGCCCATACCTGAGTTCTCGCCAGCTGCATACTGTACTGAGCGCGAAGTTGTCATGGGTCGACTGAGGCTACTGGGGGCGAGAGCGGGTGCACGCTGTAACGTGATAACGCTCGTCGGTAATGCCTATGGACTAGGCCTTTTCTCCAGTACGCTCGCAGATCGTCAAGGCCAGCCTATTGCGCCTATTGAACATCGCAAGGCCAGCAGTGCTAAGATCCACTGGCAGCCAATCATCAAGGAGAGGCAAGCCGAACACGTAGGACAAATGAGAGTCGAGACGTCAAGCAGCATCTGAAATGAGTCAACAACCAGCACAGTCCGTTGGTCGAGCTGGGCGCGTGTCCGTTCCTCGTCTCCGCAGGTGGGCTATTCCGTCGACCAGAGGGACAGCACAATATGAAGAGCGACGCCACAGCACAAGTGTGTACGACGAAGTCAAGAGCGATCAGTCCTGAGCTCGCATTATACAGAATATCGTCGCCGAACCGTTCAGTCGTTCAGACTTGGTCGTCGTTCGCGCGAAACCGGCGCAGGCCATAAGAGGCAAGAGTCCGCTCCTGCGGGCCTCCATCCGCCTCCGGCGCTCTCCACTTGCCGCCGCACAGACCGAGACGCGAAGGACCCTTATCCCAACGGCCGGTTACGGTTCCTCCACACGTCCTGCGAGTCTCCGTCCGTGCTCTCATTCTTCGTTTATCTGTCTTGCTTGAGTACTCGCTTGAACGAAAAGGATGTCACTATTTCGTGCCTCGCTCGCAGCGCAGCGTGTTCTGCGCGCGCGCCCGCTGCTCCCCCTGCGCGGGTACGCCGTGCGCACAATCTCGAGTCCGTCATTCCTCTCCCAACGCCCCAAGTCCTGCTAATACCCCTTAGCGAAACGTTACACCACGGCGCACGAATGGATCCTGTACGACTCTGACACCAGCATTGGGACTACGGGGATAACGGACTACGCCCAGTCCTCCCTCGGCGACGTCGTGTTCGTGGAACTGCCTACGCCGGGCACGGAGGTCGCGGCTGGCGAACCGCTGGGTGCGGTGGAGAGCGTAAAGGCTGCGTCTGATATCGTGCGTTTCCGTCCACTCCCTCGCAGCACCCTCCTTCCACCTTCGCTGCCTTCTCCCCTCTTCGCCATTTGCCCCTTCGTTCGCCTTGCAGTACGCTAACGCCCCCCTCCTGCGGTAGTACGCCCCCGTCTCCGGCGTGGTGCACGAAGTGAACGAGCAACTGTCCGACGAGCCCGGCCTGCTCAACAAGTCACCCGAGATGCTCGGTACGCGCGTGCGGCAGTTTGTTGACTTACTCGCTCATTTTTTTCCTTGTTGGCCACAGGATGGTTGTGCAGGATCAAGCTGAGCAACCCTGCCGAAGTGAGTCTCTTTCTCTCTCTCGCTTTCTCTGCCTCTTTGAGCAGGTGAGAAGTGGCCGGTGCTGACGCGGAATGAAACGCAGGTGGAAACCCTCCTGACGGAAGAAGCGTACAAGGCGCACTGCGAGGCTGACGAGCACTAGCACCCGCCGGGCAGCGACTCAACCCGCACTCCGGCACACTGGAACTCTGGGACGCAAGCGGGCTCTGGCAGGCAGGCGTGGGAGGGAATAGGATATCGTTACGATCCGAAATTCTGTCTATACACTTTCTCTCGCGTTTGGCGCGTATGCTAGTTATGCCGAGCTTCGCCCTCAACGGCGGCCAATGCAATGCCATGCCATGCAATGCAATGCACGTTCTGCCTTCCCACTTCCCACTTCCCTGCTACGCGCGTACACTCGCCCGAAGCTCATACAAGCCTCGTGCTCGTCCCCGTAGGCGCTGGGACTTCCTCCGGGTCCACCGCCGGCTCCTCGTACCCCCTCACATACTTGCTCGGCACGTACTTGTACACTTCCCCCCGGGCATCCATCCTCTCCCTAGCCTCTTTCATCGCCCATGTCTGGATCCTACAACCAATTCAACGGAAACAGACACAGACACAGGTTGTCAGTGTCTTCCTGGCGAGAGGAAGGAGGGAGGGGCGCACGACGTATCAGGCTTGAAAGCCAGGGCGATCCCACAGACCAGGAGACCGCCGTACATCCCTATGTACCACGGGAGCTCCCAGTCCTCGAGCTTGCGTTTTTGGCCTGGGGGAGGGGGCTGCGGGGAGGGGTTAGCGGGGCTCTGGTTGCGGGTGAGGGGCCGGCGATGGCGCAGAATGGGGGTAGGGAGCCAGCAGGCCGCAGCGGAGCAGGAAGCGGGAGGCAGGAAGAGGAAGAGGAAGGCAGAGCAAGAGCAAGAGCAAGAGTCAGACGCACCTTCTCACCAAACAACCACCCGCTAGGCTCGTTATAGTGCGGTCCACCGTGTGCGCTGCGCCGCACGGCGGAGGTCGAGAGCGCTCGGCGGGAGTGGGAGATGCTGCGCAGGTGCAGGCGGAGGGCGTGGCTGGGTGTGGGGAGGGGCATCTTCCAAGCTTCGTTCTTCGGGTTGTTGATGGAGGGGGAACGGAAGGAGGTGGGCGTTGAGCTGCAGCCTGAGGCGACGAGCCAGGAGCAGGAGGGGCCACGTGAACGGAAGCATCTTCCAGTTCCCGTTCCCGTTCCGCCCAGAGTGCTGCGGTGGGCAAGGTCACAGAGTCGGATCACACACCACACAAGTGCGCACTTTGTGCATTCGTGTAGTTTCAGCTCGAGTGCTAGCGGCTAGGGCTGAGAAGTGCAAGTGCTCGAGAGCCCTGACGCGCGGCCTGGACTGGACTGCTACGCTAGACTGTAGATCTCTGCTTTTCGTCACACTCCGCACGGAGGCTCGCTCCATCGCGCACGTCGCACGTCGCCCACGGCCGGCATCTGGACTCGCAGGCTCTGGCTCGCTCGTCTCACCCTTTTGCTTCGCACGCCGCACCCTCACCCCGGCTCGCCCGCACCCCCGGCTCGCGCCTCGCCCGTCGCCTAACTCGCTCCCCTCCCGCCCTCAGGCAAAAGCGGCATGTTCCAGCAGCTGCGCAAGCGACTGGAAGACGGGCTCGACTCGATCGAGCATCTCGCAGGGATGCCACATCCACACACCGCCGCGTCTGCCTCAACTTCAACCACTTCAACTTCCACCTCTACCTCTACCGTACCCGCTGGCTCACCCACCCCCGGCGTGGCCCTCGCCCCATCAACCACCCTCGCCCCATCAACCCCCCCCCCCCCTCCCCCCACCAGTCCAGCACCCAGCACCCCTCCCCGCCGCTCCACCGACCCGGGGCGCACGCCCTCCCCCCGCCCTTCGCCGCGCACCGCCTCCCCATCCCCATCCCCACTGCGCGACAGCACCTCCTCCAGCAAATCCTCCACCCTCCCCCTCCCATTCACCCTCTCCTCCCTCCAGCGTTCACTCCTCCCCGCCCTCCCCCGCCCCCACCCGCACGCGGAGGACCGCCCGCTCCCGCCCAGGCTCAGCAGGCAGTCCAGCGTAGGCAGCGGCACAGACCGGGAGCTGGAGGACGTCCAGCAGCGGGAACAGCGGGGGAACGCGAGCCGCGTCGCGCTCGAGGATAGGCTCAGGGGCGCGTTCACGATAGGCGACGATTCGGGTACGACTACTCCCCAGGAACTCTCTCTCTCCACTATTGCTGCTGCGGGCGTGCCAGGGGTGGATATCATCCCGTCGACACCTACTCTAACCCCCGGGCGCACACCACAACAGCCTCCCGCCCAGCTACCCCGCTCCACCTCCGCCGCCTCAGCAGAAACAGAAGCAGTGGTCCTCTCACTCGCAGCATCCATCCCCCTCCCCTCATCCCCCGTGCAGGCCAGCACAGTCCCCCTCCCCCTCTCCCGCACCCCCTCTCTCACGGGCGCCAGCGCCAGGGAGAACCGGAACAGGTCGAGAGAATCCAGCCTCTCCCTCAGCGCACACACCGTGTCCCGGAGAGGGTCGGAGATCTCCCTGGGGAGCTCGAGCTCCGAGATGCCAGCTACGAGTATCCCCCGCACGCCCACTCGCTTGCCCCAGGAGGGGAAGGTGAGGAGCCCAGAGCCGGTGAGGTTGCCGGCGGCTGCGCTCGGGCTCGGGCTGGGGATGGGCCTAGGGGTGGGGGTGGAGGGGAAGGAGGGGAAGGAGAGCGAGGATGAGCTGCATAGGCTGGAAGGGGACGGCCTGCCAGACTCGGCAGACTCGACAGACTCCGCACCGGCGGCGGCACCGGCGCAGCACACACTCCCCTCGCCCTCGCCCTCGCCTGAGCACGAGCACGAGCCCTCGCACGAACACGACCCCAAGCAGGAAATAGAGCTCCACCTCCCTCCGCCGGCAAGGACGGACGTGCGTTCGCCCCTCCCCCTGCCGGATGAGGATGAGCGGGAGGAAGGAGAGGAGAATAGGGATGGGGAGGAGAGGAGGAGGTTGAGGGACCGGCTTGAGCTGGTCGAGGGCAGGTTTGCTGGTGCGTCTTCTCTCCCTCTTCCTTCGCTGTTTCCTACCGGAGCCGTCTGCTCGGGCCTTGCCAGTTGGTCAGCATAGAAAGAGCACATTGCTAACGCCCCGCACAGAGATATCCACATCCTTCAAGCGGCTGCAGAGCGAGCGGCTGGCGCTCAGTGTTCTCCTGTCAGAGCTCACGCCCGTGCAGAGCTCCTCCGACGTGGACGGGCTACGGCGGTATCTGGAGAGCTTGGATGCGAAAGCTGCGCTGGGGGCGGAGGAGGTGGGCCGGCTGCAGGGGCAGATCAGACGTGCGTCTCCGTTCTGCTTCTTCTTCTTCTGACCGCTACCGCCTCGTGTGGGCTGTTTCTTCTTCTCGCTCCGTCAGGCGGGCTGCAGGCTGATTGTGTTGTGAGCAGAGCAAGAGGAGAGGATGGAGGAGCTTCGGGATACGCATCGGTTGGAAGGGCAGAGTCGGTCTGAGCAGATTGAGCGGCTGCAGAAGCAGCTCGGGGAGAGCGAGGCGCTGCTTGCTGCGCAGGCTGCCGAGGCTGCTAGAGCCACTGCTGCCGCTGCTACGAAACAGTCTGAGCTTGAAGCGCTGCGAGCAGAGGGTGAGAAGCTCAAGAGCATCGCTAGGGAGGAAGAGGAGAAGCGGACCAAGGCGATTTCTCTGCTGAAGACTGTGAGGCAGAAGCTTGTCAAGGCTGAGAAGGAGCGGGATGAGGCGCTTGCCCGGGGGGCGGAGGTTGGCAGGGGCGCGGAGGAGGCTAGGGGGAGGGAGAGGGAGGCGCTTGCTGAAGTCGAGAGGGAACGCGCTAGGGCTAGGGGGGAGAGGGAAAGGGAGGTCTCCGCGCTCAAGGCACAGTTTGAGAGGGAGATGGCGGGGGTTAGGGAGAAGGCGGAGAGGGAGGCGAGGCAGAGGAGGGAAAAGTACGAGCTGGACGCTATTCATGCTAAGGTGCGTTTTTCGCGCTGTGAAGGTTGAGCGGAGGCTGATGATGTGTGTTTGTGCAGGCGGCGTTCGATAAGGATCTCGCGGGCCGGATTGCGCGTATCAGCAGCCTCGAGAGCGGCAATAGCGCGTTGACGGCTCAGCGGGACCAGCTGTTTGACGAGCTGCAGCTCCGGCAGGCAGAGGCCGAGTCATCCCGCTCCGCCCTGGAGCTCGCGCAGGCGCAGGCGGCAGAGCTGGCGTACCAGATCCGGGAGATGTCTGATCGGCTCGTCGTCGCTTCTGACGAGCTGGCCGAGGTGCGCCGCGGTGGGGGTGCGGATGAGGAGGGGCGGAGGCGGGAGGTGGCGCGATTGCTGGCGGAGAGCGAGCAGCGTGCGGAGGGAAGGGTCGCCGAGCTCCGGGAGAGGCTGGCTGCGCTCACCAGGGAACGGCAGGTTGCTGAGGAGGAGTGGACGCGGGACCTTGCTGAGCGTGGGAGGGAGGTGGAACGTTTACGACGGGTGATTGAGGGGAAGGATCGGGAGTATGCGCAGGCGTTGAGGGAGAAGCGTGCAAAGGACGATCGGGTCGAGGGCGTGCAGAGGGAGATGCGGGGGGTGCAGGAACGCTTGGACGCGGCTGAGAAGGAGGTGGCGGCGCTGAAGGTGGAGGGGGAGAGGAGGAGGAAGGAGCAGGAGGACGTGAGGGAGCTGCTGCAGGAGAGGGAGCAGGAGGTTGAGGAGGCTAGGGCGAGGGAACAGCAGGTTCGCAGCAGCAACAAGGTGCGCAGTTACGGTGTTTTCTTGCTTCTGTTGGACTCAATGTGTGCTTGTGCAGACGCTGCGCGACGAGCTCCGTAAAGTTCAGTCATCGGCCGCGCTGCTCGAGCGCGGGCGCAACCCCAGCGCCGGATACTGGTCCTCCCGCCCGGGCATCACCTCTCCTGGGGCCAACGGTACCGGGGCCAACGGGAGCATCGACAGCGCGGGGGCGAGCACGTCTGACGTGCGCTCGCGCAGCTCGACAGAGGGGAGCGGTTATCCCCCCGGCAGCCCGGTGCAGTCTGAGGGTAGCGTGGCCACCCGGGATGGCAGGAACGAGGACAAGATCAACTTGGAGTATCTGAGGAACGTGATACTCCAGTTCTTGGAGCACAAGGAGATGCGGGTGAGCACCTTGCTCTCATTTGGAATGGACAATGATCGCTGATGATGATGTACAGCCTAATCTGGTCACAGTCCTCAGCGTCATCCTCCGCTTTACGCCGCAGGAGACGCGGCGGTTGGTCGCCAAGGTCGCCAACTGAGCGTGCCCAGAGCGCGCAACAAAAGATGTATAGCACGACGCATGGCTGGTTGTGAGATACCCCATACTGTGATTCACTGTAATTTAACCGCATGATTAACTGCTCTTTGGGTCTTAGCCCTGCTGGCCTTGCGATGTTTAATAGGCGCAATAGGGTGGAGTTGACGGTCTGCGAGCATGCGGGAGGAAGGCCAACTCAGCGCGCGGGCCTCAGCACTACATCCGACTGGCATTATGGACCTGCGGTGTGCACATCACATTACAGCGTGTCTCTGCAGGAGCCAGTCGACGCATGACAACTTGGCCCTCATCTGCGAGACAGAACCAGCGTTTCCCCTTCTTACTTGTACTGATTCAAGATTCCAACCCGCACATTATCTCGTATTGAAGAATTATGACCAAGGCTTCGATGTCACAGAACAAGACAACAAGCGACGAAGTCCCGCCTCTGCAGCCACCAGCTGCACAGTCGATACATGCGAGCTCGCAGTCCGACGCCGCTTCCGTTTCGTCCACAGCTGAAGATGTGAACGCTCCTTACGGCCTGACTGTAGCAGAGAAGAACTGGGCTGATATCCAACCTGATCTGCTACAACGGGGTTACAGGCTACGACCGCGTTATCAACCTGGCTGGGTTGGCTCATGGGTAGGCACGAAGAAGAAGCCAGAGAAGTGTGAGGATAGCATTGGCATTCGGGTGAGTGGTATCGTCACTTTTCGAGTCCCTTCTCATTCTCTGTCTAGACCGACGGTATCGTCATGGACGCCGTCCGAATGAAGGACGGAACACAGGTGCTTCTCAAGCTTTGGAACGACGAGCCACGGGATGCAGCGGAGCTCCCAGTCCTCCGTTACTTCTCAGACAAGACTGGGTCCAGCGATCCAACGAACCACTGCGTGCCGCTTCTCGATACCTTTCCGGTCGAAGGATACTCAGACATATTCGATCTTATCCTCGTTGAGCCGCTCTTACGGGACTGCAGACAACCACCGTTTCTCATAGCGACTGAGGCGCTCTCCTTTATCCTTCAGGCTCTGGAGGTGAGTTTGCACTTCTGGAGAGGATTGTCCAAGAGCTCATTGGAATAACCCTGAAGGGTTTGGAATACATGCATTCTCTCAACGTCGCTCATGGGTACGTGTATGCTAGCTGTCCTGAAGAGATGACTTGACAATTTGCAGTGATATTCACATGGGAAACATCCTGATGGATGCACGAGCCCTGTTTCCGAAGGGATTTCATGGCGCATTCAATCTTAGTCCCGGACATCGATTTTCAGAGAAGGGCGTCAAACGCTTGACGCGGCTCCAGGTCCCTGTCAAGTACTACTACATCGATTTTGGCTCGAGCGTTATGTTTCCTAGCTTTGAGGAGCGAGCCTTGGTCCTATTCAACGCAGCGGTGTGGATTCCTCCAGAGGTGCAAGCTAACAAGGATGCCCCTTTCGATCCGTTCAAGGCAGATGTGTTCGCACTGGGACTCACACTCCTAGAAGAGCTGCGGGTATGTCCATCCCTCTCTCCTGTCATTATCAGAGCGGCTTATTCGCAGTTCCAGTACCGAGAAGGGCTGGGATTTCTAATGCCTGTTCTCGAGAGCATGATTGCGGATAACCCTGATGAACGCCCCACCGCAAGAGAAGCCACCGTCCGGTTCAGGACGGCCCTTGCCAGCATGAGCAGGCGGCAAATGCGAAAGAAGTTGGGATGGGCAAAAGTGGTGTCGCTACCCGTGTGCGATCGAGTGAGTCAATGGACAGAATACATCAAGCTCTTGTGGCATTCATACAAGTATGGATTGCCCAAGGATGTGCTCGATGTAGGGATAGTGTCCTAGTGCGTACTCAAGAGTGCTCAGACATAATGGAGACGTTGGAGATATTTGTATTTATCCTCACAATACTTTTGGTGAAGGCTCCTGGAGTGCTGGCAGTCCTCGTTGGGCGCGGCCTACATGCGTGAATAAACAGAGTCCAAGTCGTTCACTGTGGTGCCGAAACAAAGGCGTGCCTGAGGGGACGCGTCCGCCGCGCTTCCTCACAGCCACCGCTAGTCTGTCGCCTTTCGACACTTCGAGTCGTTCGCGGTTGTCCGGTGTTGGCGAGGTCGAATGCTATCCTTTGGCACAAAGTAGGAAATGTCCTGCGCTCCGACCCAAGTCACACGGTCCAATTGTCGACATGAATGCGCCCTACACACTGAATCAATTCATCAGAATCTGCTGGACGGCCGAGGTTGGGTTGGCTCTTGGCAGGGAGAGAAGAAGGAACACTAGCTGTGTGAGAATAGTGTTGTCTGATGGTGCGTTCCTTGAAACTTCGCTCGACGCATTGACAAATCTTCTTCTCAGGCTTGTACTTCTCCTCGTTGCCATACGCCACGCCAATGGTGGTCTAATCCCGGTGAAGCGCTCGACGTCAAGCTACCGAGATGAACCAGGCCTCAGCGTGCTGGGATATCTTTGGGACACTACTCGCTCTTGGGACCGACGATATGCAAGTGGGTGGGAACGTGACTCTCGCTGGATGTGGACAAGATGGTTAACGATATCTAGCCTATTCGGAAACGGCGGTTACGGTCATGCCCCGGTTCGCATGCAGGAGAAGCGGCTAAACTGTCCTGGTGGGATGATGAAATGGATAGCACGACGTATAGCTGTCCGTGAGTGCACCATACGGTGCTTTACTGCAATTTGACCGCATGATCAGATCACTATGCTGTCCTCAGCCTGTGATGGGCCTGCGCTGTTTAAGCGGCAGGACTTCGGAGCTCACGGCCAGGCTACAGGACCATTTGCAAGTGCCTGCCTTGGCTTTTCTATGGCGCCCATGATGGTCCCAGGGCTTTGAACGCGCAGTGATTGCGCTGCAACGCAGTGCACGGCGTTCCTCCTCGGCGCCGTAGGTTTGGGTCACCGAGCAACAACTTAGCGCACCTCTTCAGGAGCCATGGTTTCGCAAACTGGCCTTGTTGATCCCTGACTTTAGTTCACTGGCAGACTCGCGCACTTGAAATCTCGTTACTCCGCCCACATTCTCTGCCCCTCGAATACCTACACCTGCACGTGCCACTCATTTACAATCTCACATCCTGTCGTCTCGACGAACGACCGCCCGATATCCGTCGGAATGGCCGCTGTGGCACCCATCGCAGCTGATCCGACATCTCAGTCAACTTCACTTATTCCTACCAATGATTCCCAACAGACTCCCGACGTGAATGCTCCGTACGGTCTCACGACTGCAGAACGTAACTGGATGCGAATACAGCAGCCACTGGAGTCAGTAGGATACATGCTGAGACCACGGTATCATCCGGGTTGGGTGGGGTCGTGGCTTGGAACTCGCAGAAAGGCAGAGACATGCGAGGATAGCATTGGACTTGAAGTGTGTATTCAATGTACCCCGAGTTGTGCAGAGAACTAAGGGTCTATCACAGGGCGTCCCAATTGTGTTAGATGCTGTACGCGCCAGGGATGGACTTCAAGTCATCCTGAAGCTGTGGAACAGAGACCGCCTGGATGGAGCCGAGCTGGACGCTCTACGCTTTTTTTCCGAGCCTTCCAGAGCGAATCATCCTTCGAATCACGTCGTGCCGCTGCTTAGTACTGTGACGATCGAGGGTTGTGACGACTTTTTCGATAAGCTCCTGGTCGAACCCCTGTTACGGGACTTCAACGAACCTCCGTTCGTAATGGTTGCGGAGGCCCTGTCCTTCATTCTTCAAGTGCTGGAGGTATACATTAGCCTTTATGGTCTACGTAACCTGCTAAATGCCATACTCTTAGGGCCTTGATTACATGCATTCGAACAATGTTGCACATGGGTCCGTTATTCTGTTGTTCCCGGAAGGTACCTTTAGAAAACGTCTGACGTGTTTCCAGGGATATACACAGCGGAAACATCATGATGGATCCTGCATCGATCTTCCCTGATGGGTTCCATGGCGCTTTTGGTATCAATACGACAAGACGAGTTTCGGAGAGACACGTGAAGCGTCTCACTCGACTGCAAGCACCTGTGAAGTACTACTACATCGACTTCGGTTCAAGCTCCATGTTTCCAAGTGCGGAAGAGCGGACATTGGTGCGACCGGTGGCTGCTGTATGGTTTCCACCTGAATACTTGGCGGATCCCACCTCTCCTTTGGATCCGTTTAAATTCGATGTGTATACCCTCGGCATTACCTTGATTGAGGAAATGAGGGTCGGAGCCCATTACCCAACAAGCTTTGAATTGAGACTGACTCTTTCACAGCATCGACCTGGGCTCCACTTCATTGTTCCTTTTTTTGGGCCAATGATTGCGAAGAAACCCGAGGACCGCCCTACAGCAGCACAGTTGAAACTCAATTTTGTTCGCTTTCTCTTGGAGACAAAACCGTCCACGATGCGACGTCGGATAGGATGGAGCCCCCAGTCCGGTATTACAGTCCTGGGACGAATGTGGGACGCAAAGGAGCAAGTCAAGCTCTTGTGGCACTCTTACAGGTACGGCCTGCCCAAGGAGCTTTTCCCAGTGACGACCACTGTATGACTTTAATGGAATACACTTGGAGCTGTCACGTACCATCGAGTACGGATCTCATGTCTCACAAGCGTGTGGACGTCTGCGGCGTTGGGTGGAGAGCGCCGGAAGCGGATGGAGGGAGGACTGTTGCCTCTTACGGTCCGCGTCGGTTTTGCGTGACGCTGAATGTTCCGCTATGGTCACCTTGTGAATGGTGCTGAACTTGCCCTTTTGACTTTTGCTCTCCCTCTCGTCGGCAACAGAGGCACTCCTGCTTGGTCGACGAACGCACATGCTTCCACCTCGCGAGCAACCGCTGCGGCCGTGCCGTTGACGGACTCAGGATCTTGCTGGTTGTTGACTCTGCTGCTGTACTGTTTGACCTACGACCTTCCGTTGCCCCAATTGTGCGGCTTGCCTCTCGTTTGTCTGCATTGAGGAGTATACGTCTTCTGGACACCTTTTGGTTCGCCAATCGCTGTCACATATTGACTGCAGTCTCGCCTCAAGTTACCCCTGATCTCAATTGCGGGGCTCGAGCTTACTGTAGACAACAGCTGGCTTCCAGCACAGAAACGTTGTCTCGCTGAATGGAAGATATGACAGATCTGATGCTCTCACCAGCCAGAAGACGACCTCTAATAACAGACACACCAGAGCTAAGGACGTGAATGTGCCATACAGTCTCAGCGACTCGGAGAAGACTCAGTGATCGTAATCGCTCGTATCAGAGAGCTGCATGGATGCTTCGTCAACGCTATCATCCTGCCTTGGCTGGCTCATGGGTAGATACGAAGAAATAGGCAGAGAAGTGTGAGGATAGCATTGACATTCGGGGGATTGGTATCGTCTCATCGTGTGAGTCGATGGTAAAAAGAAGTTTGTGCCATTCATGCAAGTATGGATTGCTCAACTTGAAGGCTGTCCTCGATGCATCAAATCTAGGATAGTCTCAACGGTGCCCAGACATTTTGCAGTCCTTGACAATGCTCATCTCAGTGGTACAATGCTAGTGGTAGCAGACTTGAACCGTTGATAATCCGAGCCGTCGGGTGCATACCTGACTAAACAGTCGCAAACGCGTACAGGCGAATCCCGACGCGAAGTGCGCGAGAGGTCTGGAGGCCGGGCTGGGCTGCCAGGAGAAGCGTGAGCTTGCCTCTCATGGCCTACACGGCTTTGACGTCAATGACAACTACTCGGCCGTTTGCGAGCGGCACTGTCGGGAGCCAGCATGTTGCAGGTGCAGTGGAATGGACAACCGCTGATTGGGTGCACCCGTTGGGTGACATGGATCCTATACACATCAATTACTCAGAGTCTTGGTTCTACGCCGAGGCGGCACGGGCCGCCATAACATCCTGAGGAAGTCCATACTTGTACGAATGTCGCCAAAGCTTGAGGTATTGGAACCAGTGCGAAATCCGCTCCCGAATGCCCACGTGTATGTCTGATGCCCAGCCTACTTTCCCCCTCATCTCTGACACTGGAATCTTCCGTAGGAGTGCAATGTATTGCTGTTTGAGCTCACTCGCCGTAGGTCGCTCGTCCGGAGTGTGCGAGAGGGTCTTGTCAAAGGTGGGTATGATAAATCGCAATTGTGGTCGATCCTGCAGTCGCGTCAGCAACATCATCGCAACCGCTATTTCACGTACTCGAAGCTCATCCATCAGAGTAAGACCCAGCGCATAAATGTCTGCTTTGAATGGATCGTAGGGCGTTTCCGGATTCTCCTGCACTTCAGGTGGAATCCATGCTGCAGCGGTGAAGTTCACGAGACTGCGAGCCTCGAAGCTGGGGAACATCACGCTGGACCCGAAGTCCACGTATTGATACTTGGTTGGCACTTGGAGTCGGGTCAGCCGCTTCAACCCTTTTTCGGATCGGCGTCTTGCGGGTACGAGATTGAACGCGCCGTGAAATCCTTGAGGGAATAGCTTCGATGCATCCATTAATATATTTCCGCTATGAATGTCCCTGCGATATACCGTCAGCGAACAGGAGCTTCCACTTCAAATTGCAGAGCGTACCCATGAGCCACATTATGAGCATGCATGTACTCCAAACCCTGTGTCTCGTCAGTTCATCGAGTCCACTGCGCGACCAACTTTAGTACCTCCAGCAGCTGCAGAACAAATGACAAAGCCTCAGCCACTATGAGGAATGGTGGCTCCTTCCAGTCGCGCAGAAGTGGCTCCACTAGAAGCAGTTCAAAGTACCCGGCATACTCTTCAATCGAAAATGTATCCAACACAGGTACGCAGTGGTTACCAGGATCCTTCGCACGAGTCGGATCGGAGAAGTAACGGAGAACAGGGAGCTCCATCGCATCGCGTGGATTTTGGGACGACCACAACTTGAAGAGAACCTGAGCGTTATCCAATTTGCGGACCGCATCTATGACAACACCGTGCGGCTGGAACAATGTGTTACTTCAATGTGCCCGAGTTCAGTGGATATCCACATACACTGATGCCAATGCTGTCCTCGCAACTCTCAGGCCTTCGCTTCGTCCCTACCCATGAGCCCACCCAGCCAGGTCGATAACGCGGACGCAATTGGTATCCTCGGGCATCCAGCGGCCAATAAATGTTGCTCCAGTTCTGTTCGGGAGTCGTTAATCCATAAGGAGAATTGGCGTCTGGCTCGACGCCCTGGGCCAGAGCAGCTGGAGGCGCGATTAATGGTGCCGAGGATTCCAGGCCTGACACAGGCGTAGGGATGCTCTGCGTAGCGGGTGTGTCGACGTATATTGTCGTCAGTGCTTGAGGTCGAGTTTCCGACATGGAAATGTGGAAGAGCGACGGGGGCCTAGAGGTCCAGCAGGGCGCCAAGTTGTTGTGAAGCGATCCCTCCCTCCGTAGGGCGGACATAAGTCGCGCTGCACGCGTGATGTTGACGCTTCCTTTTTGTGGCTGTACGGTAGCTCACGGGCCTTATCGTCCGTGGAGCTTTGTCGGAGCTCATTAGTGTTTGACATCAAAGAAACTGTTGTTTCATCTTTGTTTCTGCCTCGACAAACGTCGCAGTTTGTTCAGCGGCCTGATAGGGTGATCTGCTAGCGCTTCATCATTCATCCAACCATTGCTATGCTCACACCGGTGTTGCTAAGGTGAGAGGTATTTTGACTGTTTCTAAGTCTTTGTCCTTAAGTATTTCAGGCTCTAACGGACCGTACTAGTGATGAGCTTCGTGCCTCAGTCTCAATTGGACCGCAGGTGCCGGTTACCGTGTCGTTCGCCGGCAGGCTCTGGTCACCGTCTATTGTCTACATGGCTATATAGTGCCGGGCAAGTGCTCGCGTCGTGCCCGGCCATCGAAAACGCAAAAGCTCGCTGAACTCACTAGCCGGATTGTCAAGCCCGATGTCCTTGAAAGTATTCACGGAAAAATTCTTCCAATACACGGAGAAGGGAGTGTCTTGGACAGCAAAAGAGATTGATGAACATCGTCCTACAAAGCTCCGACCTAAGATCCGTGCGGAGGCTGAGAAGATTGACCACGCTAAGGAAGAGTGCCGACACGCCGGCGTTCCTGAAGATAGCATTTATGCCAGCATGGGACGCGTTGAAAAGTGAGTCCGTGTTATTTGGAAGAGGATATAGGTGCTCACACCAATGCGTCCAAGGGAAACGAACAGCTTTCGGCCCAAGACAAAGCTCCGAAACACTCCTCGCACGGCGTCAAGGCTCACCTGGTCCCTCACATTATTCAGACATGTTAACCGAGAACTGGAGGCAAGCACTTTAAGCGTGGAGTTGCTGTGCGTTGCTCAGACTTGGGTAGGGAAAGTGCCACGAGCAGGTTGTTTCCAACCTGGGAGACAAGTGGAAAGCCGAGCGGGAGGCAGCCAAGCAATGCAAGCATCCGGGAAGGCCGAATATGGAAGGCACGGGGTTGCAATTTTGTTGAAGGACCGTTGAGCTGACTGCGTCGAAGGTGTCCCTTCAACTCCGGACACTCGTGTCCCCTGGCTTGGAGTGAGAGGCAAGCGCATACCCGAGAATTCGACGCCGCATCTCGGAGACCCTCACTCTGCCGCCAAACCTGTGCGTGAAGGGACTACTAAATCCACACACTCGGACAATACGACAGCCACGGCGACCGATTCGGACGAAGAAGTCCTGGTGTCCCGTGCCAATCCACTTGAGGAGGCGAAAGAAGAATATCGTGTCAGCGATCCAGGAGAATCCGACGACACGGACGACTCTGGTGTTGAGACACCGCAGTCTGAGAATGACAGTGCAACGACAGGCACCGGTCGTGGCGAGAACCGAAGGAGCGACCGAGAGATTATGAAGGCAATACACGTCGTCAAGCATGCACACGAGCGCCTGCAATTGAGCCCTCAGCCAGAAGCTTATGGGCACTTCCCTGGAGACACGAAGGTATACCCGCTGTACCTGTTCCAGCCCGTGAACGACTCCATCGAGGAGGTCGATGAAGAGGAGCTGATGCAAGTCCGGTATCAGATGAACATGGGAAGCGAGAGCAGTAGACGACGTCAAGCATGATGGAGGGAGGTGTATTGATGGGCGCATGACAGACAAGCCGTGAGGAGGAGATACTCAAATGTATTTATGCTGAGCTTAATCACGGTGTGCGGGTGCTGCACGCTCACGGCATTTAGCGCTGCAGCACGCTCCGTTACCTCCGAGAGAGGTCGCGGCTCAGTTGCGTCTACAATAGCGCAGCTGATCTCGAGATTCCCATACTGTGATTCCCTGTAATCCAAGCACATGAGTGATTGCTTGCTCGGTCTCATGCTCTTCTTGCCTTGCACTGTCTAGCAGGTGAAATAAGGAAAAGCAAGTTCCGACGTGGGAGGTTGCGCGAACGTCGCGGTGCGAATGCCCGACGTTGAGGGGGAGGCGGCGGTAGTAGCAGATTGTCCCGAACTTGGTACCGGTACAATAGGCCCGTCGGGTGTGACAAGTAGGCACCACCCTTTTCAGAGCAGGGGTTCATTGCCGCCACGACAAAGCGGAGATTGAAAAACGAAACGTGCTTGCAGAACGCCGAAGATAGACACCGAAGACAGATCATCACAACGACACCACCTCAAGGCTACTAAGTCTTGCGATGGTCCGAAGCCAGCACGGCCGGATGTCTGTAGTGCTGCCAAGCTGATCGGCGCAGCCGCCTTGCTATGGATTGTGCTTGACAGTACTCTTCCGCAGTCCGCAACGGACAGAATCCGAAGCTGAACCCGTGGCGTTGCATGGTGCTCAGACATTGGCATTCACACGACACTGGTCCAGCTCATAACATTCCTGATCCTGCGAATATCCACATAAACTCATGCCAATGCCGTCCTCACAACTCTCAGATTTCCGCTTCGTTCCCACCCATGAGCCCACCCAGCCAGATCGATAACGAAGACATATTCGCTATTCTCGATCTTCCAGACGCCGGTATAAGCTGCTTGAGGCCCTCTCGGGGGTCGTTAAACCATAAAGCCAGCTCGTCCTTGGCTCATCAGCCCGTGTCGAGCGGAGGCAGCTGTGCTGCAGATTCCGGCGTTGATGCAGGCGTGGGAAGACGTTGCCTAGCTCCTCGCTCGGCGTCTATTGCCGCATGTGCCGGATTTGAGAGTTCCATGTGGAAGTCCTGGGAGAGCGACAGGCGAGCCGGAGCCTGAGGAGAGTGCCAAGTTGGTGTGAAGCGAGGCCGAGACTGGACTTGGAGTAGAGTACGGGCAAACATCACGGGTCCGCGGTCGTCAGGGTCCATCTGGCCGCCGCGCTGCATTTGTCGCTCCCTCTGTCCATCACAACAACTCGCACTGAATGTTGTCTGCAAACTCTTAATTCCACATGCGCGGTCTGATTTCGCTGTCTCGGCTGGTGCTGCCGCGACCGGCAACAAAAACTGCCCGGTCCATTGCCACGTCGCTACCACCCTGTCGTCGAAGTCTCCACTGCTCAACGAAGTCGCACTCTGCGTCTGGACAGCTAGCGACGTCTGCGTCTAGCACGCCGCCACACCCCGTGCGACGACCATTGCAGGATCCCAGATGGACAAAAAGACTACAGCACACGCTGCGCGAGTGGTTGATGCCCGAGAGCACAATGGAGGAGATCGTCTTGATGGCTGCATCGAAGAGCAGCGCCGACGAGGAGATACTCCAGTGTATGCACATCACCGGCGGTGCTGATACTGCTCACTAATTTAGTCCAGTGCTGCAGCAAGCTCCCATACCTCCGAGAGAGGCAGCGGGCGACTTGGCGTCTAGCATGCCGTACCCCATTCGGATATCCCATCTGCGTGATGAAGTATACTGTATGTCTCCATTCCCTTGCCACACACGCATCTCAGTTCCTGAAGCTTAGACTTCGAACCGTCGAAAATTCGTCTACTACGTCTCGCCTACCACAAAGACAGCCCCGAAGCCTCTAGTGCGGGTCTCATGTTAGCGTCCAGGCTTGCTCATGGCCGTGCGACCAGAGCAGAGGCAGTCCGTATTCTCGACCAGATGATTGGAGATGGGAATACAAAGGCGTATGCTGTCAAGGCGCAGTGTTACCGAAAGGACTGGGAGAAGGCGACTGACCCGGAGAAGAAGAGGCTAGGGACCATCATCGAGGCAACGTTGCAGGAGGGGATGAAGCAACGGGATGTGTGGTGTGCTCGTGAATTGGCAGGGTTGCTGTGGCAGGGCCGAATATTGGGAAGGAATCGAGAGAAAGCGAAAGAGTGTTGGTTGCAGTGTGCCGAATGGAGCAATGGTAAGTCAACAGTAGCCGCGGAGGGCCGGATACCGCTGATGAATTCAGATGAGAGGGAACGGTTGAGGAGTTTGAATCAACTTGCGAGGGCCATCATACCGAGATACATGGACACCCCATGGAGGAACAATCCTGATGCAGACGCGAGCATGTGCCTGAAGATTACATTCGACACGGTTGGGACATTTGGCGACGCGACTCTGCGGCTTGGTCTTTTCTACTACCTACGTCCGGATATGTCTCGAGAAGACCACATGCAGATTTGGACCATGGAGCCGGACGACACTATGGCAGCCGAGTACTTTGTTGAGGCCATTGGGAATCGACTTAATCTCGGCCAGTTATGCCTGGCCGAGATGCTCTTGTGGAACCGGGCGAATGTGCCGAAGAAAGCAAGTGACCTGATATTACAGCGTAATCAGTCGGCCGAAGAGGTTGGACAATTTGGCGAGGAAGGCGGACACGGTATGGAGGAAGATCAAAGCGATGTTCCTACGTCGCACTCGCAGAATGGTCCAGCCGACTTGTCAACGGACGTGATGGGCAACGATGAACAGACTACACGGAGGGATCAGCTCGATCTAGGACATGCCTTGCTAGAAGAGCTGAGTCGGTATCCGGGCGACTTTCCCACCGCGACTCCTCTTTTGACGCTTTGTAAACGGCTGTTGAAGGATCTAGAGAACGGTGGGGCCGGCCTACCAGGAGAGAGCGATCTTCAGTTCCTTAGTCCTCGTAAGTCCATGTCGACTTCATTGTAATGTTTGATCCAGAGCTGAGTCGCTTTCTAGCGCCAGAGGCCCTTGCTGGGACGAGACGTAGGGAACAGGATAGGGGTCGTAAGGGCGGAAGGAGTCCCCGGCGATGAGGAGTAATGTGACTGTTAGCTCAAAAAACCCATTTACACGATGCCATCGATTTGAGGCTGGCTTATCTTCATGGCGGACGCGGGTATGACTCTGCAAGTGCAACTCCCAAGGCAATTCCCGTCAAAATGATAAGAATGTGAATAAGCTCCCCAGCAACGTACACTGCTACTACGCATACACCAAAAAGTACACGCCCGACGCAATATGCAGGAGTACAACGACCCATATTAGACGCCCATCTAATTGGAAGCCAGCCGGTCGCCCTCAGTGCCGCGGCTCTCCAAGAACTTCTGGGGCGTCCAGTCCGGGGTGACCTTGTTAGCCAAACCGCGCTTCAGGATCCACTCCTTGCTCGTGAGGCCTTCCTCGGGCACGTCCGACTGCGGTTGAAGGTCGATCAGCCCGCCCTTGAGCCGCTGGAGGGGAACCGTGTCCTCCGGCCTGCTGAAGTAGACGAGCGAGTAACGACGCTCGTTCGCTTGCGCGCCGGGGGGGTTGACGACTTGGTGGAGGTTTGAGCGCAAGAGGCCAGCGGAGAACTTGACCATCGCATCGCCCAAATTGACGATCGCGCAGCCGGGGACGGGGCGGACGTACGTCCAGTCCGTGCGGCCTGGGAGCTGGACCTGCAGCCCGCCGAGCCAGTTGAAGAGGATGGTGAGCGAGCCAAAGTCCGTGTGTGCGCCAGCGTTGATGCCCCGCCGGTCCGGCAGGGGCGGGGCGGTGAGGAAGCGCACGTGGTCGCCCGACTCGGCGTGCAGTCGGTGCAGATTCTGCAGTGTACCCTCCGGCAGGCCGAGCTGGTCGTTGAAGTGCCCCAGCATGACGCTGATGATGCTCTGAGCGTTCGTGGCGTAGGATCGGAAGAGGTCGATGTTGTCCGAGATGAGCTGCGGGCGGTCGAGCGGCTCGGTGTTCCCGACAATGTCGTCCTTTTTCAGCTGCAACCGGCGTCAGGAAGGACAGTATGGCAGAATGAGATGATGCTCACGTTGTAGCACTCGTGCTTGTCGAGCGTGCCCTTGGCGTCGATCACGGACTTTCCCTGGGCCTTGTAGCCGTAGTACCCGTTCGCGCCCTTGAGTGTGTCGCGGTCGCAGATTGCCTTCTCCTCGGGGGGGAGGTCAAAGAACTCCTTCTCAAGAGAAAGAAGCCGCTGGGCGTCGTAGAAGAGCTTCTCGCCCTGCTCGCAGCCGATGAGGTTGAGGTAGAAGAAGCCGAGCTCCTTGCCGCACTTGAAGAGCGCTGCGATCTCGGAGGGGTCATTCGCGAGCAGCTTCTTGAGCTGGAGCGTGATCAGAGGGGCGGTCTCGATGTCATCCGGGAACGGAGGGATGGAGGGGTAGGAAGGAAGGCCGGCGTCGCCCATGGTTGTGATAGACAGTCAAATTGCAGATGCGTCGAGGGGAGAGGGGTGCACGAAGGAAGTATGTGGTCGTCAGCTTATATATGCCGAGCCAAAAGTGGACTGTCGGACACGTTCCGCCCGACTTCTTCCTCAGCCGTGTCTAGCCCAGTGCGCAAACTGATCGCCATTGGTCCAAGCTGGACTGCAAGGGGTGCCGACGTCCCGTGGCTTGGTGGAGGTGCCACAGCACTGACGGCGGACGGACGGCGGGTCGACGCGGTGCGTCCGCGCCGTCCCCGCGGGGTCACCGTTTTACCCCGCAGAAGCCATCCGGGGGTAACTACTGTAGCCACGCATGTATGTCAGCATCCGGTCGGCCCAACGCCGATGCTGCAAAGCCGCGCCAAGATTGAATTCCCGCTAGGTGGCTGCTCGGTGCAAACGACGGGATGCGTGGATGCGTTTCTTATTCAAGACCACGACCGAGCCCGCAGTTTCATATTGCTCAAGACCGGACAAGTCCACCTAGGGTTTCCCAAGATGCTATCCACTCGCCGCCTTGGCAATGTAACGGCCGACGGTAAGCTGCCTGCTTGCCTTGGTGGCGTTCATGCGATTTTATTATGCGCTGGTACACAGCAGTCTAGACTAGAAATACGATTGATGACTGAGGAGTGGGACAGCGTTGGCCGTATTCGCCATATCCTTGAAGAGCGGTGCGGTTGCCATGCAAGGATTCCATTCCGGACAAGTAGATCACAGGACACCACAGATCGTTTGGCAGCCACGGAGCGTACCGCGACTAGTCGAGAAGCTTGGTTACGATGCCAGTGCCAACTGCGTGCGGATCAGTAGTGAGTCGCCAGGCAGTGGATGGGGGAACATACCGGTCTTGTTGCCCTCACGCAGCGTGAACCGTGAGCCCACCTCAATGGCAACGTCCTTGTCGAGATCGAGGATGACCTCGACGTTATCACCAGGCATGACCATCTTGTCCTCCGGCGTACCGGCGGGGAAGCCCACAGCGGCGGTGATATCGGCGGTGCGGATGAACAGCTGCGGCTTGTAGTTGGCGACGAACGGGGTGTAGCGTCCACCCTCGTCTTTTGTCAGCACCTGGACGACCCGTCAGTCCGTACTCGTATACTCCAGCAAAGAGCTGCGCACGTAGACCGTAGCCTCGACCTTCTTGTGCGACTTGATCGCGCCCGGGACGGTGAGCACCTGCCCACGGTGGATCTGCTCACGCTTGACGCTGCGGAGCAGCGCGCCGCAGTTGTCCCCAGCCTGGGCACGGTCGAGCTCGCGGTGGAACATCTCTGTGGCCAAGATCAGCCATCTAATGCTAGAGAATGCACAGGGTAGGCTTACCCAGGCCAGTGATGGTCGTCCGGATCGAGTCGGCCAGGCCAAGGATCTCGATCTCAGCACCCTTGGTGATGGAGCCACGGTCTACACGGCCGGTCACGACGGTGCCACGGCCAGCGATGGAGTAGACACCCTCGATGGACATGAGGAAGGGCTTGTCGAGGTCACCTGTACCATCCGTATCAGACATCAACTCGGTATGCAGCGGAAAGAAAGGTACGCACGGACAGGCAACTCGAGCCAGTCGTCGCACGCCTGGACGAGCTTCTTGATCCTCTCAGCGCCAATCTCCGGGTCCCTGCCCTCCAGCGCGGCGAGCGCAGAGCCCATTATGATGGGCGTGTTCTCGCCGTCGAACGAGTACTGGGTGAGCAGCTCCCGCATCTCCATCTCGACCAGCTCCAGCATCTCGGGATCGTCAATCGCGTCGATCTTGTTCACCCACACGACCAACTTCTGGATACCGACCTGGCGGGCGAGCAGCAAGTGCTCACGTGTCTGCGGCATCTGACCGTCGGTAGCGGAGACGACCTGGGGGCGCGTCAGTGGGCTGTTACGCATGACAAGGGTGCACAGCGCACAATGATAGCACCATCCATCTGGGCGGCACCGGTGATCATGTTCTTGATGTAATCGGCGTGTCCTATGGATCTCAGTAAGCGCATATAGAAACTTTCAGGGCCGAGCTCGCTCACCCGGACAGTCAATATGCCCGTAATGCCGCAGAGGCGTCTCATACTCGACATGCGCCGAGTTGATGGTGATACCTCTCGCCTTCTCCTCCGGTGCCTTGTCGATCTGCGCATAGTCGGTGAACTTTGCGGCACCGGTCTCGGAGAGGATCTTCGTGATCGCGGCGGTGAGGGTTGTCTTGCCGTGATCGACGTGGCCAATGGTGCCGATGTTCAAATGCGGCTTTTCACGGGAGAAGGAGGCGTATGAGCGAACTGAGTATCGTTGAGCATTTATTTGCGGAATGGAGACAGGACGGGATGCACCAAGAGGAAAGAGAGATGAACGAGGCGCCCATGTTGAGCTGGAGGTGCTCGCGCGAGCGTTCGGAATGCGAGTAATGAATGAACGTGTTGCTGTGACCCCACATCAGTACGTTTCTTCCATTATTCATCGGTTGGATACTTGCCTGCCCGCAGAGGCGCAACAACCATCGCCGGGTTGTGCACCTTCAGCATCCTTGTCGTCGTTTGAAGTGAGATGCACGGTATTCCGCGCGTAGGGTAGGAATTTTCGGAGGGTTCTGCATCGCCACTAGAAGGACTCGGAAGCTCTCTTCTTCGCGCATGCCAGTGCAATGTCACGGTTCTCTTCTAACTTCGGCCACACTGAGATGGATGAATGTCGCCATCATATATGTGATTGCTGTATACTGGCCCACTCTCAGGATGCAACACGAAGGTCCCGCTAGGTGGACAGTACGACCCGGCAAAGCGCAGATGTTCATATTTCAAAGCTATCGCTGACCTTGTTCCTTCCTGGAATCAGGACAACAGAGGTACGATTCCCATAGGGCCTTCGCATAGCCTATGATCTCTGTCATGAGGCACATTAGTTGTAGATGGATGCAATGGCCATAGTAAACGCTTCGTTGCGGCACGAACGAGCGAGTCCACCCGAAATGCAGGGGCCAAGGACTGCTCAAATCCAATGTTGAATACAATCTAAAGCACACGGAGGTCAATAACATAGAAAACTGACATTGCTCACTTACCATTTGCATACCCACATCTGAAATTCGTACGTTGTTCCCTTCTCTTCTTGTACGCCCACTGGAACCTCCGCGCCCACCCATGTTTGCAGCTCGTCGTGGCTGGCCAGGCTCCACCGCTTACCCTCTTCTTTCGCTTGACCACCATCTGATGCAAAGTTCTTCTTCACAATCTCGTGTTCGGTAGATATTGGCGGTGAACTGTCGAGGATACTTGGAAAGGACACGTCGCAGTCTTCGTAAGCCGGGGAGAGAATGCGAGTGATGAGTAGTCGGTTGAGCGAAGGGTGCGAGGCGACAGACTTGTACAGCGATGCACCGCCTATTATGAATATTCTATGGAGCGGTTGGGAAGGGTGATTCAAAACGAGATCGGAGAGGGAAGCGAGGTGAATTGCATTCGGTATATCAGCACTGAGAATGCATAAGGGTCGCCATCAGGTGTGTATAAAATGGGGCGTACAGCTGCGGCATCTCCCGACTGCTCAGCACGACGTTCCACCTTCCTTTCAGCGGCCTAAACCTCTCCGGTATACTCTCCCACGTGTTCCGGCCCATGACAACCGCGTTAATCTTCCCTTCTGGCGCCGCTGTTGTAACGCGAGCGAAGTACGCCATCTCCTTCGGCAGCCGCCAGGGCAGCGCGTTCGTGCGTGACAGGCCGATCCCATTGGCCCGGGTTGCCGCAACGATCATCGTGAGTGGTGGGAGGCTCTGATGAGGCATGATCAGCTAATCGGATGGCGTTATGCGACGGAAAAGCCCTACCATGGCATCAGGACTCTGGGAGGTCATCGAGGAGGACAGGGTGCTCAATGTACGGCGCGTCCCCGACGCGTCCCTGACATTTGTGGATTAGCAGTCATAATCCTTCTCCATCATTCCCGCCGTCTAAGCAAAGTTGTTGCAGGCCGGCTCCGGGCGGCCACCACACTCCCGTTCCAACGCTTTCGAACACGCAGGCGCCACGATTTGCAGATGCCAGTACTCGCTTGTTACGTCGTTTTGGTGATGTAATGGCACAAATATGATATCTATGAGTAAGTCTAAGGTACGAGATTCTAACTGTTTATTCCATGGAGGCTACTGGACGAGAGCCTATACTGCACTGTCCACGCTACCGACTTCCGTCTGGCTCACCGACGGTCCCGAAGTCTCCTTCAGGAGCCAACCGGGATGGAGGACGATCATAGTGAACATAGCAAGGGTAATGGGCAAGGCATCAAGAACATCTGTTTAGGCGGTCAGCCATCATGCACGCGGTATTGGAAGATATCGGCATACTGAAGTATATCTCCGTGGTAATGATGGCACCGTTCCATCCCCCGATCAGCTCGACCGTCCTGTAGATGCCTCGGATATAGATCAAGACGGTGGTCAGGCCGAGCGAGAGGATCATCAGGCTCAGTTTCGACCCTTTCGCGAACCCAAAGCCGGTTGTTTTCGGTTTCATGGCAAATTTTTCGGCCTCGATGGAATCGACACTCCCGTTAAGGCTGGCTGCACTTTTGCTGGAAGGCTCGACAGGCGCCAATTGGCGGACCGGCCGGTCCATCCGTACACGGATGAAGACCTCCACTGCGAGGACCGCATAGACCGTCATGGCGACTGTTCAATTATCAGATTCCTGCACGCACTGTACATTAAACAGCACTAACCAATCTGAAAGAAGATCCCACCCAGCATGATGTGTGCGCCGTTATCCGGATTTGCGGGAGGAACCTTCTGCACTGCGGAAGCGGCGGTGGCTCCTCCGACAGCTTGGATAATGAGGGCACCGAGGTCCGCAACGATGAACACGATCGAATCTTTGGGGAAATCCGTTAGCCACTACTTAAGAATCTTAAAAGCTGGACATACACCACTTGGGTGACAGACGCGAGTACTGAGGGCCAAGACGTGAGATGATGATCCCGAGGATGAGGAAGTTGGCGGCAGTCATGAAGGACGGTGCGATGATTGTCGTTGTCATCCTAAATCAGAATCAATCTCCCAGTCTTCTTCACCATTCAGTAGTAAAACTTACTGCATAATGAACGGATGCAGGCTGTCGGGTGCTTGAGAGGACCATACCCTCGCCGCCCAGCCGATCGTCTCACAGAGTCCGCCTGCAACGAGAGTGGGGAACATCCACCATAGCCGGAATCGAACGGCCAGCACAGTATGCAGCAGGGTCGCAAGACCAAAGAGAGCTACATAGATGCCACAGACATAGAGCGTTGGGATGTAGCCATATGGCGAGTTATCGATGAGCTCCTGAGTAGTTGGGTCCATGTTGTTTGCTGTAATGGAGGAGGAAGGTGATTTGTGCTGAAATCCGAGGATGAATCGAGGGGCTTATATACCAGAGAGGCCCTCCGATCATACGCTTTGCCGTTCATAGGAGGCAATGGTGCTGCGCCATAACGAACAGCGGGCTGGTCCTCAACGACGGTACATTACCACTGCGGGATGAGAATTTTCTGCCGTGGTGGAGATGTTCGTCGCGCATGCCGCACAGGTGCGGCAAATACGATCACACCCGCACACAATGAAGTGTCTTCCAAGCCAACGCCCCCGAGCAACCTCCGGCCCCAGTTTGAGGCATTTCGACGAGGTTACTGTCTTTGGATCTGGGAAGTGCTGGGCGCTGACTCACTGCGCCAAGACCCTGACATCTGCGGGTCATTCATTTGGAACGGGCCTGACATTGGTGGCTGTGGGCCAAGCGGGCTTGGCGTTGTCCTGATGAGCGAAGCACTGCCCTGGAACTCGCGCGGCGAATCTCCCGAGCTGCGGATTATCTCGCACACCATGTGCGGTAGCGCACGTAAGTAGACGCTCGGGGCGGAGGACCTGCACGTTTCAGGAGCTCCGGACTACGCCCGTTATGACATACAATTGAGGCATCTTAGGTAATGAGCGTGGACACATTATTCCCTCATTGAACAGGGTCTTACACACCTCATGCGCTCTCCACCGGGCGATGTCTGCCCGTCGTGACTCTGGCAAGTCGATACACCGGCCAAGTGACCGACAACATGAAGCAGGAAGATGACCATGTCTTGAACAGAGCATATTGGTAGAGCATACAAAAGTTATTCTAATCCTACGGAATACAAGTCCGCGGCCGAAACTGGACTCTCTAGGCTTCCGTCCCTGCTCTCAGCTCAATCTCGCTGGGCGAACGGACGGAACGGTCCTTGCCATACAGAAGGTATCCTGGATGGAGGGCGATGAGGATATACAACGCGAGGGTGATCGGTAGGGCGTCAAAGACATCTGTTCCAAAGACAATCAGCCCGTGACCTCACCGCGATACAAACGAGCATTGACGCACTGAAGTACACTTCTGTAGTGATGACCACTCCACTCCATCCACCAATCAGCTCGATCGTCCGGTAAATCCCTCTGATATAGATCAAGATAGTGGTCACCGCCAGCGATAAGATCATCAGGCTGAGCTTGGACCTCTGCGCAAATCCAAAGCCAGCGGTCTGCAACTTGGTTGCGGCCCGTTCGGCTTCCGCGACGTCAGAGCTCCCATGGAGGCTGAAGCCGCCTTGGTGAGATGGTTCGACTGCAGCGACCCGGCGGACCGGCCAATCCATCCGTACGCGCACGAAGAACTCCAGCGCGAGCACTGCGTAGATGGTCATCGCAGCTGTGCTACTATCAGAGACGCGCAGGGCAATCTGAAGTGGGACGCGACGAACCGATTTGCCAGAAAATACCACCAAGCATGATGTGCGCTCCGTTGTCGGGGTTTCCTGGTGGATCGCTTTGTACTGCCGATGCGGCGGTGGCACCTCCTACGGCTTGGACGGTGAGAGCACCGACATCGGCCCCGATGAACACAATTGAATCTACACAACACTGAGCCAGGACTTCTTGGAATAGAAACGTGACATACACCACTTTGGGGAAAGCCGTGAGTACTGCGGCCCTAAACGACCGATGATGATCCCAAGGATGAGGAAGTTGGCTGCAGTCATGTAAGATGGAGCCATGATTGTTGTCGTCATTCTGGACCGAAATTCAGCTTCAGACATACGGCAGAGTTTATTGCGATTACTGACTGCATGATGAACGGATTGAGATTGTCCGGATCCATGGAAGACCATAATCTCGCTGCCCAGCCGACCGTCTCGGCCAACGCCCCTGCAACGAAGGTGGGCAAGATCCACCATAGCCTGAATCGCACCGCGAGCGCCGTATGCAGCAGAGTTGCGAGGCCAAAGAGGGAGACGTAGATGCCGCAAACATAGAGGGTGGGGATATAACCGTATGGTGAATTGGCGATGATTTCCTCAGTAGTCGGGTCCATCTTGCTTTTGGGGAGAGGAGGAAGTGCGATGTGTGATGAGAGCTGGATTTTCACCAGCCGTTTTATATGCCGGCACGGCTGGACTGCGGAGAGGAGGAAAGCAGGCGATGCGACCGTGTCTTCCTTCGACCGTTGTATACCCGTTGTATACCAGCTACTAGTAGGATGTTTGCTTCTGTCGCAGGCGATGCCACGATATCTTCGACCGATATGTCCCCCGTTGTATACCAGCTACTAGTAGGATCTTCGCTTCTGTCGCAGTAGTGGACAACGATTGCAATTCTTCATGTTACACATGTATCACAATCCATGCCTCATACGCCCAAGTGCCAATACTGTATTCGCCGAGCAGCCGCCGAGTGGAGTTCTGTTTCAGCCGATCGTGTTTCGTGTTTCCAGATTTAGAACAATGACGCTCCCGGGTGCCCATACGCAACTTTAGCTTCCCACGCTGGGGTCCTGTCATTCATTTGGACGGGGTCTGACATTGGTGGCTGTGGCCCAGCGGGCTTGGCGTTGTCCTGATGAGCGAAGCACTGCGCTGGAAATCGCGCGGCGAATCTCCCGAGCTGCGGGTTATCCCGCACGCCTTGTGCGGTAGCGTACGTAAGTAGGGGCTCGGGGCGGAGGACGTGCACGTTTCAGGAGCCTCCGGATTACGCCCGTTGTGACGGACAAATGGAGGCATCTTAGATGCTGGGCATGGCATTCAGTACACATTATTCCCTCAATGAATGATAAAGGTCTTAGACACCACATGTGCTCTGCACAGGGCGATCTCGAGCCCGTCGCGACTCTGGCAAATCGATACGCCGGCCAAGAAGCAGACAACATGAAAGCGAAAGATGATCATGTCTTGAAACCAGAGCACATTACCAGAGCATACAATTACAATAGTTATTCTAGTCTAACGTCATACGAGTCCGCGGCCGAAGCTGAACTTTCTAGGCTTGAGTTCCTGCTATCAGCTCCATTTCGCTGGGCGAACTGCTGGAACGGTCCTTGCCATACAGAAGGTATCCTGGATGGAGGGCGAGCAGGGTATACAAAGCGAGGGTGATCGGTAGGGCGTCAAAGACATCTGTGTCAAGAACAATCAGCCCGTGACCTCACCACCATACAGACGAGCATTGACGCACTGAAGTACACTTCTGTAGTGATGATCACTCCGCTCCATCCACCAATCAGCTCAATCGTCCTGTAGATGCCTCTGATATAGATCAAGACAGTGGTCACGCCCAGCGAGACGAGCATCAGGCTGAGCTTGGACCCCTGTGCAAATCCAAAGCCAGCGGTCTGCAACTTGGTCGCTGCCTGTTCGGCTTCCGCAACGTCAGAGCTCCCATGGAGGCTGAAGCCGCCCTGGTGAGATGGTTCGACTGCAGCGACCTGGCGGACCGGCCAATCCATCCGTACACGCACGAAGAACTCCAGGGCAAGCACTGCGTAGATGGTCATCGCAGCTGCTCTACTGTCAGATACATGCACGGTGAGCTGAAACTGGTCGCTACGAACCGATTTGCCAGAAGATTCCACCAAGCATGATGTGCGCTCCGGTGTCGGGGTCTCCTGGCGGAACGCTCTGCACTGCCGATGCGGCGGTGGCACCTCCTACGGCTTGGACAACAAGCGCACCAACATCGGCCGCGATGAATACAATGGAATCTATACAACATATGAGCTTGGAGATCTTCAATAGAGGCGCGACATACACCACTTTGGGGAAAGACGCGAGTACTGCGGCCCTAAACGACCGATGATGATCCCAAGGATGAGGAAGTTAGCTGCAGTCATGAAAGATGGAGCAATGATTGTTGTTGTCATCCTGAACCAGGATCAGCTTCGGGGATATACAAGCGTTTATTACGAGCACTAACTGCATGATGAACGGATTGAGATTGTCGGGGTCCATCGAAGACCATAATCTCGCTGCCCAGCCGATCGTCTCGGCTACCGCCCCTGCAACGAGGGTGGGGAAGATCCACCATAACTTGAACCGCACCGCGAGCACCGTATGCAGTAGACTTGCGAGACCAAAGAGACCAACGTAGGTGCCGCACACATAGAGGGTGGGGATATAACCGTATGGTGAATTGGCGATGATTTCCTCAGTAGTCGGATCCATCTTGCTTTGGGGGAGAGGAGGAAGTGCGGTCTGTGATGAGAGACGGATTTTCACCAGCCGTGTTATATGCCGTAGCCCGGCACGGCCCTGGACTGCGGAGAGGAGGAAGCAGGCGATGCGACCGCCGTGTCTTCCCTCGACCGTTGTACAGTATACCCGTTGTATACCAACCGGAACGATCGCTTCTGTCGCAGTAGTGGACGACGATTGCAATCGGTCAGGTTGCATAGGTATCACCATCCATGCCACAGGTGTCACCATCCATGCCTCGTACCCCCAAGTGCCACTACTGTACAGTACTCGCCGAGCATCGGCCGAGTTCTGTTTCAGCCGATTCAACGTGTTTCGTGTTTCCAGATTTAGAACAACAACGGTGCCGGGATGCCCATACGCAACTTTAGCTTCCCACGCTGCGGGCCCTGACTACTGCGCGTCATTCATTCGCCCGGAGCGGTGTTTGTAACGGGTGGCTGTGGGAATCCCGGAACTGCGGGCGTTGTTCTGATGCACCGAGCAGCGATCGTCGTTGCACCGCGAGGGTTCGCATGTGCGTTCTCCTGGAGATGTGGTTATGTGATTATGTAAGCCATCGCTCGGGGAGAAGGAGCTGCGCACCTACAGACGCTGGACAGGCCGTTGATGACTGACAAATGCTTTGCGGCTTATGCAATGAATTATCACATGCAATAACAGTCGATCTGGGCAGGTTTCAGGCGGGCATAGAGTATCCTCTGCTGGAGAACGCTCGATCGCTCCTCCGTACGGCCATCGTGGCTGCCCGATGATGCTCGTTGCTGCCCGATGATGCGCAGCGTAAGACATGCAAGAGGCAAGGCGACAAATGAGAATGCCGGGGGATGCCGGCAGCAGAAGGGACTGTATGCGCAGGATGCTGATCTGGCGGTGCAGGAGGTTTCCGCGCTCAAGCCTCTGTGCGCTGCTGAGCGCGCATAGACTCCGCGAGCGGGCGACAGATCACCAGGCCACACTGGGCTCGTGGCGCCAGGCACTCGGACGCTTGTTGTATGAGCAGTAAGCGGACGCTGGTATTCGCAGAGCGGTACATACACGACATCGACACCAAGGGCACTGCACTCTTCCCAGTCCCCACCGGCCTCACACCCCCGCTTCCTCTAGCTTCTCCTCATCCTCCGGCGTCAAACCCTCTCCTGCCTTCCCACTGCCGCTGCCACCCATCCCGGGCTCAGGCTCCACACTCCTCAGTTGCCAAGCGGGGATGCTCGGTCTCCCACTGCCCATGAACGGGTGTGGGTGGGGGACGGGCGTCGCTGGGGAGCTCAGGGATCCCTGCCCCCCAGCCATGCCGCCAGGCCCGCCGTTGGACGCGGCGAAGCCCGAGATCCCTGGGATGGGCGAGGCCGTGCTAGGGCTGGCACTTGAGAAGGAGGTGGAGCGGTTGAGTAGGAGGAGCTTGAGGGATTTGAGCTCCCCCTGCAGGTCGGAGAGGGTGCGCGCTTGGGTGCTTGTGAGCTTGTCGAGCATCTGCCGGGCGGTCAGCAGAGCAACAATGTGGGCGAAGGGAAGGAAGGGCGCACCTTCGGCACTAGCTCTTTGACGCTCTCGACCTCCCTCCTCACTTCCGCCCACTCCTCCCTAGCCCGCTCCTCGCCCTCCTTAACACTGTCCACCATTCCCCTAACATCCTTAACCGCGCTCTCCACCACCTCCCTCTCCCTCTCCCGCTCCTCCTTCTCCTTCCCCTGCGCCTCCTCCAGCTTAGCGAGCTGCTCCGCGAGCGCATCAAACTGCTGTGTGAGCGCGTCCGATGTCTGCTGGAATGCGGGCCCGGACGGCGGCTGCAGGTGCGGGAGGAGGTATCGCCTGAAGAGAGAAACGAACGCGAATGTGAGCCCGCCGGAGATGATGGCCATTATCTGCCGTAGAAAGGTGACTCGGTCAGCCATTGGATGCACCGAGGGCGGGGGAGGGGGAGGGAACGCACGAAATAGTCTCGCCAGTCGCGCCCCGGTACGGGAGGGGCGACAAGCTGCCGCATCTGCTGCCCTCCAAAACCAGGACCAGGACTGGGGTTGTAAGTCACCCTCCCCGACCCGCCCGGTGCAGCACTAGAAGGTCGCCCAGCCGCTTCCAGTGCAGCAGAGATCTCGCCAGGGGTCATCCCCTTCGTCTCGAGGAATGCGACGCGCTGGGCTAGCGTGGCGGATTGCACGGTGGGGTCGAGCAGGAAGGTGATGGCGTTCTGGACTAGGTCTTGTCGCACTGGGGTGGAGGTGCTTGGTATGGAGGAGGAGGAGGAGGGTGGGTCGGATGAGGACATGCTGGGTGGCGGATGCTGCTTGAGGAGTTGGGGGGGAGCTTGGGCTGCTCGACGGGTAGGGCGAGGACGTTGAGGACGAGCCTGAGGACGATGATGATGGCAAGAGCGAAGGGCGCCAGGGACGCCACCGTGACCCACCCGGCGTCTCCCGGCTATGCTCGTACATTCACCGAGCTTCCTATGCCCATCACTTTCATCTGGAAGGAAGCCGAGTCTCACGAAAGAAGCAGGAAGCGTGATTCTAACTCTCAAAACGTATATTAACCCACCTTCATTGTCGTCCCCTCGCACATCGCCCTGCCTTTCCCCACAAGTTGAACCTGCCCTCATAACCGGTGTGTTTATCCGGAGCCGCTTCGCCGGGCCTGGTATCCCCAAGGGTCTCGCCCCTTTGCTCGGTGTTTGCCCGCAGACCTTACCAGCCCCGGGCGGTGACTCGTCTGCCGCCCGCCGCCCGTGCCGCCGTGCCGTAGGCCCTGGCAGACAGCATCGCCTCTCCCGATCGAGGAAAAGTGCATGGCCACCCAGTTTGAGCAGGGCCAGGGGGTGAAGTGCGCGTGGGCCGGACAGTGGGCCCTGGTTCCTCCGTGGTGCATCGCAGCTGCCAAGCACGCCAGCTCAGGGATCTGCTGTGGATTCCTCTGCGCAGCGTGAGCGTGGCGTCACCTCAGGCCTGTTCATTTATTTAGCAGGCGGTATATAACGCCCTGCCGCCTGCGCGGGATGTCTATTCCCCTGCGCACTTCCTGATTCCCGAGCGGTGACTCGAGTATTTGATCCCCCGCGATCACCATCAGCCCCTTCAGGCGCCGGCCACTCTTCCCCTCATCCCGCATACAGTAATGTCCAGCTCGACCGCCCTCAACTTCTCGCCGTACGGCTACAGGCCGACCCTCTACGTGTGCTGCATCTACGTGGCCCTCTTCGGCCTCTCCACCCTCCTGCACACCGCGCAGGCCATCCGCTCCCGCCTATGGTGGCTCTTCCCCACCATCGTTGCTGGCGGCTTGGCAGAAGCGATCGGCTGGGCCGGCAGGCTATGGAGTAATAAGGCAGTGAGGAATCTCAACCCGTTCCTGATGCAGTGCGTCCTCTTTCCTCCATCTTGAACTGCAGAAGCTGATGCGGCCGGAAAGAATAACGACGACGATCATGGCGCCTAGTTTTCTGACGGCGGCGAATTTCCTCATCCTGGGTATCATAATCTCTCGCCTGGGCACAAAGTACTCGCGGCTCTCTCCGCGGCTCTGTGCGTTCCCTTCTCACAACAAAGGCGTTCAAACCACTTACCGGGCGCGCAGACTCGATAGTCTTCATAACAGCTGACGTCGTAGCCCTGGTCGTGCAAGCAGTCGGGGGCGGCATGGCGTCCGTCGCAGTACAAAGCAAACCCCCCGGCAATCCCGATATCGGCGCGCACATCATGGTCGGCGGTATCATCTGGCAGCTGGCGGCAATGACGGTCTACGTCATCCTCGCGCTGGAGTTCTTCATCCGCGTGCGGCTGGACAAGCCTGTCCGTCGCGCGAGGCTGGAAGCGGCGGCAGCGGAGGTGGTGGAGGAGGGCAAGGAGCCGGCGAAGAGCGAGACCCAATTTGAGCTCGCGGCCTCCGCAGCCAGCAAGCTGCAGCAGCACGGGTTCGGCTTTGCGCAGGGGTCCAAGCTATCCCTCATGCTCATCGCGCTTTCCGTCTCCACCCTGTTCATCTACATGCGGAGCATCTACCGGACTGTGGAGCTCCTCAACGGCTGGTCGGGGTATATCATCACTACCGAAGTGTACTTCAACGTGCTCGATGCGATGCCGATCACTCTGGCGATGTTTACGATGAACTTGCTGCATCCTGGCTGGCTGTTGTACGGCAAGGGAACCGGAAGGCATCCACAGGGAGGGTTCGAGATGATGGAGACGGACCGGGAGGCAAGGGTGGAGCATGAGGGCACTGAGAGCCCCGAGACGCTCGTTGCTTAAGAGAAGGAGGGTGTACGGTGTACGATATACGAGGAGGAATGCATGGGATCTAGACGGACTCGGAATTAATTGGATGCTTTTGTTCGCTCAGGCTTGAGGATATCCGCCGAGGGGTGGTCTATGCACATCGTCTCCTCGGCAGTTGGGAACATCGTTCGGCTCGACCCCGTTTCCTGCGCCCTGGGCTCCGCCGGACTTCGGGCATAGTGCATGTTGGGTTCGAGAAGCCCCATAGAACGTCGATTCCGTCGCCTCAGGAGCGCTCACATCAAGCATCAAGCAGGCACAGATCAGTGCCTTGACGCTCCGATAACCTGGTTATCAGGCGGAAAAGCACTGCCTTTAGGAACCTGGTGCCTTCTTATACCGCCGGACTTACGCCGAGAAGGCGGAAGTAGAGCTGCTTCGCCGTAACTCCTCGTCGGAGCGGAGCCGAGCAGTCGGCGGAACCTCGGCTCCGTCGGTGCGGGCAATCGGCGCTCACCAATGCGACTCCTCGCCGGTAAAAATATTAATGTAGGAAGAGGGAAATGATGAAAGCGATAAATACGCACCTAGCAGAAGCCTATGGCCAGGGGAAATTGCGATTTTATCATAAATTTATCAGCATTTTCCTGTTAAACAAGGACATCCGGGCTCATTGTCGTCGGTCGCCCATCGCCCTGGCTTTCCCCAAACGCTCTTGTCGCAACCGGCCCCTGCGGAGGCGAAGGCGCTCCTCCGGCCCTCCCTTCAGAGGGTCTCCTCCCTTTGCTCCATGTTTACCGGGTAACTCGTCTGCCGGCCGCCGCGCCGCATCACGTGCTGGCTGCCGTGTGCCGTAGCATGAAGCACCGCCTCAAGAAGCTCAATCTCCAATCTCCCGATCGAAGACTTTGCATATGGCCATCCATGATGAAGCGAGCATGGGCCCGCTCGTCGCCGCTTCCAATCAGTGGATTCCTTTGCGCAGCGTCACCTTGTTCATTATTTATCAGGCACGGTATATAACGCCTTGCCGTCTGCGTGGGATGCCTATCCCGTCCTCTGTTCCTGCTCACTTCGTGACTCCCGCGCTCTGACTTGAACGTTTGATACCCCATCCCACCATTCCACAGTTGCGCGATCACCATCTTTCCACTTCGGGCGCCTGGGCACTCATTCCCCCCCAACCCACATACAGTAATGTCCAGCTCGACCGAGCTCAACTTCTCGCCATACGGCTACACGCCCACCCTCTACATCTGCGGCATCTACGTCGCCCTCTTCTACCTCTCCACCTTTTTGCACTGCGTGCAGGCCGCGCGCTCTCGACTATGGTGGCTCTTCCCCACAATCGTCGCTGGCGGCGCGGGAGAAGTGATCGGCTGGGCTGGCAGGCTGTGGAGCAACAGCGACGTCGACAACCTCAACCCGTTCATGATGCAGTGCGTCTCCCTTCTCCTTGGCCCCAGTCGAGAACAGGCCATAATTGCAAGTGCGTGATCCGCGCAGGATATCTACGACGGTCATGGCGCCGTGCTTTCTGACCGCCGCGAATTTCCTCATATTGGGGATCATAGTCTCCCGCCTGGGGACAAAGTACTCGCGCCTCTCCCCGCGGCTCTGTGCGTCCCCTTCACCTCACAGGGATTCCAAACACTAACACGCCCGCAGACTCGATAGTCTTCATAACAGCTGATGTGGTCGCCCTTGTCGTCCAAGCAATAGGGGGCGGTATGGCCTCCGTGGCAGTCCAAAGCAATCCTCCAGGCGATCCCGATCAGGGCGCACACATCATGGTCAGCGGCATCTTCTGGCAGATCGCAGCAATGACGGTCTACATCATCCTCGCACTGGAATTCTTCATCCGCGTACGGCTGGACAAGCCCGTCCGCCGTGCGAGGCTGGCAGAGGCGCCACCGGCAGCGGAGGTGGCGGAGGAAGGCAAGGAGCCCGCAAAGAAAGGGAACCAATTCCGCTTGCACGGCTCGACCTTCCCCCCCGAGCTCGCCGCCTCCGCGGCCAGCGAGATTCAGCAGCACGGGTTCGGCTTTGCGCATGGGTCCAAGCTGTCCCTCATGATCATCGCGCTTTCCGCCTCCACGCTGCTCATCTACATGCGGAGCATCTACCGGACTGTGGAGCTCCTCGACGGCTGGTCGGGGTATATCATCACGACCGAGGTGTACTTCAACGTGCTGGATGCGATGCCGATCACCCTGGCGATGTATACGATGAACATTCTGCATCCCAGCTGGCTCTTGTACGGGAAGGGAACAGGCGGATATCCCCAGGGGAGGTTCGAGATGATGGAGACGGACCGGCAGGCGCAGGTGAAGCATGAGGGGAGCGAGAACCCCGAGACGCTCGTCGGTTAGGGAAGGAGCATCGTACGGTGTATGGTGTACGGTGTACAGTGTACGATATACGACGAGGGAATATGTGCGTGAGATCTGGACGGGATAATTGGATGCCTTTTCTTCACGCAGGCGTTCGGATATCGGGCGAGGTGTGGTAAGTGCGCAGCGGCTCGTCGCCAGGTGGAGCATCGTTCGGCTCGACCGCAGTTTCCCGGACCATGGCACCGCCTGGCGGAGGGCATCGTGCATGTTGGATTCGAGCAGCGCCATGGAGCAGCAACTTGAAGCCGCCTCCAAGGCGCTCACATCAAGTAGACACGCTATGCCTTATGGTACACATCAATCGGTCTCCTAACACCTGCACAACATGATCCTCAGCCCACATCCGCAGTAGACACAATGAACACGCTCACCTCGTCCGGCGAGCAGATGCTCGCACCTGTCGAACCCGATTTCCTCCAGTAAGACCCGCTCGTACCCCTCCGGCCTCAGCTGGATCGCGCGGTACTTCTCCCTCCTCCTCTGTATCACGAAAATCAGCACCTGCCCTGACCTGCCCTGGGAGTAGAGAAGGGGAGGAAAGGGAAAGAGCGTACCTGATCGCCCCTCACCGCCTGCCTGTACCCCGCCCATTCCTGCAGTTCCAGGACGAGCTTGCCCCCCGGTACGAGCGCGGCATGGGCTTTGTGGAAGCAGGCGATGAGGCCAGCGTCGCCGGTGTTCAGGTGTATCCATTTGACTACCGAGAACCTTCAAATTCCCTTCGATCAGCGGGAAGAGTGGGGAGAGGAGGGAAGGGGAAGGGCGCACAGGAGGATCACGTCCCATTTTCCCGAGTCGGAGGGGGAGAGGGAGGCGCGCGCCCAGTCTAGGGCTTGGAAGGTGATGTTGTACGGGAAGGTTTGGGGGGGTTGGGAGGGAGGGGCGGGGGGAAGGGGGAGGGGGCCGAATATGTGCGGCATGCACTGGGGGAAGTAGTCCGCTCGATGCGACGTGTCCGGGGAGCCGCCGTTCGTCGGCTGGGGCGCTGCGCTCTCGGAGTCGGGAGGCTCGGGTAGGGAGTGGGAAGGGGCAGTGTGAAGCGCCGGCTGCTCTAAGCTCCACAACATCCTCATCCTCCCCTCTGCCAGCCTCACCAGCTCCCGATCCACATCCACCCCCTTGACCTCGCGTGCTCCCCAGTCCTGCGCTACAGTCCACAACCACATCAGTATCACTTGTGAGTAAATGTTGAGGAGAGGGCGCACCAAGCTCGCACGTCACGTAGCCTTCGTTACAACCCACGTCTAGGACGCGTTTGTGCCGGAAGAAGGAGCGGGGAAAGAGGGCGAGCCGGGGGTCGGAGGAGATGGGAGGGCGTTTGTAGTACCTGCGCTCGTTGTCAGCGGCTTGTGAGAAGTGGATGGAAGAGAATGTACCCGTGATAGTTCCCGTGCAACGGCGTGTGGTTTCGCTCCATCCGCTCGAGGTGTTAAGCAAGAGTCAGACGTGACAACCGAAACCGGTTATTGTCAGGACCCTGTATATGTGCCGCAATTCCAGTCGCGTGCGCTTCCCTTACAGTGGTTCACTCCTTCTCTTCTCCTTCGCTATCAGCATTTGAGGGCATGGCTCTTCCCTAGCCCTCTCCCCTCCTCTCTCTCTTGCTTCAGCTGAGGTGCAGCCGATGGCCCCCACTGCCGAAGACGCCCGGCCAAACCTCGGCAACAGGGCCGCAGTCGTCCTCTTCATCCTCCTCCTGCTCGCGTACGTCGTACAGACGCAGGCTACAGAGGTGCCGTTCTTCCCTCTTCTCCCCATCTGGAATATGCTGACCGTATGCAGTATGTGCAAAGTGACCTGGACTACCGCCAGCCCTTCTTCCTCTTGTGCGCCCTTCCCTTCTCTCTCGGGCGGACGAACCGCTGACACGGCGCAGCTTCCTAACACACATCTCCTTCCTCTTCATCCTCCCGCTCCACCTGCTCCTCCTACGTCTCCAATCCGGCACGCCGATACTCTCCAACCTGCGCGATTTGCACACAGCCGTGCTAGCCACGCACTCCATCCCCGGGTCCGAGCGAGGCAGGCGCGAGGCGTACATCCGGTTCGGGGTGCTCATTCTCTGCGGAACGCTTGGCGTGTCCGCCCCGTCCCTCTTATGGTACATGGCTGTGTCTCTAACATCGTGCGTCCCCATCCTTCCTTCCCCACTCTCTCTTCCCAGCTAACCCCCCAACAGCATCTCCTCCGTAACAGCCCTCTTCAACACGAACGCCTTCTGGACCTACCTCCTCTCCCTCCTCCTGCTGCACGACGCCTTCCGCCCTCTCCGGCTGGGCGCAGTCCTCCTCGCCTCAATCGGCGTGATCGTAGACTCGTACTCCGGTGCCTGTGCCCCCACTCCCAACCCGAACCCGAACCCGAATGTCCTAGCAGGCGGGCCGCTGGAGAAACTCCCCCCCACCAGCCCTCTCCTGGGGAACATGCTCGCCTTCCTCGCCTCGCTCGCCTCCTCCCTCTTCCAAGTGCTGTACAAGAAATACGCCACCTCCCCCTCGCACAGCTCCGCACCAGCGCACCCACACACCGCCGAGGGAGGGTACTTACCGATCCCCTCCTCTCCCTCCGCAGAGCTCGCAGCACAGGCTCAGGCCGGGCAAGAGCAGCCAGTCCCCTCCCCCTCCCAGCGCCTCCCCTTCGCCCTCTACGCCAACCTGATCACCTCCCTCCTCGGGCTCGGCACCCTCCTGATAATGTGGCTCCCCCTCCCGATCCTGAACGCCACCGGGTACGAACATTTCCGTCTCCCGGGGGACTGGAGGACCGCAGGCTGGATCGCGCTCATCGCAGCATGCGGAGTGACGTTCAATACGACGTTTATGGTGTGCCCCCATCCCTGCTTTCCTGAGTGAGCTGCAGTCTAACAGAGAGAGACAGATCCTCCTAGGCGTCTGGGGCCCGATAGTCACCTCAGTCGGGAGCCTGCTCACGACCCTCCTGGTGCTCCTGGTGGACGTGGCGCTCGGAGGGTGCGTGACGGCCGGCAGCTGGGCGGGGTGCGGGCTGATCGCGGTCGCGTTCGGCGTCCTGGCGGTTGATGTGGCGAGAGAGGGATGATCAACCTACGCCTGCTTCTAAGCAGAAATGAGACTGGGAGAGGGTTGGAATAAATGATGTAGTGTAGCACTAGACCTAAATTATTATTTGGCAGCACAGTCGTCGTTGAATTGAGGGGCCGTACGTAACATCGCGCGTGAGCCGCGCGCCGACCCGCTCGAGAACCGCGGTGTCGTCCAGCGCACTCTCGTCTTGTATTCGGACATCGCGTCCAGCCCAGCTAGAGGGGCCATCTACTCTAGACAGAGCTCACCGGGCATGCGTCTCAGCAGCCTTCTCCTGCTCGTCCTGAGCGTCACGGCCTTCCGCCCTTTCACGCTCAAGGAGATCCATCGTTCCCGGGCCTCGTACGCCAGGCGCCTCTCCCAAGCCGCAGTCGAACCCCCCTCCTCCGCGCAGCACCCGCTAGCCGCACCAGCCAAGCCCCAGTTCCAAGCGCACACCTTCACCCAGCCCTTAGACCACTTCTCCCCCTCTCCCTCAAACCAGACATGGGAACAGCGTTACTGGCTGAACGACCGGTACTATACGCCCGGCGGGCCTGTGTTCCTGTTCGACACAGGGGAGGGGCCGGGGGAGGAGAGGTTCGGTGTGCTGGACACGGGCGCTGTGGCTATCTTGGCCCGGGAGACGGGGGGGATGGCGTTGGTGCTGGAGCATCGGTACTACGGTGTGTCCCCTGTCCTCACTGCTGCGAGGCACAAGGCTGATCCTGTTGTTGTGGGGCTACGAAGGGGAATCGATGCCCGTCCAGAACCTCAGTACCGACTCCCTCCGCTGGCTCAACAATGCCCAGTCCGCGGCCGACTCGGCGAGGTTCATGAGGAGCGTGCGGTTCCCGGGCGTGGAGGAGGACGTCGGGGCGGAGGGCAGGCCGTGGATCTATTATGGGGTGCGTCTCGCGCTGCTGGCATGGGAATGATGATGGCTGATGGGGTTGGAATTGGTAGGGATCGTATGGCGGCGCAAGGGCGGCACATATGCGGTTGCTGTACCCCGAGCTCGTGTGGGGGGCGATCGCTTCGAGCGGTAGGTTGCTCTGCCGGGGCTGGAACAGTGCTTAAGGTAGTTTAGCGGTCACGAATGCGGAGATTAACAACTACGAAGTGAGTTTACTCTTCAATTCGAGCGAGTGCAGGACTGATGTGCGTTCGTAGTACTACGAAAGTGCGTTCCCCGCTCATACGACGTCCCCAACCCGCCGCTAACCATCCTGCAGTCATAGCAGACTACGCCGACCCGCACTGCATCTCCACCCTCCGACACAGCATCTCCTTCATCGACTGGTACCTCTCCTCCCCCTGGCTCGGCCCCGTGATCAAATCCCTCTTCTCCCTCTCCCCGCTGTCGAACGAGGACTTTGCGGCCGTGCTCGCTGGCCCGCTGGGGAATTGGCAGGGGAAGAACTGGGATCCGGAGGCTGCCAGGGGCGACGGGGAGTGGGAGGGGTTTTGTGAGGCCTTGACCAGGGGGGTGGGGAAGGGCGTTGGCAGGCTGGCGGTCTGGAGGGCTGTGACGAACTATGCAAAGTATATCAAGGAGGTCGAGCTTGCCGATTGTCCAGAGGGGATGAGCGTGGAGGAGGTGAGCTCTATTCATTCCCGTATTGCAATGCGTGATGTTGACCTCACGGGCACCAGTGCTTCAGCTCCTCCGATCCGACAAAGTTCCAGAACACGTCCCTCTCCGAGTCCTGGCGCGCATGGAGCTTCCAGGTCTGCACAGAATGGGGCTACTTCTTCGCCGCACCGCCATATGCGTCCATCGTCTCCCAGTTCCACCAGGTCGAGGCGACCGCGAAGCATTGTCAGGCCGTGCGTCGGTTTCGCCATTGTAGACGTAGCGAGGCTAACGTGAGCCCAGGCGTTCCCTAATGGGGAACACTTCATCCTCCCAGCGTGGCCGAACGTGAGTATCGTCAACGAGCTGGGGAGCTACAGCATCGCGGCCGATCGCCTGGCTCTGATTGACGGGGAATGTGAGCCATTCCGTGCAATTGTACAGCTGAGGCTGATGTCGGATAGGGGATCCGTGGCGCCCGCGCACCCCTCACAGCCTGCACGCTCCGATCCGGAACGACACGATCTTGCAGCCATTCAAGCAGATCCCCAGTACGTCCCTCTTTTCCCTCCTTGTCGACGTGCGGGAGCGACTAACCAGTGCACAGCCGGCGTGCACCACTATGACGAGAACGGGCTTGCTAACCCGACGAAGGAGCCTGCACACATCCAGAAGATCCACCATGAGGAGATCGGGTTCGTGAAGGCGTGGCTGGCGGAGTGGGATGCGGTGAAAGGCAGCCGGCAATAGATGCTACGATGCTATAATATCCATGCATATACATGCCGTTATTTCATGTGGCGCTCTGCGATGGCTGGGATGCCGTCGGTCGTGGGCGCTTCCCGTACAGCACCCGATTGACAGTGCCGAGGGGGATGTCGAACTCGTGAGGCACCGCGTCCGGCTTGGCGTACGCGAGGAGCGGATTGTAGTCGCCCTGCATCTTGAGGATGTGCGCGCGCGTGTCTGCGGAACACGTTAGCTTGAGTGGTCCAGTGGGTGTGAGAGAACGCACCGGTGATAGTCGTTAGGTCCGTGAAGGATGGTGTCGCCGAGAGAGCGAGACCGAAGTACGTTAAGTAGGTAAGGAGCACGATGACCATGGACCATGCTGGGAGGAGGATCGCCCACTCTCTGCGTGACGCCAGGTCAGTAAAGCACACGCAGAGCAGAGTACACAGCTGCTAACCTATTTGGATACCAATCGATCCCCGCCCTCTCCAACCACTCATCCGGAGTGACCGCCCACGCCACATAGAGCACAAACAGCAGCAGCGTTCCGCAGTATGCGACGAAGCCGTACACTTCTCTTGCGCGCGTGCGGGGTGGTGAGGCGGGGGATTCAGACGATGAGGGAGGAGGGAATGGGGCGATGGGCGAGAGAGGGGAGGTGGGCGAGGGTGGACGCGAGGACATTGTGCGCGTTCACAAAGGGAGAGAGGATGGGAGACCGAGACGATCGCGACGCATTCAGGGACCCAACGGCGCGTTATCCCGACTGGAAGCGAGGGAGCCTTTCCGTTTTGACGTGCCCGTGCTCGTGTTGAACGGTAAGTACGGCGAGTTGTCCGACGACGTCCTCAAGTCCCTCATGGACAGTATCAAAGTTCCCAAGTGGGTCCAGTTCTAGACAGCAGGCATATGCCGTTCTTAGACGAGAAGGGAGTAGCAGCCGTTATGTAGTCACGTGATCGCGCTGCTTTGCAGTACAACCTTTCGCTCTTCAAAGTCGGTAGAAGTTCGGAGTTCGCTACCTATGTATGTTCAAGCCCTCGTGTAATCTGGAAGGCTGTGCTGTGCTGAGCTTGATTAATGAACATCTTCTTGGAGAGTCAGATGCTTTGGCCACTAGTGGAGCGGGTGCATCCCTAATATGGGTGCCGCGCCTGACGCTTCTCGCACCTCGTGCCCCAAACCCCGCCGCTCGAGAGTTACCTTTGAATACGTCCAATCTATTGTCTTATCGATCGCATCCTTCAGTCTCTGCTTGACATCCAGAGTGCTCTTCAGGTAACGAGCTCTCCATATTCAAGCAGAACAGGAGCTTATCATCGTCCCACAGCGACGTCTGCCAAAGTCCAATACCGATGAGCGTCCCAACCGTCAATAGCACGCGTCTACCCGAGGATGTTTGGCGCCATGTCTTTCTACTGCTCGTCAAGGATCCCACTGTTTCCCAGGAGCGTACTACCCTCCATCTGGGCTCAGTATGTCGCTTCTGGAGGGAAATCGTGCTCGACGCGCCCGACCTATGGACCAGCGCGACGGCGTTACTGCTCTCCAGCAAATCGGATGCAACACTTCAGGTCGACTCGGAATACCTTTCCTGGGTTCTCGAGCGCGCCAGGAACCGGCCCGTCGAGGTCATCCTTCGCTCAGCGCCTTTCGATTCCTACATAATACCCCACATGGAACCGGATCTGCTCGCGGCACTAGCACAGCATATGTCCCACATCTCTCGCTTGGATATCAGCACGAACGGGCGGATGCTGTCCTACGAGTCCCTCACGGCGTTTCATGCATTCCTCCGAGTCACCGAGAGCGGCCTGGAGACGTTATCGCTGGATGTACACCTCACCGCCACGGTCTCATCGTACGGCCTCATGCATCTCCTTCGAATGAGCAAAGGTCTTCGGTCGCTCGTTGTGAAAGACCAAGGACTAGAGGATTTCGGCGGCAAGGAATTCATCCTAATGGCACAGTTCCCGGCTGCGCTCCAGACGCTCCAGATCCCCGCTTCCGTTCTGGATCTCCTGGATCATCCCCGTACTCCGAAGATGCGGCTGCTCAAATCTCTGCGCCTTTCCGGGTCCGACGTTCAGGACCGCACGATTCTCCATGCGCTTTCCAAGTTCCCGAGTCTCGAGGAGTTGGAGCTTTTCAATTCCAAAGCCGGTGACAGTCTCTTGCAAGGCCTCTGCGACAAGAGGATCGCACCTAACTTACGGAGGCTGGAAGTGGACTTTGGAATCATGAGAGACGATGCAGTGGTCGAACTCTTGGAAGCGCGGTCGCGACCTCCCACGTTCACGATGATCTGTCGCAATTGCCCACACCTGACGGACCGGGGATGGCAGGCTCTGGCCAAAGCACAGATGCAGGCGTCTCTTTATCTTTGTCCGCCAGTTTCATCTTCCTCGGAACCAAGGTTGTAGTTATGTATTCAACGCGGCAGTACTAAAAGTGCTTCGCTGGTAAACGGGGAAACAGATGACGTCGTCAATACCATAAAGTCATGTGATAGCGCTGCTCTATTGTATGCTTCCTTTCTTCCAATGAGTTCCCACCTCAAAAAACACGTCTGATTGGAAGTCATTTGCCTACCTATGTGCGGTTGAACATTGTGACGTGCTGGACTTGACTAATGAGAACATCTTCTTGGAGAGGTTGAAGCGGCGTGTCCCTAATATGCTTGCCGCGCCTCGGCACTTCTCGTGCCTTATAGCTGTGCGTCAAACCCGCCGCTCGAGCTCAAGTCTTTGACAGCGAGACTTACCTTTGAATACATCCAATTTACTGTCTTATCGATCGTATCCTTCAACGGCTGCTTGACAATCTGAGTACTTTCCAGGTAACCAGCTCTGCACATTCAAGCAGTACAAGAGCTTATCATCGTCCCGCAGCGACGTCTACACAAGTCAAATACTGATGAACGTTCCGACCGTCACGCGTCTGCCAGAGGATGTTTGGCGCCATGTCTTTCTACTGCTCGTCAAGGATCCCACTGTATCCCAGGAACGTACTGCCCTCCATCTGGGATCAATATGTCGCTTCTGGAGGGAAATCGTGCTCGACGCACCCAACCTATGGACCAGCGCGACGGCGTTACTGCTCTCCAGCAAATCGGATGCAACACTTCAGGTCGACTCGGAGTACCTTTCCTGGGTTCTCGAGCGCGCCAGGAACCGGCCCGTCGAGGTCATCCTCCGCTCAGCGCCTTTCGATTCCTACATAATACCCCACATGGAACCGGATCTGCTCGCGGCACTAGCACAGCATATGTCCCACATCTCCCGCTTGGATATCAGCACGAACGGGCGGATGCTGCCCACCGAGTCCCTCACGGCGTTTGATGCATTTCTCCAAGTCACCGAGAGCGGCCTGGAGACGTTATCGCTGGATGTACATCTCCCCGCCACGGTCTCATCGTACGGCCTCATGCATCTCCTTCGAATGAGCAAAGGTCTTCGGTCGCTCGCTGTGAAAGGCCAAATACTATCGGAAATGGGTGGCAGGCAATCCATCCGAGAAGCACAGGTCCTGGGCGCGGTCGAGACGCTCGACATCTCCTATCCCGTTCTGGAGTGGCTGTATCATACCCGCACTCTGCAGATGCCGCTACTCAAATCGCTGCGCCTTTGCGGACCCGCCATTCCCGGGCAGGACATCGCGATTCGCAAGGCGCTTCCCATGTTCCCGAGCCTCGAGGAGTTAAAGCTCTTCAATTCCCTTGTCGGTGACACGCTCTTCCGAGGCCTCTGCGACAAGAAGATCGTACCTAACTTACGGAGGCTGGAAGTGGATGTGGGAATTATGGACGACGATGCGGTGGTCGGACTGTTGGAGGCGCGGTCGCGACCTCCCACGTTCACGATGATCTGTCGCAATTGCCTAAACCTGACGGTTCGGGGGAGGAAGGCTCTGGCCAAAGCACAGATGCAAGAGTCTCTTTATCTTTACCCGCCCGCTTCATCTTCCTCGGAACCAAGGTTGTAGCTATGTATTCACAGTAGCATGAGGCAATACTAGAGCTTGCTTTGCTGGTAAACGGGAAGAGATGACGTTGACAATACATTAAAGTGGCTGTGCGCGTTTATCCATTCCGGAAGATCTCCCCGGCCAATCATCTCCTCTGCTGGCGTCCCTAGTAGCAGCCGCACACTGTTACCAGCATACACTCTTCTTTCTCTCGTCCCCTCTGCTTTCCTCAATTGTACTGTAGCCATGCCTAGGGCAATCATCTCCCCATCCGTGCTGGCGTCTGACTTTGGCCAGCTGACGGCCGAGTGCAAGCGGATGATGAAGGATGGCGCGGAGTGGTTGCATATGGGTGCGTCTGTCCTATGTCGCGGTAACCGTCTGGCTCATGCGGAGATGCAGATGTCATGGACGGGTGAGCATTACAATCAGTCGAGTATCATGAACATTTGCCGATTGGCCTCAGGCACTTTGTACCGAACATCACGATGGGTGCGTTCCGTCTGTCCCTTGGCACCGCGATGCCGCTCATCTCAGTCCCAGGCGCGCCCATCCTGACCAGCGTGCACAAAGCCATCCCCGACATATTCATGGACTGCCACATGATGGTAGCCAACCCGATCCAGTGGGTGGACGACATCGCGGATGCGGGCGGGGCACTGTACTGTTTCCACATCGAGGCAACCTGTATGCTCCCTGCCTCATGCCATTAGTGCGCATATGCTGAATGTCTATGAAGCGGACCCGTTGAGCGTGATTAAGAAAATCAGGACGCGCAACATGCAGGTTGGCGTGGCTATCTCCCCCGACACGCCCAGCACGGCGATCACAGACGAGGTTGCCGAGGCCGCGGACATGCTGCTAGTCATGACCGTCCACCCTGGTGCGCCCCACCCAGCCACTCCTCCTAATGCATGATCTCACTGCTGTGCAGGCCGAGGTGGGCAAAAGTTTATCGAACGCTGCGTGCCCAAGGTTGCCGAGCTGCGCGCACGCTTCCCGGAGAAGAACATTGAGGTGGACGGAGGGGTGGGGCCGAAGACGATCGATGTCTGTGCTGAGGCAGGTACGTACCGCTGTGCCATCACCAAGAGACCACTCTGATGCCAGGCGAAGGGAGCAATGTCATTGTCGCTGGTACTGCAATCTTTGGTGCTCAGGATGCGGCCGAGGTTATCAAGCAGCTTAAGGCCACGGTTATGACCGCGCAGGCCAAGTTCGCTGCCAAGGCATAAGTGCTGCCTTCTGTCGAACACTGTAGCATTTGTAGAATGAACAAAAGAAGATAATAGAACTCGATCTGCGATTTGTCACATTATGGCAAGCCGCTTGCAAGATGGGGTATGCCATAATATTTAAGAGATTGTATGGACTCAATGGACCCGGTGAAGTACTTGAATTATACGGCGTGATAAGTCAGGACAAGGGGCAGCGGGGTGAGAAGGGGTAGGTGCGCGAGAGGACGGTGACGGGTAACAAGGGGATGAAGGTCATGCAGGGAAGAGTCGTTTGGAGCATCGCGTCATGAGGAAGGTCCGGGACGAAGACAAACGGACGGACGATAGGAAGGATATAAGGAACAGGGAAATAACAATTGGTGAACAGAATCACCACAATATCCACTCGCCGTACATGTTCGGCCTCTCGCCCCTCAGGTAGCTCTCGAACGTCCTCTTCAGCACCGTCGCCCATGGTAGGTCCCTCACATCATCAGTCACGAGCTCTTCCTTAGATGCAGGTCCCTCGGCTTCCTTCGTCGGCACCGCACCGGATGGAGACGGCGGAGGAGTTGGTTTTGCACCTCCCGAGCTGGATGACTTGCCTTGAGTAGCCTTGACAGCACTCTGCGCTTTGATACGCGCATTCCGTTCCCCGTCGATGAACCGGGGACCCAGGTCGGGCCAGTTGCGAGATGGGTCAAAAGGTATCCACCTGTATACAGATCAGTCTGACGAAACCAGCACACCAGGCAGAGTGTACGAACCAGAAGTTATGGAAGTGATACGAATATGCGCCCTTGAAAAACCCATCAAATCCAAGTGCTTGAGGAGCACCGCTTGACTGGGCAGGGTTATCGAAGAAGTCCCTGAACCTGGGCACAATGTTAGTCAATAGACTCGATGATAAGCGACACAAGTGCGTACTCGGTGAAGTACGGGAAGGGCGGCCTGTCTCGTTGATAGTTTTCCGTATTGAGCCAAGCAGGATCGAACAAGGCATCGGGTAACCTCAGCAGCAATCCCTCCAAATGCGCCTCCTTTGTGTACCTGCTGACGGTCATCGGATGGAAGTCCAGTCCATTCCTGAGAGCTGTACGGAAGAGGAAGGTTCCCAATGCAGATCCCTTGTTCATCCTCAAAACAGCCGTGTTGTACTTCTCCAGCCTGGACCAGCGGTACGCAAAGGCACCTTTCCAGCCCCACAGTTCCTCCCAGTCACGCAACAGGATGGTATCCGCGTCGAGATAGGTGCCGCCAAAACGATGACAAAGGACAAAGCGGGCCATGTCGGACAGGACGACGGAGAGACGATCGTAGCTGCTCACGCTGTCAGAGCCAACGCGATTGAACAGATCGTCATCCGCGGCACCCGTCTTGCGCTCCGCCTCTTCTGCTGTCGTGGTCCCGTTGACCACAGTAGTGTTCTTCGCCGCAGGAGCAGCCGCCTTGGGATGGCTGTACTTCACGCCTCCAGAATTGAACAACGTGTCCACACTGTTGCGCCACTCGTCCTTCAGCTCCGGGATACCGTCAAGCTGCTCAGTCGTGTTCCAGAGCTTGAACTTGATGACGTCCTTGAATCGTTCGTGGAGGAAGGGACTGGACCAAGGGTTCGCACGGAGGCCCTCGTACATATCCTGCTCCGCCATCACACCAGGAACCGCTGCAGCCGCGCTGGGATTGACCCACAGCCAGAACTCGGGACGGCACACACCACGACTGCGGAAGTAATCGGTCGCCTCCTCGGCGGGCATGTTGAGACCAAGGTTCTGGGTGAACAGGAAAGACAGCAGCGCGAGATAGGGCTTGTCCGTGAACGGTCCTGCCCAGAACATGTGGTAGATTCGGGGATGGTCGGGATCGCATGGGTCGGGAACCGCACTGGCGTCTTTTGGATCGAAGACGGGCGGACGACGAACAGTGATTGGCGGCGGAAGGGAAAGATGCGGCTCCAGCAGTCCGTGCTTGGCGAACGTGAAGTCGGACTCTGAGCTACTGCCCAAAGCCTGCTGATAAGACAGCGATGCGTCATGGTCGACTGCACCAGTTCCCAACGACTCCTCTTCTTGCCGTTTCATCAACGCCGCCTTGCCTTTCATCGTCTCGCTTCGCATCCGGTCGCCGCTGGTATTTTGGGTTGCGGGTGACGTGGTGCCGTTGTCCGGGTGTTCCGTGTAGATGTACCTCCACTCGTCTAGGCGGCCCCGCCGCACACGCTTGTTGTTATCTATTCCAGCTCCGAGTCTCAATACTTCTAAACAATCCCGGACATACTGGAGAAGTGGTACATCAGTGTTTAATGTCAACAAGCAGCCTGAAGACGAACCTTGTGCGAAGAGAAGTCGCAATGCTGCATCACGACGTCGAGGTCAGCCACGCTACCTGGTGGTGGGCGAGGAGGGTATGCGACATCCGGGATTGTCCCACGGACTTCAGGGTATTCACGAAGGTTGCCGATGCCAGGGTGCGCGTCCGGGAGGAAAGGATGAAAGGGAGCTGGGGTCGAGGGCAGTCCGGGGTTGGGGTAACGTGGGGGAACGCCAATCTGGTCAGGTACTAGGAAAGAACCGCATTAGATTGCGAGAAGCAGAGGTGCGAGAAATGTATGCGCACTTTTTCGCCCGCTGGGATAGTGCCCGCTGGCAATTTCCCACAACCATATCTTCCGCAAGTCGTCCCTACTGTACACGAGTGTTGGTGGATCACCATACCATTGCGTTTCAACATTGGTGATGTCCAGCCGCCTACTGAGGGTGAAGATGAGCCAGATGATGCCTAATAAGGCAAGCAGCACCAGTGTGGACGTTCTGCGTCGACGGAAGAAGGAAAGGCGCAGCAGGTTGGCGCAGAAGTTCCATATCCGTGGTGGGATGGGAAGAGTGACGCGATATCGTCGGCGCGGAGGTGGTGGTGGGGAGGCGGAGAGTTGTACGGATCCCCGCCTTGGGCTTCCTCGCGATGGGCTGCGCCGTCGAAACGGGTAGGACAGAAGCGTGGAGAGCGGGAAGGGTGAAGGGACGAATACCGTTGTCGTCCACCCATGGTTGCGGGCAACAAGGGCTTGCTTCTGCTCGACGAGGTCGATGTAGGATGGGAGGGGAGATAGCCGCGCCTTTTCACGGCCGCTCGAGTTGATGAGCGAGGCACGCCGGTGGTGCTGCGGCACGGACGCGTGGTTTGCCGGATAGTTTGACGAGGAGGATGAGAAGAGTGAGGTCATTGGGTCATCGACGGGATGCTTGAGCAGGCGCGAGAGGTGCCGTAAGCAAGCTTTTGCAGGCGGGGAAGAGGTCTATGGTCACGCCGACGTTGTCGGATCCGGTATGAGAAGGTGAGGGTAGTTGCGGGCGAGACGGACAGACAGAACGACAAGAGTAAATCAGCAGCGGGAGTGAGACATTAGCGGAGGGTGAAGGGTAATGCTGGTGGGGGAGGGATGGCGTGGAAGTCGTCGTCGGCCGCGGTGGATGTGCGCAGTCTGCGGTACAGCGAGCAGGGCAAGAAGGACGACGAGGAGCGACTAAATTGCGCAAAAGCGGTTCGTGTGAGTTGTGGGCGGTGGGTTTGGGCGCACCGGCGGTTCCAGTCCTGTCCGCGGCCACGCAGCGTGTCGAGACTGCCCCGGAAGCTATTACTACGGCATCGAGTCCCCGGAAAGTCAATGGAAACTTATCCCTTTGCTGCGCTATTTTCACTTACGGCAACTGCCGCTGCCGGCCTGATGAGCACCCCCACCTTTCCCGGTCCGAGTCTGGACCGAGTAAATACGAAATGATAAGATGATCCTTAGCGCAGTTCCGACGCACGACCAGGTCAAACCTTCTCTTCTTGTGACTTTAATGCATCCTCCAATGTCTATCCGTGCCCTTCACACGTTCACCCTAGGCGCGTCTTACCCGAGCGCAATCAACGCTTGTGGGAAACATTCTTGGGACGAATTTAGCCCAGTTCACATGTCGTGGAAGTAGCGTACTCTCACGACAAGCTTTCAAATGTTGAGTTCTGCGCTTCTCTACTCGTCTCACCACACGGGTGTCAAGTTGTCAGCGCGACCGTGACGTCAGTCTGCAACTTCTGATGTTCTGCCTCAACAGATGCGGGGCGAACCGTGCTTCCTTCTCCGCGTACACAAGGACGGCGACCGGCCGTCTTCCCGCTTCCGCCATCATGATCGCCAGCGCCCGTCCGCCCCGTGTCACTCACACATTGCAGATGGATTAAAATTTCGTTCGTTTCACGGACACGGAGGTCCTCTAAGAGCAGCAGCAGCAGCAACAGTCATATCGACACATAGCACAATTTCGGACTAATCATGAATTTTCCGGAACACGCTGCCTTCGCCCGCAGCAGCAGCGGGAGCCCGCTTCCCACACTCCTCAGTTCGCGCCGCTCAGCGGCTGCATCTCCAGGTCCGCAGGGTCGGTCGGCACGAGCAGGATGCGAAGCGTGTTGGTGTGGCCGAGGCCGCCCTTCCAACCCTGGACAGCGATGACCGGCTTGCCCTTCTCGATGATCTTGAGGTCGAGGGCGCTACGGAGGCCGTACCGGATGCGGTTGTCGACGTCGGTCTGCCACTGCGAGGCCTCGATGCCGCGCGGTGCAGGGTACCAGAAGGGGTAGCACGCACGGTGCAGGTGAATCTGGCGCGCGGTCTGCTCGTTGCGAGTGACGGTGATGATGGGCACGTGCGGGCGGTACTTGGCGATGAGGCGGGCGGTGTTACCGCTGGTGGAGAGGACGAGGATCGCGGCGGCGTTCTGCTCAAGGGCAGCGGACACGGCAGCGATGGCGACCGTCTCGACGGTGTCGGTCGGGCGCGGGGCGAGCGCGCGGAGCTCATCGAACAGAGGAGGGTAGCAGATGGCGCTCTCAGCCAGGTAACAGATATCGGCCATCATCGTGACGGCCTCCAGGGGGTAGTTGCCCTTGGCGGTCTCGCCGGACAACATGACGCAATCGGCACCGTCGAGGACGGCGTTGGCAACGTCGCTGACCTCGGCACGGGTCGGGCGGGGGTTATATGTCATAGACTGCGGAACGTCAGCTTGCGAGAACGAGCGGCGATGGATCTTCGCACCTCCAGCATCTGCGTCGCGACAATAACCGGCTTGCCAGCGCGGTTGCACTTGGCGATCATCATCTTCTGCGCGAGGAAGACCTGTGCAGCGGGGATCTCGATACCGAGATCACCACGGGCGACCATGACACCATCGGTCGCCTCGAGGATCTCGTCAAAGTTCTCGACACCCTGCTCGTTCTCGATCTTGACAATAATCTTGATGTTGGCGCCGTCGGGGCCGAGCGTCTCGCGGATATCGATAACATCCTGCGCGCGTCGGATGAAGGACGCGAAGATCATGTCGACGCCGTTCTTGACACCGAACTGCAGGTCCTTCTTGTCCTTGGTGGACAGGGCGGGCAGGTCGACGGGCGTCTTGGGCAGGTTCACACCCTTGCGGGAGGAGAGAGTGCCGTTGTTCAGCGACTTGACCGTCACGGAGGTGCCGGCGATCTTGACGACTTGGAGGGAGAGGATACCTGCGCGAGCAATAAGACTGAATTCAAGACGGAAAGGATATCGCGTACCATCATCAACGTAGATGAGCTTGCCTGGGGCGGTCACCTTGGGCAGGTTGGTCTATTGCAGTGTGAGGACACGCTCCCCGACCAGCTATAGCACACTCACATAGTCGACATACATGTACTTGTCGTCGCATGCCTCGGCGTACTTCGGGTCGACGGTGACGATGAACTCGTGACCAGCGGTGATCTTGATCTAAAAGCGCTACCACTATCAGCACGGAGCTTCCCGAGGAGTCTCGAAACGGTGCGTACATCCTGGTCGCCCTTCATCAGACCAGTGCGGATCTCGGGGCCTTTCTGTAAGCGCATCAGTACTCTGAACGGGTACGCAGCGGGAACGGCCGCACGGTATCGAGGGCAATCGCCAGCGGGCGCCCTCCAACAGCTACAGGCAGCGTATCAGCATCGTCCGCAACCAACGATTCAGACCGACGCACTCTTGACGACCTGACGGGTGTTGTCGATGACGCTCTGGTGGTACTCATACGAGCCATGGGAGAAGTTCATGCGGACTATGGCAAAGTGAGTATGAAAGCTCGGTGATTGTGTTGCGTTGGGGCGCACCGATGTTCATGCCCGCCTTCTTCAACGCGGTGAGCCTCTCCACTGTGTTGGTCTTAGGACCTGCTCGCGAGTTAATGCCTGTCCGGCACGCAGTTCACGAAGACATACCGATGGTAGCAATGATAGCGGTCTACACATTATTGGCTTAGAACTGCTTCAACAAACATGGACGCCGTCGCTCACCTTCCTATGGAACTTGGTGTCCTCCGTGATCTCTGGGATACGGGTGGTGGAGAGGCCGGAGAGCCACTCCATACGTGAGGTGACAGATCCGTTGGACATTTTGTGCAGCGGTCGAGAGGGTGGGCTGGGTAGGTAGGACTGGGTGATGGTTGGAGAGAGAGAACAGGGGATCAGAACTGAGGCTGGCTATATGCGCCTGTCTTGATGGGAGCGTGGTGCGCTAGGCTCGGCCTGATTGCCTTCTTTAACTTTTAGGTGCCGCGTTGAGGCAGTTCACACACCAAGCCGTCTGTCGTCTTCTGGCCCAGTGAGCCACCATATTATTAGGGTGCTCTCCTAGGTGGCGCACAGTTTGATGGCGAGAAACGTGCCACTCGCGTCACACACCGACCGCCGAGCTCGGGCGCGAAGTGGACATGGGCCTCCACTTGGAGACCGCCGTCTATCAACGCGCTGCTGCAACAACATACAAAGACGCGTTCCTGTACCTAGCTGGCGTTCCTGATACCTAGCTGGCTCATCCTCTTCCCGCCTGTATTGTCATACCAGAGCGGTGTTAGGTTCGACAGTCCTGCCAGAATTATACACGCCGTGCTCACCGCCAAATTTTCGCCCAGACGCCGTGCGGGTGCGGATATCGGCTTATCTTCGGCTTCTTTTCAACCGCACTGTCGGTCGTCGGGTGCCACGTTCGGTCTGCTCTGCTACTAATCCGCGTCCTCGGCACCTCACTCCCGCAACACATATCCAAAATGGACAGCAGCCTCATTCAGGGTTGCCTTGTTGGGTACTTCTTTGGTCCACGGGCCCTACGTCTTCGGTGACTTTGCCTGTCGCGAACTGGCTGCGGTGCATGAGAAGCAAGTCCGCGCTGGGCGGTCCCGCTGCTACTCCTTCGCTTCGATCGAACCCGATGCATGTACCGCTCGTCGATAACTCTGTTCAGCGTTCTTCCAATACATATCTCTGTGCATCTACGACGTCTTACGGCAATATGGATATGTTGACGCGCTCTTCCTGCTCCCTTTCCTTGACTGCGAGCTGGGGATGCCAATCGCGTACCCTCGGGAGGATCCGAATTCGATCGAAACTCCTAAGACCTGCTCAAAGGCGGCCTGTCCCACTTCAAGTATTGTTCCACAGTCATCCCGAGAAGAACCGCCCGAAGTTTGCTTTATGCTGGTAGACGATCTCGCCACCGGAAGCACCGCATCGCCCCCTCCAACACGCGTGCTTCTCATACCGATGGGACGGAAGCTCACGCGCACGCACACACATGGATGCACGATCATCAGCCCACGGAAATGGGACGAGCAAGACATGCACAGCAGGCTTCCACTGAGGCCAGGTCACAAGGCTATATAAAGGACGCGCATACAAGCCGAGTCTCAGCATGACAACGGCCCTCAAGCCCTCACCGAGCCACTACAGTACACCACAACCTCGATAACATCCACCTCAATCATGGCAGAGCTCTAATGACGCGTCCGGCCCACACACAGCTCCGCAGACTCGTGACCTGCACGACGTGGTCGACAGCATTCTCGACATTGATGGCTGCAGCACCGAGCTTCACTCGAATGCCAAGATAGGCTGCTTATGGCTATCGCCCGGGTGAGTTTACACAACTCGCACGATGCGTGTGTCCCTGAGACCAGTGTACAGATCAACGTGTCTCGTGGTCTGGGTACTGGCACACGCTGCCTGGACCAGTCCCTGCTGCGCCGATGAAGGTTGAATGCGGGAACCTATTTGCTCGTGTCCAGTCCGTCGCACCACCAGTCTTTGTTGTTGAAGTTGCCCACTCTCGTTTGGAAGAGCTCATCCCTTGCAATCTCTTCTCAGCCTGTTCGGTTGCTCGAGTCCTCTCGAGCAGTTGCACACGTGGAGAACCTCTCTGTTGTGGGACTGCGGACAAATCCTGTCAACAGAGAATATGTATGGACAGCTTCATCTTCAGTTCAACGTCTTGCACACACGTCATTCCTGTCTATTCCCAGTATTCTCACTCAGTACAACGGAAATGGCTTGCAATGGTGTCTGTTCGGGAGGGCTGTTCTGTGTTCTGCGCTTATTTGGTTTTGATCATCGGCATCCTTGCGAATGCGTGGTTGCCCCCAGAAGAGGGTTGGCACCCAGACGAATCACCGTCTACCAACCTGTTGTTTACTCAGTTTATTGTCGGACCAATGCGTATCCAAGACGGAAGATCATCCTACTTCCTCATATCGAACGGAGCCTACAGGGTTACACGGACATCTAGCGATCGTGGAGCTCTCGGCGGATATTGGTCGCCTGGCAAACAGCCGAGAACCCCTTGTTGCCGTCTCGATTTCCTGCCGCTCTCGATCCGCGACGTAAACTCTACACCGCTATCTCTGTATGCGTTCGCTCGGGCGGCCTATATGCCCAAGACAAGGAGTATATTTTTGTAACATAGCAAGCACCTTAGCAACTGTGCTTGCGCGATGCAAATGACTCGAGGCGAGCGGTGGAACCAAATTGGCTTATCGTCGCTTCCCTGGCGCCCATCATTCTTGCCGCTTTTGTTCGCCGCTTTGCCTATCACGGGCAAAACACTGCTTACAACGCCATGTGCACGTGGCCGCCGCTTGGCCGCCGCTTTTTTCATCAATGGGGGGATATAAAGCTCTCCCTTGCATACACCGAATCCCCCAATCCACTCTCCCCTCTTCAGCGCACACATACACTCGACAAACTTAATACGTCTCCGACTCTATCATCCTCGGCTCGCTATGGTAAAACAAGAGCAGAACGGTCGGAATGGTTCCAGCAATCTCGACCTCTCCGACGGTCAACAGAGCCCAACTGCATCTGACGAGCAGAATGGCCATTCTGAGTACAAGGACATCTCCCAGAGTGCGTTCGCCGAGGAGAAGCGCAAGCTGCTCGACGTCATTGACAAAATCCGCGATATCGGCGGAGACCTTATCCCACAGCTGCCAAGGATCGTGGTGATTGGGGTGTGCACCGTCCTAAGCTGCCTCTATTATGCGTATTGATGAATTTCTCAGAATCAGTCCGCTGGAAAGAGCTCACTCATCGAGGCAATTGCCCGGGTGAGTTCTATATTTCTTTGTAGGCGCAGGTCCTAACTGATGATCATGGGTCAGATCAATGTTCCTCGAGATATGGGAACCTGTACCCGCTGCCCTTCGGAGATTCGGTTGCGCTCTTCGAACGCCGCCTGGACATGCTTGATCTCATTGCGTTGGGAATATGACCAAATTGGGCAGAAGCTGCGCGATGTCCGCACTGTGCCGTTCGGCGACAGGTTCACCGACCCCTCTCAGGTGGAAATTATGCTGCGTCGCGCTCAGCTCGCCATCCTCAATCCTAAGACCGAGCAGCACCTCTTCTTGAGTGCTGATCTGGCGAACTTCGAGAACACGGGAGAACTAGGCTTCTCCCGGAACGTGATCTGTATCGAAGTTACCGGTCCTGGATTGACTGACCTGACGTTTGTCGACTTGCCTGTAAGCAGGCTATACCGCAATGCCCCTCTAACCATCTGACTCACGGGCGAGCTTGATAGGGCATCATTTCCAGCGTTCAGGACACCAGCCAGACGGACCTCATTGAGCTGATCAAGTCAATGGTGAAGGAATACATCGTTGGCAACTCGATCATATTGGTTGCCATCACGTTGCGGGGTGAGTCCTGGAGGCATACGCACCGTGCATGGTCTAACGCGAGATCGCAGATGATATAGATAATCAGGCAGCCATCCTCGAGGCTCGGCGGGCTGACCCAGAGGGCAATCGTACCATTGGCACGTTGCATTCATTCCTCCTTAAGAACTGTGCTCATGGTATTGCAGGTGTCCTGACGAAGCCTGATACCCTCCAGGTCGGCGAGGAATCACAGTGGCTTCCAGTGGTACAGAATATCAAGAACCACCTCCGTCTTGGGTATTTCGTCACGAAGCAACCTTCGCCTTCGGAAATCAAGGCAGGGACCACCTTTGACAAGTCCCGCCAGCGCGAGCAGGCTTTCTTTCGTACAACCGAGCCGTGGGCCACCCTGCCGACCGACACTCGTGCTCGCCTGGGAACGCCAAATCTAACGTCCACGCTGAGCACTCTTCTCACGGACGCCATCAAACGCTCGTAAGTTCAGTCTTGATCTACATGCGGGCCCGTCTCATTTTGAAATGAAGGCTTCCCGGAATAGCAGCAAAGATAACCTCCTCTCTGCAGAAGGTTCGAGATGGCCTTGCCGACCTACCTGACGAACCGTCCAATAACCCACTCAGCGACATGCTGGAACTGTGTCAGCAAGTGCGCGATGATCTGGCACTTCATGTCAAAGGCTCAGAGGGCCACGTCCAGCTCGTGCAGCAGAATAAGGCACATTATCAGAACTTCAAGCAAATGATCCATGCGACTGCGCCGCTCTTTCTCCCTTATACGAAACATGAAGTCGCGTGGAACGGTGAGTATGAAGAGCCGGAATTCCTCAGCGATGAATGTCCTGGTTCCAACGAAAATCCCGTTCACAACTTGGACGATGTCCGCAAGGCTATTGTTAAGTATGTTCTCAAGTAGGATGCAATGCTTGTTGGATCTGACTGTACTGCAGAGCCACCACCCGAGAGCTGCCGTTCAGCGTGCCATTTTCGGCCAAAGTCTCGATGATGATGTTGCCTATCAAGCAATGGCCTGATCTGGCCGATATGTGCTTCGACTCTATCTTCCCAGATGTCGAAACGCTTTGTGATGATGTCGCTACCAACGCGTTTGGTCGCTTCGAGCATGGCCCGTTGCTCCGTCTGGTCAAGTACGGCCGCTTGTTCATCAATTGTGCGAGGAGCTGATCGAGAACTATATAGAGACATTCTCGCCGATACAATCGCCGAACTAAAAGAGAAAACAAAGCACGCGCTGGACATCATTCTGGACATGGAAGAGTATCCCGGAACTTACAATGATCATTACTTCACCGCCACCCGCTTCAAGCTCATCGCTCGCTATCAAGAGCAGAGGAAGCAACGCCGCACCGGAAGTAAGCCCGCCGCGTATGACGAAATGGCCATAGAAGACGAGCGAAACATCGCAGAGGCTATCAGCTACCTCGTGCGCTCTCATCAGTACCGGAACGTCAAGGAAGCAGACCTCCCTAAGCTGTTACCGGAAGATCCTTACCATCAGGAAATCACCTTTATGGCGGAGACACGCGCGTATTTTCAGGTGAGTGGTTGTCGGAGTCTGCTTGTCTCAGATCAAGAATACTGATTTGCGGCTGTCACAGGTGGCATATAAGGTTCGCTGGACTGCACATCGTTGGCACTGAAACCTGACTGTTTATCAGCGCATCATCGATAACGTACCGCACGCAATCGATCGCAACTTCATCTTTCCCCTCGCACGTGCGATTCATGAAGCCCTCATCTCCGGCCTGCAGATGAACACAATCGAAGGAGCAGAGAAATGCAGGGAATATCTGAAGGAAAATCCTCACGTGGTGCACAAACGTGAGACGCTGCATTCCACGAAGAAGCGGCTTGATAGAGCCAAGGCGGAGCTGCGTTTGATCGGGCTGTAATACGGGCAGCCCTGTTCTGTGCCGTTGAATAGTTGACATGTCCCAGATACCTGAGCACCAAGTTTGCTTAGACGGCTTGATGTAGCGTAGTTGGCCATAATGACGTCGTTGGAAGACTTTCACAGATACCAGCGGAGAGTGCACAAAGCACGTGTCTAAACTACATCGATGGAGACAGGCTTAAGAAGATGGGAAGCCCTGAAGCGGGATTCCAAACAACGATTGCCCCAATTTCTGCGGTCACCATCGGGAGCGGGCTGCGTGCCCGGAGAACAGAGCAAGTGCCTGCTGAAGGAAGACAGACTTTTTCACGCGCAAGGTCTTCGCGGCAACGCGACGTGGGGGAACGCGTCGTGAAACTCTGGAGTCACGGTCTTCCTTAAGCTTAGGCGGGGTGGCCTTGCTTCCTTACCGTTTTCCATCAATGCCCTGATTTTGCTCTTACGCTGTAGCTGGATCTGTGATTTGCCCTCCCCGTTGGTTCGCATACTTCGCACAGCTTCAGACGACCATCCCTAGCGTCTGTGCTCTGCCGCATATCCGTCATGGGCGACCCGGACTCCATGGGCGACTCGGACTCTGTGCAGATTGCGAAGCACTCGCTCAGTGACATTTCCAAGACGGCGTTTGCTGAAGAAAAGCGAAAGCTGCTGGATGTAATCGACAAGATTCGTGATATTGGGGGAAATCTCATACCTCAGCTGCCCCGAATTGTTGTTATCGGTGTAAGTGAACATCCAGCTTCTCCTGCAAGATGCTGACAATTCGCCCCTTTCGATCAGAACCAGTCTGCCGGAAAAAGCTCTCTTATTGAGGCCATTGCAAGGGTGTGTAACCCTATCTCTAGCTCCATCAGACCGTCGTGGAAACTGGCTGATGGTGGACAGATCAACGTCCCACGAGATATAGGTACCTGCACTCGTTGTCCGTCAGAGATCCGTCTGCGGTCCTCTGATGGCAAATGGAAATGCTCCATCTCCCTTCGCATCGAGTATAAGGACGGTGAGAAGTTGGAGGACGTGGACACAATTCCCTTCAGCAAGAAGATTGTGGACCCATCCAAAGTGGAGGTCATGATTCGGCGTGCCCAGCTTGCAATCCTCAGTCCCAGCAGGGAGTTCAGCCTTTTCCTGAAGGGCAATCTCGATAAACTTGCCAGCCTTAGAGAGCTACCGTTCTCAAGAAATGTGATCTGTATCGAGGTCTCCGGATCAGGTTTGACTGACCTCACCTTTGTGGATCTACCGGTTCGTCGGTCGTGGTTGTGATCCCCGATTACTGGGATGATGCTGTGATAGCACGGAAGGGCATCATATCCAGTGTTCAGGATCCTGCGGATGCCGACTTGATTGAACTTATCAAGTCGATGGTACGAGAATACTTGATTGGCACTTCTATTATCCTGGTTGCTATCACCATGCGAGGTCAGCGCCATGCGAAACAAATCTTGGGTCTCTATGTGCTGACTAAGACTGATCAGACGATATTGACAATCAAGCGGCCATCTTGGAAGCAAGGAAGGCTGACCCCGACGGTACTCGCACCATCGGTTAGTGCTCACTGGGTTTATCCTCTAGAATGCCCTCGGCGACGCGCGAAAAGGCAGAAATGCCCTTCCCTGGATTAAAATCTAGAATGCCCTTCATGTAGGACATGCATACGATGTAAGCAAACCCTCTCACAGGTGCGCAATGCAAGGAATGATATGGAAAGTACATGGAAGCTGGACATGCTATGCAAATGCTATGCGTAGCCTGCTCATTGTACACTCCAACTACATAGTGCCCTCCTGACTGATTTTCAATCAAATTATGTAAATAAATCATTTTCTGAGCTGCTTGTATGTGGTACAAGGTAGTGTCCTGTTGTTAACATAATTTGCTATTGATGTCTTCGCAAATTGATATAACATCAAGTCGAGCTTCTATGTACTTTCCATACCGTTTCCTGCATCGCGCGCCTGTGAGAGTGTTTGCTTAGGTGGTACGCGCGTCCTACATGAAGGGCATTCTGGATTTTAATCAAGGGAAGGGCATTTCTGCCTTTTCGCGCATCGCCGAGGGCATTCTAGAAGATGAGCCGTGCTCACTGCCGTGAAGTGAAGGAGGCTAATGTAATCTGATGCAGGCGTCCTCACCAAGCCAGACACCTTGCAGGAAGGCGAAGAAGAGCAATGGCTCCCGGTAGTGCAGAACTTGAAGAATTCACTTCGACTCGGTTATTACGTCACCAAGCAGCCTTCTCCAGCCGAAATCAAAGACGGCATTACATTCGATAATGTAAGGCAGCTGGAACAAACTTTTTTCGGGTCTACGGAACCTTGGTCAAGACTGCCTCCCACAGTTTGCGACTGTTTGGGCACTCCAAACTTTATTTCCAGCTTGAGTCTCCTGCTTACAGAGGCAATCAAGCGAGCGTAAGCTTCCTACATCTGTAAAAAACTCAGGGACCCTATAGCAGGGGTCCCTATGAGCGCTATGAGCGCTATGTGAGATTTTCAAAGCTTGATTTCTACTGTAAATAATTATTAAAGAGAGCACAAACCTAGCCAGCCTGCACCGCCTGCATGTCTTCTACCATAATTTGTCCAAATTTTAGGTCTGCACTTGATTCTTGAGCTCCCCGAGTATCTGGTTGGAATGCTATATAGCATGGGGGGTCGCAATGAGCGCTAGGACCCCTATAACTGCTACATAGCCACACATAGCCAGGGATAGCCAAGTGGGTTTTTAGTGATGTACTGTGGTGTGATTCTCTATCTCTGAATTTTGTATGTCAGGCTACCGGGCATTACGGAAAAGATCACTTCGAATCTTCAACTAGTGAAAGAGGAACTCGTTTCGATGCCAGACGGACCGTCGAACAACCCCGTCGGGGATATGCTGCAACTTTGCCACCGGGCGTACACGCAGCTGGAGGCTTATGCGTCCGGAGCTAGAGGCTGCATAAGCCTGCTTCAGCAGAACAAAGCGACCTTCCGAAACTTTAAGTACGACGTCAGAGCAACAGCACCGATCTTCGTTCCTTGGACCGCACAGGAGATGGGAACGGCGTCAAAGACGAGGGTTTATTCCGAACCGAACTTCCTTCTAGAGGGACCTGTTGATAAGAGTGATCGCCAGGTTATGGGACTGGATAAAGTCCGCAAATCCATTGCATCGTACGATCGCTCCTGATCACGATCCACCCTTGCTAACAATTGTTTCCAGTGAAATGACACGCGAGCTTCCTTTCTCCGTACCATTTTCTGCCAAGGTCTCTATGATGCACATTCCTGTCAAGGAATGGCCGGGCCTAGTGGGCCACTGTTTTGACCACGTGGTGCCCAGGGTCGAGAAATTGTGTGATGATGTCCTTCAGAAGGTGTTCAGTCAGTTTGAACACCGCCCGGTTATAGGTCTAATACGGTAAGCTCATCTTCGGTGGCAAGAAAATCTATGTTCATGATGAAGGGAAGGGAACTTGTCAAAGACACGTTGTCGGCGTTGAGGGCAAAGACGCGAGAGGCGTTGGATATTCTTCTTGCACTTGAAGAATATCCGAACACACAAAATGATCACTACTTCACGGAGGTTCGATCCAAGCTCGTGGCACACTATCAAGAGCACCGTATGCAGCTAAAGCGCAAAGCCCCCGAGCCGGACGACGAGGACAGCGAGGACTCAGAGGACTCAGATTGCAGCCACGAGCCTCCGACCAAACAGCCTCCGACCAAAGCACAGAAGACAGAAGCGGGGCGATCCAGCGATATCCAAAAAGCGCTATCATATCTTCGCCGCCTGCCTGAATATAGCAGAATTCAGGAGCAGGACTTGGGAAAGATGTTGCCAGAAGATCCTTATACGCAGGAAATCGTGGTCATGGCCGAAGCACGAGCTTATTTCCAAGTACGTAGATGCTTTCTCGTCTGTCTGCTGTTCACATGGCTGAGATGTTCTTATCACTTAGGTGGCTTACAAGGTGTGATCGAGTACAGCAATACTAGTCAAAGTCACTGACAGTTCTCTCACAGCGCATCATTGACAACGTTCCCCACGCCATTCACAGGATGTTCATCCACCCTTTGGCGAAAACACTCTATGATGCTCTCATATCCGGACTCCAGCTGGATACCCCCGAAGCAGCGGAGAAGTGTGATGATTACTTGCAGGAGTCGACCGAAGTCGTTCTCAAGCGGGAGAGCCTGCACTCGACCAAGAATCGACTAGAGAAGGCGAAGGCTGAGCTGCGGTTGATTGGCCTGTGACAGAGCTACTAGGGTATCTTGACATCCATTGCTTAGAACACTTCAAATACTTAATAGCTGAGATCATTGATCGTAGCGTAGCGGATCGCTATGAGCAGAACGGCGCGCACCTTTGGGCGCCAGTGATTTTAAAGATTTTCACGTGCGCTAGGGGCTGAGCAGGAAATTGTCAGGGCAACTGTTGATCTTGCAGTTCAGCTTTGCGTTTAGCGCCCTTTGCCCGCTATATAGAGCAATTTTATCTTACAACTTCCACGTACACGCCTTTCAACATGAAGCTCGACGCAACAGATCTTCGATACGTAACGACTGATGAGTTCCGTGTACTCACCGCGGTTTGCCTAAGCCCCTCGCGTCAGCTGGCCCGCGCTGATCATCAAAACTAGACAGAGATGGGCTCCAAGAACCACGAGATAGTCCCCACGCCGCTAATAGCGCAACTGTCTGGTCTACGATCCGGAGGGGTGAACAAGTGCATAGGGAGCCTGGCGAAGAGGGGGCTGGTGGCGAAGGTCCAGAATGCCAAGTGTCCGTCCCGCAGTCGCTGCCAGGTGGAAGTCCATGCTAACGTGACTCTAGACGACGGTTATCGCCTAACATACGGGGGTTACGACTATCTTGCAATGCGAGCGCTCAGCAAGCGGGGAACCATGGGAAGCGTGGGAAATCAGATTGGTGTAGGCAAGGAAGCTGGTGAGGAAGATGATCATGTCGCGTTGGATGCTATACTCACCGGACAATCAGACGTCTACGTCGTCGCCAATGACGAGGGGGAAAGCATGGTCCTGAAGTTGCATAGGCGCGTGGCATCTACTCAATAGACTTCGTTGTAGCTAATACTCGGACAGGCTGGGACGAATATCCTTCCGGACAATCAAGACGAAGCGCGACTACCTGGGCAAGCGAAAGTCGGCATCGTGGATGTACATGTCCCGCCTAGCTGCTCAGAAGGAATATGCCTTCATGAAGGTTTGCCACCCTCTCTCGACTACTGCGTCCATGCTGACTGTTGTCGTCACAGGTTCTGCACGAGCACGGCTTCCCCGTTCCGCGTCCCATCGACCAAGCCCGGCATACGATTCTCATGGAGCTCATCAACGCCTACCCTCTTCGACAAATCGCAGAGCATCCAAACCCTGGCCAGCTCTACAGCACGCTGATGAGCCTCATCGTGCGTCTGGCTCGAGCGGGGCTCATCCACGGCGACTTCAACGAGTTCAACATCCTCATCCGGGAGGACGGCCAGCCGATCCTCATCGACTTTCCCCAGATGGTCAGTGTGGGGCACGAGAATGCGGAATGGTGTGTAACTGCGTCATGTATTCCCTTCAACTGAAGCTGAGCTATTGCATTTAGGTACTTCAATCGCGACGTCCAATGCATACGCACCTTCTTCCGACGACGATTTGGATACGAGTCGAAACTCTACCCTCGGTTCAAGGCGGCACTTAATGACGAAGGCGAGACAGCGTTCGAGCTGGACGTGGAGGTCGAGGCGAGCGGCTTTGGGAGGAAAGAGATGGGGCTCCTCCAGGAGTATATGGACAGCGTGCTAGAGGCAGAGGCAGAGGAGGATGACGAAGAGGAGGAAGAGGATGGTGAACAGGAGGAGGAGCAAGAGGCAGCCGATGAAGACGTGGAGGCCAAGGCGGCAGAGGAGGCAGAGGAGGCAGAAGCGGTGGAGGACGAAATTGCCGACCAGCAACATGAAAACGATGAGTCTGAAGGACGACCTGAGCTTGCACGTGGTGACCGACCTCGAGCACGCTTCGCAGAAGCTCACCCACGAGACGATCTCCACGCCTCCCCCACATCGACCCCACGCGCATCACCACCACCTTCCGAGCCGTCCTCATCCCGCTCCATCTCTCCAGCACCAGACCAGACCGCGCATGACCTCCCCGTGAAACAGATCGTGTCCTCTGAGCTGAACAAGCGGAGACAACGACAACGGTCGAAGCATCATTCCGGATCGGGGAGCGGTGCAAGCAAGGTCGGGAGGGCCAAGGGGAGCAAGAAGAAGCAGGATATCAGGGGCAAGATCAGTGCTGGTGACATCTGGGGTTGATGGCAGTGAAGCGATGATCATTATTGGCATGGCTGTACATTATCATTGTAGAATATTTACATCATTACCTTCGTGGTTACGCGTTGTGGACGCGCAGGAACAAGATAAACACAGGTCTGCAGCGGAAGTAAATCGCGTCGTGAGGTGTGTGTCGTCCGTCGTCCGCCTGTTTTCACCTTGCATCGTCCGAACATCTTGCTCAAATCATCTCCTTTAGCCATGTCATTCTCTGGCTATACTGGTTGGTCGTCCAAGATCCACCGATCGTGGAAGCGATGGCTGAACGGATACTCGTTCAGCGGGCTGTAACGTGAGAGTGCCAGGCTCTGTGTGGTTCGATTCGTTCGCCGCAGAATGTTTCTCTTCTGCCGATTAGTCTGGATCTATCTGCCGATGAGAACTGGTATACTAAGAGAACTGCCTCTTTACGTTTTTCCCTGAATGCATCGGACAAGAAGCAGGTTGCCGACGGGATCGGCAGCCGCCGATGCCGCGGAGCTGTGCCCGGCATCGACTTCGATTAGATCTGGCATACAAGGCTCTACGGGGAGAAGCACGCGTTGAAACACCTCGGCGCCGGTCTGATACGCTCAAACATCGCATTGTCCGCGTTGTCAGGGAATGCTGACAACGGCAGATGTCAGTCTGCATTCTAATGACGTGTGGCGATGCGCGGGGTTCGGGGCTGTACACGACCCTGTGTCAGTGCGCGTCGCAACCTCTGCGCCGACCGCGAGCTTGGCGCCGATCTCTATCATCCCTTGCTACACGAAGTATGCGTCCTGCAGAATGGTCTCCTGGATATATAGGAGGGCAAAGAGGCGGAATGGAAACTCCAAGGGCTCACTACCCACCCACAGCATCTCCTAGGCTCACGATCCTCACGATCCTCCTGACCTCCTAACGACATACATCCTCCAAAATGTCGAAGCCTGGCTCTCCAATCCTCCCTGTCCATGCCCAGGACATCATCGTCCCGGCACGTTCGCCTGCCCCTTCTACGCCTAAGGGCACCGAAGAAGGCCTCATCAGCCCGCCTAGAACGGCACGGACCAACAACAATGTGCACTGGAGTGTCCCGAACACGCCGTTCAGCCCCAAGACGATGCGTACTGCGCGAACGTCGAACACCAACGGCACCGGGCGGTCCACGGCTATGGATGTACTGGAGGATGTCGTCGAGAAGCTCCAGGAGCAAAGCGTCGCCAACGTATGGGACGCTGAAGAGCCTGAGCCTGAGGAGAAGTACCAGGAGAGCCTTCGCTCCGGCAAGTCTGGCCACACCGGCAAGTCTGGAAAGAGCGGGCACTCGCACGCCCCCTCAACCTTTGTCGGCAAGGTCGAGCACTTCCGCCACCATTTGCGCCACTGGCTGCACAATGACAAGTTCCACTACACGATCATCGGCTTAGTTATCCTCGATTTGGTCGCTGTCTTCCTCGACCTTACGCTCTCGCTCCTCACACTGGCCTGCTTCACTGACGATCAACTGGCATACTTCCTCTCCTTCGGCATAACGAACGCTCCAGAGTCCCCCAGCTGCGTCCTGCACGAGTCCACAGCACTCAACGGCGCCGACTGGTTCCTCTGGGCCCTCTCCGTCTTCCTCCTGGGGATCTTCGTGATGGAAATCTTCGCCTCGTTCTTCGCCTTCGGCCCAACGCACTTCCTCAAGCCGCTCTACGCGATTGATGCAATTGTCGTTATCGCCTCGCTCATCATGGAAGTCTACTTCAAGTTCGCAGACGATGGCAAGTCCGGGTCCAGCCCCGCAGCCCTTATCGTTCTCCGACTATGGAAGATCGTCCGCGCTATCCACGCGATTGCGCACTCCATCGAACTCAAGAACCAGTCCATCATCAAGGCTGTCCGGGAGGCGATGGAGGAGGTCCAGGAGGAGCAGAAGTCGCTCTCGAACCACTTGGAACGCGCTCAGATCAAGGTCGCCTACCTGAAGGACGAGTGCCCGAACGTGAAGGAGGACGAGATCGAGCGCTTCGTTGACGCCGAGATCGAGAAGCGCAAGGCTCTTGAGGCCCAGGAGGACGAGGAGAGCGGTGACAGCTCTGACGACGGGGCCGAAAAGCCGAAGGAGACAGTGTAAATCGCTGGCTCTTTCACGACACGCATTGTAACGTTCTTAGACTGATACGATGTTTCCATATTTACGCACAACTGTAACGATATTCCTAATGTTCATCCCTGTTGAATACCTCACAATCGCGAACTAAAGTTTCGATCACTCTTTGGGATCGAGGGACTCTCATCAATGCCGGGTCGGCGCCTGTCTTTACCCGAATTCGTTCGGGGTCCTACGGCCCGACGCCGGTGTTACTTCTCAACCTACGTAAAAGTGGACAAGTGTCTCTGGAGAGACCATCACGCCCCGTATTTACTTTGAAGCAGGAAGATTCCCCATCTCCGACACTCTTCCTCAAGCACTTGGGGTGCCAGTTGGCCGCAGACCACGATTTAGCATTGTCCGATCCGCGGGGCTGAGAACCAAGATGCAGGGCTTGGCCGAAGCTGGTCTGGAAGCAAGGCCTTAAGAAGCTGATGCTGGGGCGGGAATATGGACTGACAGCTGATGCGGGCGCGGGAATATGGACTGGCGCTTATTGGGATCTTTAGACTGGAGATCTTTGACGCGTCTAGGCTTCTCTTCGCATCCTTGTTCGGGGACAATCTGGAGTGTGTCCTTCCCCGGGACTTGTGTGCGTCTCCCGACAGTGCGCTACTGAGCCAACGGCGGATTTAGGGTAACAGTTGACATTTGGAACAACAAGTGTGCATCGAGCCGGTCACGAAAGCAGTCAAGTCCTGGAGCAAAATGTCGGTTCTGCTGTAATGTCATGTTGTACGTAACCGGTGCGTAAGTGGAAGGATCGTCGGTAAAGAAGCAGAGGTAGACCCTTGACCGCATGGGGCACGAAATGCCTCAGAAGACGGGCGCCGTGTAGTCGGTTGGCTATCACGAGGCCCAGCCCTCGATCTGGTAGTAATAGCATCGCCGTTGTTTAGCTACCCTGGCCCAGAAGGACGGACGCGGTGGCGCCGCCGGCAACGCACATGTCCGTGCGCGACATAGTAAGAAAGACGAAGGGGGGAGAAGTGGCTCGCGTGCGCCCTCGAGAGCTAAACACGGCAGATTCCGCCCGGTGACGCAACACTCTCGAGGAGACCGCGCTCTTTCTCGGCCCATTCTCTGCTCTCACACGACCGACCCCGCCCTCCGCCGTGTCATTCATACGTCCGGCGAGTGATGCTGTCAATCTCTACCCTCTTTCTCACTATCTAGATAGCTTGGGTATAACTACCGAGAAAACTCCAGTAATAGACGCCTCAAGCCGTCGTCGTAAAAATCACCACAGGCCCTTTTCATCAGAAGACGCCTGCAGCCTCGCCGATCAAACCCGTCTGGCCATCTGCATACTTTCTGCATTCTGGAGACTAAAAGTCGGTTCGGTGACGTCCCGTATACCTGCCGTATTCGTTCCGTTGGCAGGTTACTGCGCCAGGGCCGGCGGTGCCGCTCGACTGCCTTAATTCATTCAAGTTCCTAGGATCCCTTGGTAACAGCTTCTAAAGCACGCGGAACACCCCACATACCTCCAAGAAGCCGGTTCGGTGAGGCGCAAGGGCAGTTTCCGGTCCCTTGCTTCCTGAATAGTCGGTACCTCGGCGCAAGTTATCACCGCCGGGTCATTGTCCACATGGTCTCTTGTAGTATTACCGGAGCACCGCGCTCTCGATCGCACTTGCAACACAGTCTCCTTTTCCAACGATCTGTGTGGCTATCTAGATTCCAGGTCCGGCTTGTTAATCTCTCCCGACGTGGACTGTCAGCTTCGTCGTATGTCCCGGTCCAAGTCAGCTTTTTTCTCACGAAGAGCTCGGAAACCTCTGGCATCAGATCGCAGCGGGTTCTCCCAACACAGGGCAAATGGTCGCAACGCCACATGCCCTCGGTTCCTCATCAGTGTCGTACGTAACCAAGATAAAGACGCCTGGGGTCTAGAATGCTTCTGGTCTTCCAAACGTGCCTTTGTGAGTTTTTCAGCCCCTGCCCCTCGATGTCTCTCTGCTCAGACTCGCCGCTATCGACACGCCCTGCGTCAGTCCCTTTGGAACGGACACTCCCGGGCGTTCTGGTGACGATATTACCCGATCCGCCTGTTCCATTTCCCTTACGGTCGATGGGAGTGTTGATCGGCCAGACCGTTCCTCGACGCGAACGCTGGGGCCTGTGGTGCGCAGCATGCTGGACCTCATAGTCGGCCCCGACTCTCGGGCATCCTCCTGCCATATCCCTCCCAACAACCAGCGGCCAACCTGCAAACGCGGCGCTCGATCATCTTTGCTCAAGGGGTCTTGATGCTTTACCTGACACCGCGCGGGGTAGGAGAAGTTCCGAACGCTTGACGTAGAGCTCCTCACCTCGAGCATGATCTATTCCACGGCGACATCTGTGCAATCTGACCCGCCGTGTCCGCCGCTGCCGCCGCCCCAGCGATCGCCGCCGTTCGTAGCTGCAGAACGCACTGGTCGTACGATAATCGGAAACCGCCGACTTTGGGTCTCGATCCTCGACGCCTAGCTTGCAGAAACCTGGAGGATGCCGCATGGCGACGAGCGCGACGCTCTTGTATATAAGGGTGGACGATCCCCCGTCTGGCTTGGGATCTCATATTGCAGTCTCGAGCTAGCACGCCTGACCCCACAAACGCAGCAACCGACCCCACTTCACGATGTCACCCGACCAGTCTACTGCGCCTACCATGAGCACCGATATGCTCTGCCAGTCCGGCCTCGACCAACGCGATAACTGGCCCTCCCTGCCGTCTGACGGTGCCCAGAACGAAGAACTGCAGTATCAGCAGGAGGGGACAGGCGGACTCTCGCTGACATTTGCAAATGCGGGCGAAAATCTTACGTTCTCTGGACCTATCATGGGATCTCATTCGATGTACCACGAGCCGTATATGTCAGGCTACAGCGAACAACCTCTTTATCCCATGCACCAAGAGCCTTTTCCAACATTTGATCCTGCGACGGCACCTCAGTATCAACCGGATCACTTCACCTTCGGTCGGCCGACCCCTCCCCGCCTCGCCCTCCCTGGTTCCATTCCTCCGGGTCCCGCATCAGCACCTCCGCAACTTCCATCAAATTCCGACTGCCATTATCATCCCACCCAACTCTCGCATCAACTGACATCTTCCGGCCTCCCTTCGGCGGCCGCTCGATCGTCAGTCATGCGCGCGATCGAGGACCCGCGGTCCTACTCTCTGGAGAACGGACTGCCCCCGATCCCCCGCACCGGTCAACTGGCATCCCAGCCGCCTCCATCGACTACAACCACCGTCACAGCCCGCTCGACCAATCCGAACCCCTCTTCGGCCCCTAGCCCACTCGATCCTCGGCTAAGACCAGCTGCACATCTCCAGTCAATGAGGACAAAGGCGATGGAGCCGCTAGGGCTGTCTGGGTGGACACCCGCCAAGCTGTATCAGACTCCCATTCGCAGGATGCATTCCGCTCCTGGTGTGCCGCCTCCCGGCCAGGGGTGGAAGTCAAAGTCGGTGTCTCCGCCCAGTACCGGCACACGGGATTCTCGGGACTCGACCCCACGGGGCGGCATGGGGCGCTCGCCGAGGGACACGAGCAGACCGGCTGAGGACTACGAGTCGGATGGCCCCAATACCCGGGCCGTGCGCGGGAGGAAACGGAGGGCTACTCGTTCGGATGTTGGCAATGCGCGGCCCACGTACGTCCTGCTTATGCTGTTATCTGCTACCCCTTCACTAAGCGTGCCTTGCGTGTGAATAGGAAAAAGCGCAGCGGGGATCCCGTGTACGTTCGGGCTCTTGAGGAAAATCTCGAGCAGCTCAAGCAGCAAATTCTTCATCTCGGTTCGCAGCCGTACGGACTGGAGGGAGTGAATGACGCCTCGGCAATGACGCTCGACTCGGCAAAAGTGAGCCGTTCTTCCCGCGTTCGTCCTCCCAACTCATCCTTATTCAAGCTAGTTATCCAAGCTCAGCAGCTGGACCTGGACGCAGTTAGGCGGGACTATGCAAATTCCCAGCGCGAGGTCCGTCGCCTCGGTCTAGCTTCTATTGCGCCCCCGCCTGACTCAGCATCACAGATCAGCCAATTGCGAGCCGCAATGAATGGTACGCACGCTTTGCTGGCCGCGCCGCCCACCGCCCCTCCGGCTGCCGGTCCACGTCAAGTTTTTCGGGTCACGTCAACCTTTGGGGCACTGAGCGCCGCTGAAATCGAGGCGGCCCGCCGTGCAAGTGTCGAGTCTATCGCATCTACGTCGTCGATGGCATCGGCGTGCTCCATATCTTCCGTGGACAGCATGGGGAGTATGACCAGCGCCGCCACGGCAAGCACCGTTCCATCGCCGTCGGCCCCTGTGTTCAATCAACCCTCTCTCACTCAAAACTCTGCTGCGGTGCAGCACTGGGCCGCCTGGGAGCAACAACAACAGGGTCTTACTGCTTGCCAGGGGCAGCAGTGAAAATCGGGAAACTACTCCGGTCGAACCACAAAAGTTCTGTAGCATACGCCTCAAGATGGACTAGATGGACTAGCTATTCTATTCTCGGACCTAATTACGTATTCACGTATTCCCTTCCTACTGTATTCTGTAGCATTGTAATATTCCGTGTCCATAGATCCGAGCATGCTTCAATTCATTACCAGATATGGACTGTTTGCCTCCGCTTTTTCTTAATAGAAAACACGTTGTCGCTTCGTCAGCAGCGCAGGCGCCCGTCGTCGCCGAGCGTCTTTGTTCTAGGGTGCCAGCATGCAAAGGTAACAGGAAGCCGATCATGAGAAATGCATTAGACCTATAAGTACATTGCAGAAACATTCTACTTCCTCATCTCGACACGACCCTGACGGTCCACCCAGCAACTTCGTTTCTACTGTAGTGTTCTCCCAAAATATTCTCCACTACAATTGATTTTCCGCTGTGAAACCCGGTTCCATCTACAGTTCTCATAAAAATTATCGGCAAGTCGGTCTGAACGGTGTTGGTCGGATCATTCCGGAAGCACGCGTGTACGATGTCCAGAATGGGCGGCAGTTCGACCTGGAGCACGGTCTGCGGCTTTGCCACGTCCAGTGCAGGCGGGATCTTGGCTCGGAGCGGCTTGGGCCCTGTTTTGCTCGGTCCGGCACGCGCATCCGGCGATGAAGTTGGCGAAACGGGAGTTGTGCTCCGATCCGGAAGACTGCCTCCCCCAATGGCAAATTCAGCTGCAGGCTGGTCGGCTGGCTGTCGTTTATTTTCGAACCACGTCCTCGGGTCGTACAGCTTTCTTCCTTGAGCATCTGCTTGACCATGACGGAGTATAGTGACGTGCAGCGGGCCGAAGGATCCCACCCAGATTTCCAGAGTCCGGTCGAAATCGTCAACGAGGAGCTGGAGAGAGTGCGTCTGCGGTCGATAGAACGGTTCTTGTCGAAGGGCAGGAAAGGGCGTCACAGCTGAAGCGGCCGCCGAGGGAGAAATGATTCGGTTGGGTTCGGTAGCGAAGTAGCTGTACTTGAAATTCGCTGGAAATCATTGAGGGGTAGAATCTTCAAGAGTGTTGTGTACTTACTGACGGAGACGATGGTCCACACCACCGCATCGTCGAGCTCCTCCAGTCCTTCCTCGGGTTCCTCGGCTTGAGGCTGAGACTCTATCGCCGCTGCGATCCTTCGAGACCTCGGCCGGTAAGCCCTCGCTGGTCGACCACTCTGTATTGGCGTCCCAAACATCATCTCGTCACTGTCTGGTGGCGTGCCCCAATACATGTTCGGCTCGTTGGCGGTCGGACCCCGCCCCCTTGGGTATGTTTGCGGTGGCCGCATGAACGCCACCTTCTGCAGCTGGCCGACTGGCTCGAGCGGCATCAAGGTGGAAACTGACCCGAGCTGGTTCAAGGGATCCAAAGGATCTGCGAAGGAAGGTTGGTCGGGCTTGATGTGCCCGTTCACGACCTTCTTGATGATGAGAGGCGGTGAGCGGACACCAGTTTGCGGGTCGTACAGCGTGACAGTGCTATTGAAGGTGACCGGGGTAAGGACCTCGAGCCGCCTGACATCCAATATCTGGGGTAGGGGAGGGATTCTGGGGGTATGGCCAGACGCATCAGGCGGCGGCAAGGAACCGAATCCGTCCTCGAAGCTCGGGGCAGTGAAGGGTAGCGTGAGTCCACCTGGCCGACCCGGGCCTGTGGGCGTGTCCACCCGTTCCACCACGAGCGGTGTCCAGCTGGCACCACTCGTCTCCAGCACGCGCCGTCCAGCGTTAATATGTACATACTTGGTCCTCGCCGTCTGGGAATTGAGCCGATGGTACAGGCTGACCGTGCTGCCGAATGTGATGCTGCTTGGATCGTGCGATTTCATGTGCTTTGCAGGCTTGGAGAGGATGGCGATCGGAGCGGAGAGGAACGTGGCCCACTTTCTCGCGCCTGGTGGGACGTTGGTCGGGAGTGCGTAGAAGGCGTTCTGCGGGGCGCTGAATGGTCGGTTTGCCAGCGCCTCCACGGTGTCGGGGGAATCAGCCGTAGACGCGTCCGAGATGGTGAGCCGGAGCTGACACCGTTTCCGGTTCGAGAGCCCGCCGACGTGCAGCGTGCGGAAGGTAGCCATGAGGTTGCCGTCCAAGAACTGGGCCTGGGCGGACTCGACGTCACCCGCGCCGCCGGTCTCGCGACCCGTCACCACGTTCATCTCGAGTGCTTGGGATGGCGGACTCTGTACCGGCCCACGGATGGCCACGAACGGCGGTGGACTGAAGTACCGTTTCTCCGCGCCGTACGACTTCTGTGCCACAGTCGGGTGGTAGCACGTTATCGTCACCATGCTGGAGGTCGGATCTGGCCGTGGGGGCAAGGGCGATTGGGACTGGGAGGCACTGTAGCTCGGTGAGCCAACTGGCGGTGGATGTGTGTCCGAGGATCTCCTCATCTTGCCGTGCCGATCCTCGGGTGTTGAGTAGGTGTAGCTGCCTTTCCGTTTCTGTCCCTGTAGATATGAGTCGGTGTTTTCCCATACCGAAAAAAATTACACGCTTACCCTAGCGTGCTCGATCGCTTCGTCGTCTGTCAGATAAGCGGGATGTTGAGGCCGCCTAGCGCTGCGGGAGGTCTCTCCCTGGCTTGAGCCGGTGAGCTGGACCTGGAACATAGACTGGTACGAGTGTGCGGAAGCTGCTTCTGACGGGTTATCGTGGTCCGAGCCAGGGTCCTGAACCGGGGACGCGGAGCGCTCCAGGTAGAGGGGGTATCGTGGGCGGGCAGAGGGAGAAAGATTGGCAGGCCCAGGCGCTGGACTGCTGTTTGTGTTGTCGCTTGATGCGGGCGCTGGCTCGCGCGTGGGAGCGGGTGCGGGAGCTGGTGCGGGGCCAGGCGTGTTGGGCACGGATAAGAAGCCAGAGGAGCGCAAGGGCGTGCTCCCGCTACCATGGTGCGCTGCCAGGTCGGCACGGGAGGCTACTGCTGTGTCTGCGGTTGTTGTTATTGTTGTTGTTGCGCTATCTCGAGAATGGCTAGCAGGGGCAGGGGCAGGACCAGATGCAGGCGGTGATAGGGCTTGAGATGGGCGTGCTGCTGGCCTGTTTCCCGATGCAGAATAGGAGGAAGCTGGTGCCGGGGAACGGGCGGGAGATGCGAGAACGCGATTGCCACGATCGAAAGAAGCTTCTGGAGGACGGGGAGGGGGCAGGGGAGAAGGAGAAGGAGAGGGAGAGGGAGAAGGCGTGTTCGGCCCGGGTACTTGGTCTGACCACGTGGAACCCACACAGGCTCGGTCTCTCGACCCAGCTGATCCCGTATGGCGATGATGGCCTCGGGCCGTCTCATTGGGCGAGGGAGGAGAAGACATTGCAGGATTGGCGCAGGAGCAGGAAAGTAATTGTTGCAGACCTGACAGCAGGGTTCGGGAGCGTTCCGGAGCGTTCTGTGTTCGTAGAAGAGAGGGTTGGAAAACAAAGACAGCAACTGCCGAGTGCGACAGCGAATGAGGCGTTAGCGTTTGAAGGTCTTGGGTCAGAGATACTGTGCTTGTGGCAGGGCGTGAGCTGAGCGTGAGAGAAGCAGAAGAACAATGTAAGCGCGTTGCGGGCCGGAAGCGACGGAGAGAATATATCTAGGGCATTCTTGCGCCGCGGTCGTTTGACGGGAGGGCGCGCACGCGCGTGAAATTCGTTCCGCGCCTATTTGTAGGTTGGCCAGGTATGGGTGGCAAACGGAGTCGAGGGGATAAACTTGAGGATCGGACGAGAACAAACCATCAAGCAGAGAGCGGAGGCACTGTACGGCAAGCCGGTCGGCTTCCCACGGTCCCTGCGTGCAGGTGCGGGCAGAAGCGGGTGCAGGGCGGAATAAGCGATGTAAGCCGGTGGGGCCAGGCTGCCGGTACGCGAAGCTCGAGGATGTGTCGCCTTAATTAGGGTGGGAGAAGGGAGGATGGGAAGAAAGAGCAGGAGAAGGGACGGTGACTAAAGAGGGATGAGGGAAGAGGAAGGGGCCCGAGAGAAGCGGGCAGAGGGTAAAGAAGGTTTGAAGTACAGTGCGCACGGCACCAAGCAGACTGAGCGCGATAACGTGGGAAGCACCGGGAGGAAGACAGAGCGGCCCTGGTTCGCCGGCGGAGGGCGAGCGAGGGGATATAGCCAAGCTCGGCAATAGCGGAGAGCATCAGCCGAAGTCCGGTTGCGGCACAACACCCTAGCGCGCCATCCCCGCGTGACTGTCAGTGTAGCTGTAGCTGTTGTGCATCGATCCTCCGAGACCGGCGATGGTGATGGTGATGATGGTGTACGAAAGGCCGCCAGATGCGAGGGGACCGAGGGAGAAACCGCGCTGGCGCGCATTTGACCCGGACTCGGAAGGGGATTCCCGCCAGATGCAAATGCATGTGCGGGCCCACGGCCGAGGCAAAGTGTGCCAACGCACATCGCGCATGTGGCGCCGGCTTAGTTAAGCATTACGGAACCCCCTGCCTGCGAAGCCGCTTCCTCCGGATCCTCGCCCGACTCAATTTAGGCCGACTCCGTCCAAAAAGTTGCGCCGGGAATGGTGGCTGTGCTCGGACGGATTCTAATGGGCTGGGCTCTGTTGGGTCGCTGACAAAGCTCTGCTACCCCTTGTCCGCCGACGTTCGGCCACTCCGTCCCTCCCGCACAAGCCACGACCCACGGCATCGGCCCTACACTCGGGTTCCCACGCTCCACCTTTTCCTGCTCAGCACACTGCATACTGTACACGTTTCTATACAACACATCAAACGACGATGGACCGCCAGGAATTGGAGCAGTACCAGGCGCAGCTATCGCAGGTCGACCTCGCCCTCTCCGCCGACGCCGACAACGCCGAGCTGCAGTCGCTGCGCACCGAGCTGGTGGAGCTGATCGACCTTGCCCAGAAGGCGCTTGCGCAGGAGGCGATCGCCGCCGCCCGGGCGAAGGCCTCTGCCGCAAAGGCCTCTGCGGGCGGACCGAGAGTCACACCGCAGGTCGAGCTCAAGCCCGGCGCAGAGGTAGACGCAAAGTACTCTCGGGATGGACATTGGTATCCGGCCAAGATCGTCGCTGTCGGTGGGAGCGAGTCGAATCGCGTGTTCACGGTGCTGTTCAAGGGATACTCCGAGACAGAGATCGTCAAGGCGTCTGAGATCCGCGCGACGGCGCCTGTGCAGCCTTGGCAGGCTGCACAGCGGGACGCCAAGCGCAAGCTGAGCAAGGAGGAGGAGGATGAGCGGGAGAAGAAGAAGAAGAAGAACGAGAAGAAGCTCGAGGTACGCGCGCAGAAGGCCAAGGAGCAGACGGACAAGCAGCAGGCGTGGATGAAGTTTGCGAAAAAGAGCGAAAAGAAGGGAATTGACATCGCTGGCGTGTCGGGGAAGAGCATATTCAAGACACCGGACAACCCGATGGGGCGAGGTGCGCCGTCTCTTATGCGTCTGCTTCTTCCGCTTCCTCAACTGATACGCTGTGCAGTGGGCGTCACCGGCTCAGGAAAGGGGATGACCACCTACACGACGATGGGGAAGCACAAGTTCGCCGCAGACGAGGCGGACGTATGAGATGCGTGCGTGTATGCGCTCTTCTCTCCAGCCGCTTCTCTGATCCCCACTCCCACTCTCCCAGCGTATCATGAGCCCTCCTGTTCCTCCTCCCGCTCCCCTGATCCTCTCTCAACGCCTTTGCAGCACCGAAGGTCCACGCTCGCGCTCGCCGCCCTCTGATCGACGCAAGGAACCATCTGCACATGCATGCTCGCTGGCCAGTCCTCTCCCCCTCCCGCATATACACTGCCTCACAGCCCCTTCCCTGCTCTCCTCCTGACAATAACCTATCCTCCCAGCGGACGGCAAGGGTGTACAACTACTTCATTCCAGCCGCAGAGATATCGTCGTACGTGTCTGTGTTGTGTTACTAGAAAATGCAATTCTTAAAGCCTTATTTTTGCGGATTCTGGAAGGCTGCCCTGCCCGGCTGGAGCGGACAGCGCGCTGCGCTGGCAGGATATCCAGTGAGCATGATTGATTGCGGCAAACCTGATAAGCCGGCTTGACGACCGGATTTCTGCGCGAACCGGTGAGTGCCGAGAAGCTGCACTGATCGATCTCGATGGCGTTCTTCCCATTAGCGCCATGATCTGACAAAGAACGGGCACCGACCTGCTGTCAACAAACGACTTCATTGCGCGTGAGCATGTTCTATCAGACTTCTACAACACAGAGTAGGCTGTGCTACACCAAACGGCCAATTCGCTTGGTGCGCGGACAGCTAGGCGACATGCTATCGGGCAACGTATTTTCAGTCCTTTCAAATCCATGGATCAATGGCCAAAGCCGATGGCCCTGAGCGCCTCTCTCGCTCTCTCGAGTCTCTCCCTGTCCGCATTCAGCCTCTGGCGCTGGGCCGCCTTCTGCGGGCTCTCAGCGAGGTACGCTTTGCACCGCTCGTGCGCGTCTGGGCTGTCGAATTGCAGACCGGAGATGAGGGCACGGTGAATGATGTCCGCCAGCGGGCGCACGAATACAAAGTCGATCGCTTGAGGGATGGTGTCGATAATGCGCTAGGATACTGTTAGCAAGTCGTACTTTGACAACAGGATATGTTAACCTTGTAGGCGACCTGTTTCACTCATTTGAGATTGAAGGAATTGAAGCAAGAGGCTTGCTTACCTGGAAGTAAGCGCGAGTTTCAGCCATGACCACGATCTCTTCCTCCCACTCGTCTTGCACTACCAGCCTGGGAAAGTCACTTGCGGTCACACCATGGAAACCGAGCGATGCCAAGTTACTGATCACATCCCTAATGATTGCATACCGAGGAGGCGGGGATGATGGGATCGGCATTGGTTGAGGCATCGGCACTCGTTGGTCCACGTACACCCCTCCCCTTGATACCCATGGGCTTGGTGGGCTGGGTGGCGGAGGTGGAGAAGGAGCCCTTCTCACTCTCTGTCGACGTGTATCCCGATAATGCACGATGAGTTTCTCTCGAGTAGCGGAAATGTAGTGGGAGTTCTGTGTATAAGGGCCCTGCATCTCAATACCGAAGAGCAGTTTCAGCGACTGTTGCGTTTCTGCGACACGAGCAGCGAGCTGTTGCTCAGCAATATCTCTAAGACAATGGCTAAGCCATATCCTCTAATATAGAAAGTGACAACTCACTTGACTAGTCTCAACAGAGGGCTCTGATCGAATTTGCCGAAGACATCTTGAATGATGTGCTCAATTATGGAACCAACGTTGGGATGTACCGTCCCGAAGCAGGTGTTGACCAAGTCCTCCCAGCGCCTGATTGGAAGAAGCATCATCCTGACCTTCGCAGTATACGGCACATTGAAAGGAAGTTCCCGAGTTGTGGCGCTAGAGGGTCTCAGCGGACAGTGCTCTTGTGAGATTGCATTACTCACTCTTTGATATTCTGCTTGACCGCCTCGAGATTGTAAGTCTTGCCATTCTCACCGTCCGCTCGATCTTCGATGATGGAAGTGGGCTCCAAATAATCGTGGTTCCATTGCAACTCCTGCTTCGTGTAAGGGAGGAACAGGGGGGCTGTGCCACGTATAGCAGTCTTGAAGGCGCTGAATGCGCGATTATTGTGCTGAACTAGACGTTCGAATCCATCGGTACCGGTTGTGTATCGATTCAAAGCTCTAGTAAACTGATCGCAGAGGCCAATGGTATCCGCGACCGGGTTTGCCGATGGACCGGCTCCAAGCGATGCAATGGTTTCGTTGACTTGATCCAGCCGCTCATGGATCTCATCAAAGATTCCCGGAAGCCTAGAACATCTCATGAGCAGGGAAACAGAGCAACATGAGGATCTACGTGCGAGTTCCGTATCTGAGCCGACAATAGCTGGCTCAGGGCCGATGTGAGCCTCGGTGTGCCCACATTCTGTTGAACATCAATCGGAAGATCACGCCAGATTTCTACTGTCTCAAAGAAGCAAACTTCATTCTTTCTAGCAGTGTCGAAGGAGATACCCTGCTGTACTTCGGCTTGAGTGGGTTGTTTGGTGATGTAATAACCCAGGTTCAAACGATGCCGCCCTTCATTGTTGAGGACAGATATCCATAGCGCTTCCTCCTCGGATTGCAATGTGTCCGGTTTTGTCAGTACCCCTTTGGTAGAGCGAAGAGCATTAGCACTTGAAGTCTCCTCGCGAGAATCGTAGTGTACCGATGGTTCGCTTTCCCTCAGGGTCAGCCGCCTTCGCCTCACGCAGTGCAGCTTGATTCTCAGGATCATCTGTTGTGGCAAGTCAAAGTGCTTAGATCCAAGCAAGGATCTTGAAAGGTTTGATTTACCTTTCATTGTGATGGTGCAGAGAATCAGGGCTGAAGGGTCGCTGATGTATTCTCGAACCATGGACTTAATCAAGTCCACGAGATCGGGATCTGTCGGATGATGCTGTATGATACCCTATGCGACGGTGAGCGCAGCTCTCACGGCGTAGACTTTCCAGCTCACCGGCAGGTCGACAAATGTCAAATCTGTGAGTAGCGGTCCAGACACCTCAATGCAAACGACATTCTTTGAGAACTGCCGCTGAGTGTCGGGAACTTCCATTTGAGCGGGATCGACGTCAAGATATATCCTGGGATTGTACTCGTCATTGAGGACGGCGATTTGCGCACGACGCAGCATGATCTCGACTTGAGATGGATCATGGATGTCTTCTCCGAAAGAAACAAGAATGCTCCCCCCTGTTTCATTCCCCGCGTCGTCGTATTCGTATCGCAAGGAAATGGCACATTTCCAGGGCTCAGTGCTGGATCTCAACCGGACTTCGGTTGGACAACGGGTACATGTGCCAGCACCTCGAGGGACAGTGATCTGAGGAATGACGTGAGGCGCTGTGTTGTACGGCTCTAGTCACCACGCACCCGTGCAATGGCTTCAATCAGAGAGCTCTTTCCAGCTGATTGGTTCTGAGCAAGGAAGGTTGAGTTCAACCCAAGGTGTTCACATGATGGAGACGACGCACTCCGATGACAACGATCCGCGGAAGGTCGAGGTCGAGCTTCCCTCCAATGTCACGAATCTGGTCGATTATATCGAACAACTGCTGAGTGTGAAGCGCGTAGAGCGAGTTCGAGATGTCGGCATTACTCTGCCCAGGAGTGGGCTGGCTGTCGCCCATGTCGCAGACAGATGTGAGATCTCGACGAGAGGGCAAAACAGAGATACGGGGGATAGAATCTCGAAGGAAAACACGGGGCTTTGTCCATGGAGACGCGCCATGCGGAAAACGCGTGGAAAACGCCTGTCCCAGCCGAGAACGTTCGAAGGCGAACTGTGCCCGGGATGTGTTGGAGCTTCTCACCTGGTATCAACGTCCCCAATGATGTAGTATGCTGATATTTTCTCATCGTTTTATGACCTCGATACGGGATAGCCCTTGCTCCTAGACAAGACAAGGATGGTCCCAAGCGGTCCAGCTAAGTCCTCGAACCTCCGAGCAGCCAGGATATCGCATGAGTGCAAGACATGAATCATCATGCCTCGAACAAATGGGATATGCCTGCTATGCAGGATTATGCTCTCAGCAGCCGTATAGAAACAGATACAAGGACAGGCGTAAACATAAATGCAGAACGAGAGAGACCTCCGGTGCGGAACGAGGGTGTTCCAGTCTGGCGTGGTCATGCCGTTCTCCACAGTGCAGGACTTGACCACTCAAGTTCCCGAACCGAGGAGAACAGATGCTTCGCACAAGGCTGCATTATCACAGATGTGAATGAGAGATGTGATGCGGGAGAGGCTGTTATGAAGAAACCAGCGGACTGTGCTGGCAGTCGCGGTCGAAGTCGCGGCCACGCCGAAGACGCGTGACACACGCGACGACAACATCATGCACGCGCCTCAAACGAGTTCACTCTTCGCGACGAGCGAGCCGCGTAATATGCGTCTTCTTTGTCCACCACTAAAATGCCCTCGAAGCAGAGAACACTGGTTGAGATAGCCTGCAAGGTATGTCCCTGTTGCAACAAGAGAGGTTGATAAGCCTTCTGATCCTTGCAAGGCGTCCGCTGACACGCTTTCGACGCACCTCCCGCTAACGTACACGCCTCTTTTGTCAACAACATCATACAGCATCACGCTCGTCCCGGGGCCATCCCTTTCTTCTACACTCAAGTCGACCATATGGAAGTTATACGAGGCGAATATGCGCACCCTGTCCGAAGGATCCAGCATGGGCTGGGGCCCGAAGGAGAAGCAGCGCGAACTGTGGCATAGCGACAGCAGGTTCGTCCTGCTCCGCCCGCTCAGGCAGCAGGGTGATAAGGGGAAAGGGAAGGCACGCGAGGGCAGCAGGGGTGGAGCTGAGGTGGCTGCGTTTGCCATGTTCCGCTTTGATTGGGAGGAGTGTATGGATCCTGACTGGGAGGCAGACAATTGTGAAGTAGTCTACTGGTATGCCTGCTCGTACACGCTGTATCCTAGAGACGAACTGATGGCGCGTCAGCTACGAGCTCCAAGTCGCGCCTTCTGCACGTAGGCTTGGGATGGGCAAGTTCCTTGTCGACCAGCTGATCCTACTGGCTCGGGAGTACCGCATGCGGAAGGTGATGTTGACGTGCCTGAAAGGTGACCTCTCTTATTTCCTGATGTTTCAGCACCTCGTCTGACGTCGATCGTTTGCCAGTCAACACCTCCGCCCTGGCCTTCTACAAGTGCCAAGGTTTCGCCATCGACCCGATCTCTCCCAGCCAACTCGCCCGGTCCGCGCCTTCAGCGGCTGGCGGGGAGACGCTCGATGGCGAGACCGAGTGGGAGGACGAAGCGGAGTGCGACTACGAGATCTTGTCCAAACGAGTGATGTGATTCGTTTTTCGAGAGCAAGCTATGGCTGAGCATTACCAGGCCGTCTTGCAACTCCCTATGCGGCGGCGGAAGGTTTATGCTCGAGTGAAGGACAAGCCGTATTTCAGCGACGACAACATCGTCAAGGCGTGCTTAGTTACCATTGGTGTATGTTGTTCTGTAGCAGTGGGCTGCGCTTTGTAGACGTCTGAACGCTGTATCGATTCTACCAAACTCAAGCACGTTGGACTGCATGTCTTTCGCATGTCATGATAAGTCCACGTGTCTACCGGCATGGTCCTTCGTTATTCGGCTACGCCAACAAGCGCTTGCTCATCTGTCGCGACCGTTCCGAAGGTAACAACATGTGGATCACTAGCTCCATCCGTCCGCAGGACAGACGCCTGAATTTGGCCCGGTCGGCGTCGGAATCTCGCCCTGCATGTCATCATATCGTAGCGGATAGTATAATCGTGTTTCATTCTTGTTTGCGATCTCGTCGAGACATTGCGCTCCACGTGCGCGTTCCAGCGCGCTGAGAGAGCGCGCGGAGAATGCCAAGAAAACATGGTTGATGCGTGATCACCGAGCGCGTCGCTTTTTCATCGTCGGAATCCGCTTTCCTGTTCTGGCATGCATACAATCAATCACACATTCAGCGCGGGATCCCTCCTGCTTCTCTTCTCCCTCAATCAGCACGTTCGTTTATGGCAATGGCCAACAGTGCTTTGTGTTGCTTCTTCATCTCGACCCGCATATGCTGCAAGAGCGTTGGCAGTGTGCTGTGACGGATGCCCGAGCAAGCTTCTATACACGGCGACTGAGACTCCTCGTGCTCACCGACGTCTCAGAGCACTTCTCGTCTTCTCTCGCGATGCACGTTCCTCGTCTGCCTTCCATACCTCCAAATGGTCTTAACTTCGCGCACAACAGCATATAAGCTCTGCTCGTGCTTCTCTGGCTAGGCAGGCGTCCCTCGACCCCTTGTAACAGGCCCAGACACCTCCGAAAGGCAGCATGTTCGCCAAGCTCTTCTCTGTCGCCCTTGTAGCGGGCTCTACGCTCGCCTCGAACAGCACGAACAACCTCGGCCAGTATGCGGTCCAGACCCTCCTCCAGTACGGCCGTCCTATCCTTGGCGACTACGCGAACTGTGACAGCGGTCTGTGCACTTGGATGAGCACGTTCCCTGTGCGTCGCGTTCTGTCACCGGTTCTCCTCGTTGACGATGTATGCGTAGGATGACCTGCCTATCGTACACGTACGCGCCGTCATGTAATCCTGAACCACTGGACAGCTGAACGACTCGCGCAGATGAACATCCCCGGCGTGCACGACACAGCGACGTGGAACTACTCGCAAACGACGCAGGACTCGCTCGAGCACATCACCGCCTCCGGCATCACGGGCAATGTTACGTACCAGCCTGTGCCGGCCGAGATCTACCGGTGTCAGGACCAGCCCATCTGTGCGCCCCTCTCACACTCTTATTGCTGCGCTGTGCGCGCGCTGACCGACTCCCCCGGGCAGTTGAGATGCTCAACGGTGGCATCCGGGCGTTCGACCTGCGCTACGCGTTCGACCCGACCAACAGCACGCTCGTCTTCTACCACTCGCAGGCGCTGCAGAGCGAGACGGCCACGGTGCAAGATGTCCTGTACGGCTTCTATCACTGGCTGGACGCGCACCCGACTGAGGGGGTTTTCCTGTCGTTCATGTACGAGGGCTGTGAGTTTTCCTTCTCTGGCTAGGGGTTGATACTCATGCCGTTGGAAAGCAACCACGGAGTGGGCGCAGGACAACGCCGCCGTCCAGCAGATGCTGTACGACACGCTCACGAACGACGTTGCCAAGGAGTACATCTCGCCTATCAAGGACAGGGTGCGCACCCTCCCCCCCTCTTTTTGCTGCATGCATGCACTGACACGCTCCAGTTCGGCACACTCGGCGACGTCCGCGGCAAGATCACGCTCCTGCGGCGGTTCACGTTCGACGTGCGTCTTTCCCCCCTTCGCAGAGTCGTCTGCTAACGCCCCGCAGCTGCTGGACTCCTCGGCCGAAACCTCCATCCCGGGCGTGCACTTCCCCCCCTCCAACTGGACAGACAACTCGCCCAACATCACACTGATCTACAACCTCCAGACGAACGGGACGGCCTACATCGAGGACTACTACAACATTGGCCTGCCGGACGGCGCGGGTGCGGCGCCTAACATCCAGTGGAAGTTTAATGCCACTACTGCCCATCTGGAGATGGCCGCGAGCGAACAGTGGAAGGATAGCCTCTTCTGGAGCTTTGCTAGCTCGGAACATGACACGGACTTGCCCTTGCCGGAGACCCCTATGGTACGCGTTCCCTCTTCCCTTCGTGCGCCGGTGCAGCAGCTGAAAATACCGCACAGATCCAAGCCCTGGGCAACGGGACCGATGTCCCCGGAGTGAACCAGAAGCTGCTCCCCTGGCTCCAGGAGCACAAAGGATCCAGGTGGGGGATCGTCAGTGCGTCCCTTCTCTCTCCCCCCATTCTCTTTGACCAGATGCTGACGACGGGACAGTGTTCGACTTCTTTGGCGACGTGCCCGGACTGATCGAGGCGTTCATCGGTGCCTGAGAAGGTAGCGCATACATACAGGGCACAATACTGTGGACACGGAATGCATCCACAGTAACGGTTTCAGAGTCGTACATCAGCACAAAATCATGAAGGAACAGAGTGCGTGCATTGAAGAGTGCAGAGTGCGAGTGCATACAAGTGCTACAAAGTACATTTTCCCAGCCGAGTCGCGCGTTCCATCTCAGCGTCCCACCTCCCTCCTCCCCTTCGCAGGCCAACAAAATCAATCCAGCCCCACAGCCCTAGCGGCCCTATCGAGCGCCCAGACCCTCCACCCCTCCCTCCCCCCCACTGCCACCCCCTCGCCCTTCTCCTGCGCACTAACACCGTCAAAGAACAACCCCCCCAGCTCCGTCCTCTCCCCCCGCTCCTCCCACCCCGCACGCCGCTCCACGCTCGTCTCCCGCCTCGTGTACACCAGCTCTGTCCGCCGTCTTTCCTGCGGCGTGCGGCTCGCCCTCATTCCTCCCCCGGGCAGCCCGCGCGCTGCCCCAGCCCCCGCCCCAGCCCTAGCAGCGGGAGGGGCGGGCCGCTTGCGCGCCAGCATGACCAGATCAGGGTAGCTCACAGCCTTTGTTCGTGCGGCAAAGCTCTCGTGCAAGCCGTCGTCCGTCTCGGGGCCGTGTTCCGCCAGCGCCTCGGAGCGATCGATGTCCATGTCCATGTCCAGGTGCAGACGCGGGTGGGAGTAGGCATATGCGTACGCGGGGGTGTACCGGGCTGGCGTGGGTGGGGAGCCGGAGGAGGGGGTGTGCGATAGTTCAGGCATGTGCAGGTTCTCTGCTGGGGGTTTGGTTAGCCCGGGTACGGGGGAAGGAGGAAAGAAACTGGGACATACGGAAGCCCAGCACGCCCATCCGGTCCTCTTTTGAGAGCACGCGGCGTACGCACTCCTCCACGCCTAGCTCGTCTTCCCCCTCCAGCCTTTCCTCCCCGTCCCCGTCCATCTCCCCCCCCTCCGCTTCAGCATGAGCCTGGCGGACCCACCCGAACCCCTCTGCGGGGGGGAAGAACCCTGCGGAGCAGAATGGGTCTTCTGCGGGCTCGTGCAGGGGGGAAGTGAGCGCCGAGAGGGGGATTGCGCGTAGTTGAGGGGAGCGGGGCGAGCGGGCTGGGCTGGGAGCTGGGCTGGGGAGGGCTGTGCGTGAGCGGGGCGCGGAGTGTGGGGGTGGGGGGGCGTGGGAGAGGGAGGTCAGGGGACGCGTGGTTGGGTGGGTGTGGGCGCGCGGGAGGGTGGTCATCCTGGTGTGTCTGAGGATTGGGGGAGATGGGATGCAAGTTAGATGCTGCTAAGCAGGTTCCCAGAGATGCACACGAAGGGATAGCGGGAAGGTTGGAGGGGCGAGATGAAACGCCCCGGAGAGGGGTATTATATGCTCGCGGTCGATCGCCAAGCTCTGACAGCTCTCGGGCTGCTCAAATAATGCGGGGTAGCCCGAGGGCGGCGCCCCAGCCCAGGCTCGGGAATAAGCTCTCAGGGTCAGCACCGCCACCGTTGGGGAACGGAGCGGGGCGGGAGGGAGCGGGGGCTGGCCGACCCGCGCACGGGGCCGGTCGGGTGGGGCGCCCTTCCTCCCTCGCTGTCTGGGGGGAGGGTTTCGGATGGAGCGGAGGTGTTTGTGGGTGTTGGGTTTCTGTGCGCAGGTGGTTGGGAGGCTCCAGTTGATGGGATGTCAGGCGTTCAGGGCCTGCAAAAACCACATGTTCAACCTGGGGTGGCTGCATGACGCTCCACAATATGGAACTGTACAAGCCTACAACGAGTGGCAATGTCTCTTTCGGCGAGTAGGAGACCGCCTACTCGGTGTACGGCACGCTCCCCACGCTCGCAGGCAGGATTCCCCAAGTTCCGCAGGCAGGGTTTCAGCGTCTTCGGTATCATCAAGTCCTGGGACGTCGTCCCGCGACTACGCGAAACCCGAAGCAGCAATTCAATTGGGAATCCTGTGCTCCACGTTGTCACTCAGGGTTGCCGGAGCGATTCGTCGGCTACATCTTTCTCCCTCTCTCGATTCAGCAATATTGTCTTTGGCAACTCCGATTCGACCGGTCGTCATACTTTCACATATAACCTCTGACAATGCTCGTTTTTCTGGCCATCATCTGATCATATCCCCTGTACTCCGTGCTACAATTCAGTTCGTGTTTGTCGACACGATGTCTCAATACAAGCCAACCACAACTGGCAAAGTCTCGTTCGGCGAGTGGGAGACCGCATATGAGGTGTACGGCACCCTTCCGGCGGCTCCCGGTAAGGTCCCTCTCATCGGGCTGCACGGTGGACCCGGCATGCCAGGACGGTACCTCCGGCCGCTTTCTGTTCTTGTGGAGGCGCACGGCATTCCCGTGATCTTGTACGACCAGATTGGATGCGGTGACAGTACCCACCTGCCGGAGAAGGGAGGCGACTTCTGGACCGTTGAGCTCTTCCTCAAGGAGCTTGAAAATCTCCTTGAGAAGCTCGAGATCAAGGAGTACGACCTCCTTGGCACAAGCTGGGGCGCGATTCTTGCTGCAGAACACGCACTTCTCCATCCGCATGGCCTACGGAAGCTCATCCTGTCGAACGGTCTCACCTCAATGAAGATGTGGGAAGATAGCGTCATTTCGTTGCTGAAGACGATGCCGCAAGACGTCCAGGACACAATCGAGAAGCATGAGAAGGAGCGCAACTACAACGCTCCCGAGTACAGGGCTGCTTGCAAAGTGTTCTATGATGCGCACCTGTGTCGGATCATACCCACGCCGCCGGAGCTTGTTGAAGCATATACGCTTATGATGGATGATCCAACAGTCTCCTACATTATGTATGACATTCTGTTGAACATACAAGCCTTTGCTGAGTGGCTACGAACAGGTCCGGTCCCTCGGAATTCCACAGCCTCGGTACCCTCAAGACGTGGAATATTATTTCCCGGCTTGGCGAGATCACAACGCCGACGCTCGTGCTAAACGGCAAATACGACATGACGTCCGACACGGTTGTCAAGCCATTCTTGGACGGTATCAAGGGCAGCAAGTGGGTTCGCTTTGAGCACAGCTCACATGCACCGATGTTGGAAGAGAGGGAGAAATATGCTGAGGTGGTTGGGGAATTCTTGACGGAGTGATGCTGCAAGGTGTAAAGGAAGAGACCTTCCACTCGCGATGAATAGGTAAAAGATATCATGGCTGCTCCACTGCTTCGCAGATCTTCAATTAAAGCGCGCTTGTCTGAGGTCTGGACTTATCCAGAACGTTGTTGTCCGGGAAGATTAACAGCTGACAGAGCATGGAACAGTTGTGGAACGGGGGCACGAACTGATGCATTGGCAGGTATCTACGAGCGCGCTATATATGCCTTGTGGGCACGTCGGAGCGTACCGGGACGGGCTCCTCCAACAACAGTGTCACGATAGAGTGGAAGACAATCGAGGACAATGAATGTGTTCAGCAGAGGATCTGATCCGTCGGTCGCATCTTCATCGTGTGCTGTCTTCCCACAGTACAACAGAAAGTGTATGCGGTAGAAGCAGACCAGCCAGAGCACCAGCATGAAGCATGTCGCTTCTCCGCGGGGAGAACCCCTGCACCTCATGAATATGATTGGATAGGATATTCGAGACAATAACAACATGGAAAGTCAAACATCTAAATCGAAATTGCAAGCACCCGAGCGGTCGAGCACCCAGTCTAACCATGGAACGGACAGCAGACAGACGTGCCTGCAGAGCTCGTGGACGACTGTGTGCTGAGTCCCGTGCGGCACTATGAGAACAACAGCCAAGTGTTAGGAAATCAGTCGTAAGCGGCAGAGCACACCCTACACCCAACCTCGTCATCAACAAAGTTGGCTCGTAGATAAACGAAGCTCTCGTTGAATCCAGGACAGGCAGAGAACATGCTGAATCTGCTGGTGCCATAGCCGGTGAGGTTATGCAGCCCGGAGCGCGATTACGACAGATGCCAAGGGAGTCATTGACGACCGTCGAGCACACAACGATCCGGAAGGCCACACAGCGGAGGGATTCCGCCGCAGGCCGCCGTCCTCTTCGTGTGCTGAAGGATCCTCAAGCTCCAGAGAGAACACACTGCGCAGACTGGCCGGGTGACGTCGAGCACACAACGACGATGACGGAGAAGTATCAGCTGGGTTTTGCCCCTCTGACATCCCTGACAGGTTCTGCGTGCTGGAGGTAGCCCGGACAAGTGTCGCGTAAAACAGAAGCAAGGCAACGAAAAAGACAACGAGAGCTGCGAGCGCATTGGTTCCGGTGCCCCATCTATGCAAAGCGGCAGGACTACGCAAGCAGGCATGGATCAAAGTGCTCGGAGCTCTCCCAGTCTGGCGGGAGAGCCTACCGAGAGCGGCAGAGGGGGTATAATCAGAGGATAGAGAGGTGTTAAGCACCTCATGTTGGCTACAAGCGTCACCTGCATGATGATGCACCGGCCGAGCCGCCACGGTGTGCTGAACATCCTCGTCCTCGATGTGCATGGGGATGATGAAAGAACGAGAGAGGGCGAACACGTTGCCTCAATTGGCGAGGGATTTATGTGGAAGAGAGACCGTCCACTGACCACCAGGAAGACAACGTGCTGGCCACTCCCTAGCACAACCTACGTCATATAGCAGAAGTAGGGCAGTAGAAGGTAGGAGTGCGCAGCGGGTCGAACACATCGTGCATGATCGCATCCCCAGCGCGCTCGACAAACATCTGAGCACGCAGAGGCAGAACAATGCACGATATGTTGAACACTGCCGCGCTTCCAGAACCATACTTCCAGGGCGACCGGGCAAGAGAACAGCATGCACATGGAGGATCAGGGCGAGGGGAGGGAGAGCACGTCGTCATACAGAGCGCTGCTATAGCGGACAAACCCCGTCCGCAAGCCATCCAGCAGACGACATGTTGTCCTCCCCCTCGCCATCCAACACGAGTAGGGAAAGAAGACCATAGCAGACAGCAGGGAAGAGGGGCACGAGGGGTCGAGCACATCAATCTCCATGCATACGCCATACCGCAGCGCTCATAGACGAGCCTTAGCCTGCGGACTGGCAACAGGGGATGATGTGCTGCACGCCGACGTGCCCACTCAGTAAGGTGTGTGTAGCGAAGGAAAGTATGTAGAGCGAGGGCTGAGGGAGGCGGAGCACGAGCGGCATGGGTCGAACCTTAGTGGGGAGGACATGCCCACGACGCCCGCAAGCGACCCGTGCTGCGCACTCCCCAGCGCGTCCCAGGTAGCCAGGTGGTGGGAGGGGACAAAGATGGGAGGAAGACCCTTCCGCGTAGTGCGGTGGGTTTATATACCCCTTCTCGCCACATAAAATTGCGCGAGTCTGCCTCCGGTTGCCAACGCATGACTCAGTTGTTTAGGGCAAGCTTGTTCATCTCGCCGAAGCACAGCCAGCGCAAAACATGACTTCTTGCGCAGTTTTCATTACGACTAACTTCATTCTCTGGAAAAGTCACAAGAACCCCTCTTCTCCACCTTCTCACGTCCTTCCCCCTCAAGTAGTCAAAAGTCCATAAATACAAACTTGAATCTCGAATCAAAGGCAAAACAAAGCATACGTTCCCGAGCGCCAGCACTCTCTCCCGTCTTCCTTCAAGCATCACCTCAAGCAGCATAAGGCGGCAAATCATCCTCGGTCTTAGCGTCCTTAGCGGGCACGGGCGGCCCTGTCCCTCCAGGGAGCGCGGGGGCGTGGTATGCCGAAGGCGGGGCTGAGCTGCTGCTACCGCTGCCCTGCCCTGAGCCACCGGCGCCAAGAAGGATCCGATCCCTCTCCTTCCTCTCCAGCGCGCGTTTCTCCTCTTCAGCAGTCGGGAATCCTCCCCCTGCCCGCTGGTCCTGGCAGGCAGAGCGGGCGGACTAGTGCTGGTGTTGGTGTTCGCGGGGTGCAATTCCTCCCTCTTCAAACTCCCCGTCTTTGGCCCAGGCCGGCTCCCGGTCTGCGCTCTACTGGCGATCGGCAGGCTGTCTCGGCGATCGTCGGCGCTGCCCCAGTGGTGGTTGACGTTTCTTCGGCAGCAGACGGGCCGGCAGCAGCAGCAGCAGCAGCAGCACCTGCGGAGAGGGACCTGCTGGCAGCGGGGGAGATGCTGCGGCTCGTCGTTGGCGAAGGGAGGGGCGCGGGGGCTTGCTTGAGCACTTGGGGGTTGAACCGGGGGCGGGGGGGGGGGGGGGGGGGGGGGGGGGGGGGGGGGGGGGGGGGCAGAGCGGGTGTTGAGCTGACGGGGAGCTCGGTTTCCCGCTTGGGAGAGAAGAAGAAGTGGGGGCTGCGCCGCCCGGACCGGAGGGACTTCCGGAGTGGGCGACAATCCGTCCTGGCTGGGGGAGGATCGCGCTCGGAGGTGGGGCGGTGAGCCCAGAGGTGGGCGGGTTGAGTGCTGACATCGGCTGCTGCTGGTCCGGGGCAAGCTGGGGAAGGTGCGTCTCCCCGAATGACCTTCTATCGCTCGCTGCGCGCGAGAGGACCTGTCCTAGGGGAGGGAGGGGCTGGAGTTCCCCAGGGGAGTAAGTGTCAAGCGCATGCTGTACTGCGCTCTTCACGTCTGCCGTTTGTTGTGCACCGGCGTACTCCGACGGGTGGGCGAGGGCGATGTTCGCCGCTGTGGGCGCGCCGGTCGGGGCGGGGGGGATGAGCTCAACCAGCTGCTCTGCGCCCCGAGCGAGGAGCAGCATCTTCTGTGCATAGTACTGGGCGACAGCAAGCCATTTCGCCCTCCCGGATTCGCGCCCTCCCTCCCTCCTCGCACGCGCCACGCACCCCTCCAGCTCCCCATCCTCGGCTTCGCCGTGCTGCAGCGCGGCGGCGAGCTCAGCCCGCTCCTGTTCAGTGCTCGCAACTCGCATGCTGCAACTGGCCCTGCGCGGCCGTGCGAGCCGCGCGCCGCGGGGCGAGCAACTGCTCTGCGTCTCCGAGCTGCTTCAGTGGGCGCTCGGCATCTTCCCCGCGGGCGGTATCAAGGGGAGCAAGTGGGTTCGCTTTGTGCACAGCTCACATGCACCAATGCTGGAAAAGATGGAGAAGTATGCTGAGGTGGTGAGGGAACTCTTGACGGGATGATGGTGGGACGTAAAGGAAGAGATATTCGACTTGCTGTCAATAGTTACAAACTGTCATGGCTACTCCACTGCATTGCAGAGCTTCCATCACAGCGCGTTCATTCGATGTCTGACTTATCCAGGACGTTGTCGTCCGGGACGATAGACAGCTACTGTAAGAGAGCAAGAAGCCGGCCACAAGAGAGTGGAAGACAATTGAGTGCACAGTTAGATGTGGTCAGCGGAAGACTTGCCCCATAGGTCGCATCCCAATCGTGTGCTCGGTGTAGTAAATGGGCAACGGTCCGCCAGAATACGAGCACAAAACATGTCGTTTCTCGAGGTGTGCGACTGGAGAAACCGGGGAAGATCATGGATATGATTGGATAAGATGTTCGAGACAATAACAACTTGACAAGCTATGGATCTAAATCAAAGGTATAGGAAGTTGCAAGCACCCGAGCGGTCGAGCACGCAGTGTCAAACAGCGCAGCACAGCAGACAAACGCACCTGCAGAGCCCGTGACGCGTGCTGAGCGCGTCCCGGTGCCGTTAGAACAACAGGCAATGGTTGAGTAATCGGCCGGGAGCGGTAGTCTGCCAGTAGAGCACACGCGTCAGCTGTGCGTGGCCAAGGGTCGCCCTGTTGAATCCAGGAAAGGGTAAAGCATATGCGGAATCGGCCGATGCCACAGCGGGTGACGCTCAGGTGCTGGGAAGAGAACAACAAATCCCAACGCATTCATTGAAAACCGTCGAGCACACAAAGGGCGACGCCCGGCAGCGGAGGGTTCCTCCGCAGACCGCCGTCCCTCTCGTGTGATGAACGGCCCTCAAGCTCCGGAGAGAACGCTTTCCCCAGACTGGCCGGGTTACATCGAGCACACAAGGCTGCTCTGCGGGAAAGTAATCAGATGCGCTTCACCCCTCTGAGATCCCCGACAGGTCCTGCGTGCTGGAGGTAGCCAGACCAAGTGTTCCGTATTAGCACAAGTAGAATAACAAAGATGACCGTGAGAGTTGCGAGCACATTCCAGGTTCTGCACCGTTTATGCGTAGCGGAAAGACTACACAAGCAGCCATGGCCCGCTGTGCTCGGATCTCTCCCAGTCTGGCCCGAGAGCCTAGCGACAGCCACAGAGGGGAGATAATCAAAGGACAGAGAGGTGTTAAGTACACCAGAAGTTGGCCCAGCAATAGCGTCACCCGCATGATGACGCACAGGCTGAGCTGCCTCGGTGCGCTGAACGACCTCGTCCTGGATGCAGAGGTGGATGATGAAAGAACGAGAGAGGGCGAGCACGTTCAAAGAGTTGGCCAAATGAGTGGAACAGACACCGTCCACAGACCACCAGTAAGGCAACGTGCTGGCCACTCCCTAGCACAACAGACAGCATAGCAGAACGAGGACAGTAGAAGGTAGGGGTGCATGGCGAGTCGAACACAACGTCCAAAGTTCTCACACGTTAGCACGCTCGACAAACGTCTAAGCGCGCAGAGGCAGAACGATGAACGATATGTTGAACACCGGCGCGCTTCCAGAGCCATGCTCCGAAGGTGACGCGGCAAGAGAAGAGCATACGCCAGATAGAAGATCAGGGCGAGGGGAGGGAGAGCACGTCGTGCTTTCCAGACGACAATAGCGGACAAACCATGACCGCAAGCCAGCCCGAAGACGACATGTTGTCCGCTCCCCTCGGCGTCCAGGAGTAGCCAGAGAAGACCATAGCAGGCGGCAGGGAAGAGGGGCGCGAGGGGTCGAGCACATCATCCGTGCCATACACGACACCGCAGCGCTCATGGACGACCCAGAGGCTGCGGACAGGGAAGGGGATGATGTGCTGAACGCCGACGTGCCCGCGCAGCAGGACGTGTGTCGGGAGATGCAATATAGACGGAGCGCTGAGGGAGGTGGAGCACGAGTGCAGTGGAGGAGCGATATCAGTGGGCTGTCCACGACACCCTCAAGCAGCTCGTGCTGTGCACTCCCCAGCACGTCCCAGGTCCCAAGGTGGTGGGAGGGGACAGAGATGGGAAGAAGACCCTTCCGCGTCGGGGGATGGGTTTATATACCCCTTCTCGCCACATAAAATTGACACGTCTGCCTCCGGTTGGCAAGGACCGTAACAGAACGCGTGACTCGGTTGTTCAGGGCAAGCTTCTTCATCTTGAGGGAGTACAGGTAGCGTTGATAGCAGCCAAAGATGTACTTGATGCGCAGTTTTCATTGTGGCTAACTTCATTCTCAGAAAATGTAACAAGAAAGCCTTTTTCCGACTTCGCACGTCCGTCCCCCTCAAGCAGTCAAAAGTCCATAAATACAAACTTGAATCTCGAATCAGAGGCAAAACAAAGCATACGTTCCGGAGCGCCAGCACTCCCTCCCGTCCTCCAGCAAGCAACAGCTCAAGCAGCATAAGGCGGCAAATCATCCTCGGTCTTAGCGTCCTTAACAGGCACGGGCGGGCCGGTCCCTCCAGGGAGCGAGGGTGCATGGTATGCCGAGGGCGGAGCTGAGCTACCACTCCCCTGAGCCGAGCTACCCCCAGCGCCGAGAAGGATCCGATCCCTCTCCTTCCTCTCCAGGGCGCGTTTCTCCTCTTCCGCGCTCGGGAATCCTCCCTGCGCGCTGCCCCCAGTGCCGCCGCTGGCTCTGGCAGGCAACGCAGGCGGGTGCAGTTCCTCCCTCTTCAAACTCCCCGTCTTCGGCCCGGGGCCGCTTTGCGCACTACTGGCAATCGGCAGGCCAGTCTCTGCGATGGTCGGCACTGCGCCTGTTGTAGTGGACGTCCCCTCGGCCACAGGCAGGCCGGGTACAGCAGCAGCAGCGGCGGAAGTAGTGCGGCTGGTGGTGGGAGAGATGCTCGGGTCCGTCGTAGGTGGGGGGAGGGGGGCGGGGGCTTGGTTGAGCACTTGTGGGTTCAACGGTGGGGGGGAGAGCGGATGTTGGGCGAGCGGGGAGGTGGGTTTCCCGCTTGGGGGAGAAGGAGAAGTGGGGGCTGCGCCGACCGGTCCGAAGGGACTTCCAGAGGGGGCGACAAACCGTCCTGGCTGGGGGAGGATCGCGCTCGGAGGCGGGGCCGTGAGCCCAGAGGTGGGCGGGTTGAGTGCCGACGTCGGCTGCTGCTGTTGGTCCGAGCCAAGCTGGGGCAGGTGCGTCTCCCCGAACGACCTCCGATCGCTCGCTGCGCGGGACAGAGCCGCTCCCTGCCCTGGGACGGAGAGGGGCTGGAGCTCCCCGGGCGTGTACGTGTCAAGCGCATGCTGCACCGCGCTCTTCACGTCTGCCGTCTGTTGCGCGCCGGCGTACTCGGCCGGGTGGGAGAGGGCGATGTTCGCTGCTGTTGGCGCGCCGGTCGGTGCGGGGGGGATGAGCTCCACGAGCTGCTCTGCGCCTCGGGCGAGGAGCAACATCTTCTCGGCATACTGGGCGACGGCGAGCCATTTCGCCCTCTCGGCTTCGCGCACCCCTTCCCTCCTTGCGCGCGCCACGCGTCCCTCCAGCTCAGCATCCTCCGCTTCGCCCTGCTTGAGCGCAGCGGTGAGCTCAGCCCTCTCCTGCTCCATCTTCGCACGCTGCAGCTGGGCCTGCGCGGCTGCCCTTGCCGCGCGCCGGGGGGCGAGCAACTGCTCCGCGTCCCTGAGCTGCTTGAGCGGGCCCCTTGCCTCGCCCCCCAACGCAGTCCCAAGCTGACTTGCCAGAGCGCCGCTCGTAAAGTTAAGCCAAGCCAATCTGTCCGAGACATCCTTCACATCCTGCTCCTGCTCCTGTCCCCAGAGATACAGGTCCCTGCTATGGTTCCTGGACGCCTGGGCGACGCTCTCGAATGCCAGGGAGAGCGTCTTCTCGCTCGTGATCACCAGCTGGAGAGGGCGGAGAGCGGCGGGGACCTGGGGCGAGTACTGCACTTGCAGGGAGCGGAGGGAGTTTGTGAGCTGGTCAAGCGCGTGCGTGCGCGAGGACGGGCCGGTGGGCGGGGAGGAGGAGAGCGCACTGTCGGCGGTGGCGCTGTGGTGCGGGTCGGTCAGCTGAGAGAGCGTCTCTTGGAGCTTGTTGGAAAAGTTGCTGAACATCGTGGATGGGGAGAACGGTCAAGTTTGGTCTCTGAGGATAGTTCGATGGTGGTGTGATAGTGTGAAAGACTCGACACGCAGCATACACGTCCGTCGAAACGCCATCACCACGCTGCTCATCCCTGACGTCACGAGTTACGATTCATTGCTCCCGCGTTTCAATGCGGCCGCGCTTCTTTTCTTCCTCTGTGCTTCGCGCAGATTTTACGTGGCAGTGCAACCACCGCCCAGTATATAAACCTGCCCCTGGGCGAAAATCGAGGGGATCACAACTCTTTCCCGTGCCTCTCTCTCCTGGGTGACGGGAGTAGGGAGCGGGAGTGCGCAGCATATCGCTTGCTGGGAACCGTGGGCGTATGGCTGCGTCCACTGATTGTTGGCCTTGGACGCGATATGCTCCGCCTCCCTCCGCCCTCCCCGCTTTGCACAATGCGCCACTGTTGGCATGGTGCGCGTCGGCGTCCAACACATCGTCGTTGCCGGTGGCCCAGCATGCTCGAGCTTTCTCGCTCTGATGTGCTTCAGAGTCAACAACGGGCACGATGTGCTCGACCCCTCGCGCGCCTCTCCTCGACCCGGCTCTTCGCCACCGGCCGGAGAGTGGGTAGCACGCCGACCTCGGAGAACATGTGGACGTGTTCCGTCCACTTGATGTTTTCTGATGGATCGGTGTGCTTCCCCTCTCCTCGCCTGTCTCCTGCGGTCATGCCCCATGACGGTCATGTCCTCTTGACCCCTTCGATGCCGACGGCGTCCAGCACATCGCGTCCTTGGTTGGCTCAGCACTCTGGACGTTTCCGTCGAGTGTGCTGTGAGGGCCAACAACGCGCCCGATGTGCTCGACCCGCCGCGCATCTTGTCTATTCCAGTGCTACATTGTCGACCCGGCCGGAGAGTCGCCAGCACGTCGTCCACCCGGGGCACGTGAGCGTGCCGGCTCACTGTCGTCTTGAAGGCGTTCGACGTGCTCGCACTCTCCTCCCTTATGTCATCTCTGGATTCCCTGACTTCCCTTCTCTGGGACATCAGACCCATCTCCAGGTGAGCACGGCGGCATCCAGCACATCGTTGTCTTCCTTTTCAGTGCGTCACCGCCCATGGGGCGAGCGCGCACTGTGACTTAGGTGGATGGCGCCGTGCTCGACGCGCCGTGCTCCCCTTGATGTCTTATTCATACTAGGACTCTTGGATCTGGGGCGGAGAGTCGGCAGCACGTCATCATGGTTGCCTGTGGATATCTTGCCCACTATCTGCTCCCAACGACGATGTGTTTCCGCTCTCTTTCCCCTGTCATGCTGTACCTACCCTGGTACAACCAGGACGAGGATGTTCAGCACACATCAACTGGCCCTTTGCATCGTCCACCTGAAGATGCTAATAGCGGTTGAGCGGTGTGTGCTCGACGTCCTGGTCCCACCCCCCCTGCTTCACCGCTTCTGTCTTCCCACGCTAACTGGCGCGGGTCGGAGAGCGCCAGCACGTCGATTGGGAGCCGCCTGTGCAGTTCCTCACTTCACATAAGAGGGGTATACTTTAGTTGTACGTGCTCGTGCTCCCGCTGTCCCTCATGCCCTACTCCCTCCCTCTACCGACTCTCGCTCTTGACGTCCGAAGACGTTCAACACACGGGCCAGGTGACGCATCAGAGAAGTAAGTCTCTTGTCTGCTTATCTCTGCGCCCCTGTGTTCGACGTCTTCAGACAACTGCACTATACTACTACTTTACTCTGGTGCTGGGGATCGTTCAGCACATGCTCTAACTAGACCGTTGCAGAGCCCGGGCTTTGCTTACTGGTCTTATTTTGAACACGTGCTAAACAGCCTCGCGCGCTATCTGCTGCCATATTCTTCTCCCGCCTGACACGCTGTCTGCCTACTCATGGGCTTATGTTCCTGCTCCGAGCCGTTCATCTAAACACGCTTCCCCCGCAGACCTTGGCTAAGTCTGTTGACGTCTGGGACTATTGGCACGCGCGACGTCTACCTGTGCGACTAGGTCCTATGAAGCGGCTTGCCTACGGCCGTTCAAAGACCGCAAAGGTCGTCCAGCACACGCTCCTTCTGGGGCGCTGCGCATATGCTTGCCTGCTATGGCGCTATGGCGCGTCCAGTCGGAGATGCATGCTCCACAACTGCAGTGCATTATTAATCGTTTGTTCTCGATGCTCTGACCCGGAACAGGCCAAGGAGTAGACAGAACGAGGTCTCCTTTTGTCAGATTTGCGCTCGTGACACTCTGAAAGCTCCCAACGCGGTGTTCTATTACGGCCGTCATTGCAGCACGACGGACTACTGGCGATTCGAGCTCGTTACCGCCCCAACAAGCTCTAGGGGGACAGCTACGACAGCCATCTTGTTTACTTCATCTTATTGATGTACGTCTCTTTACAGGAGAAGATCGAATATGACGCACACGGTTCCTTACGATCATCATAATCAGTTAGCGGCGCATTGAGCAATTATTTCTCACTGTATAGCCTTTTCGCAGCGGTCAAAGGAGATCTCTGAAATGACAATGAGACAGTCGAAAGAGAGGACTCGACGTGCAAGCATACACGTCCCTTCGAAACGCCGTCACCACGCCGCGTTTCCTGACGTCACGAGTTACACCTCATTGCTCCCGCGTTTCCATGCTTCTTCGCTTCCTCTGTGCTTCGCGCAGGTTTTTCGTGGCAGTGCAACCACCGCTCAGGTATATAAACCTGCCCGCAGGCAAAAATCGAAGGATCACAACTCTTTCCCGTCCCCCTCTCCCGTGGGTGGCGGGAGTGCGCAGCGGGAGCGCACAGCATATCGCTCGCTGGCGACCGTGGGCGTATGACTGCGTCCACTGATTGTCGGTCTTGGACGCGATATGCTCCGCCTCCCGCCTCCCTCCCTCTTAGCGCACCACATCGACCTGTTGGCACGGCGCGCGTCGGCGTCCAACACGTTGTTGCTCGTGGTGGTCCAGCATGCCGGAGCTTCCTCGCTCTAATGTGCTTTACATTGCTCCACTGTGCATGATTTGCTCGACCCCTCGCGCGCCTCTCCTCCCTCTGCTCTCTCCTGGCGACCTGGCCATCGCCACCGGCCGGAGAGTGGGTAGCACGTCGACGCGTCCCGTCTACTATCAAGTCGCGTTGTGATGGTGTGCTTCCCCTCTTCTCGTCTGTCTCGTTCATTCAACCCTTATGACGGTCATGCCCTCTTGACCCGGTCGATGCCGACCGCGTCCAGCACATCGCGTCCTTGGTCAACTCAGCACTGTAGACGCTTCCGTCCAGTGTGCTGTGATGGTTTTCCAGGATTGCAATGTGCTCGACCCCCCGTGCATCTCCTACTGTCCTCTGGTACGCTGTCAACCAGGGCGGAGAGTCGCCAGCACGTCGTCCACACGGCGCACGTGAGCGTGCCGGCTCACTGTCGTCTTGAAGGCATTCGGCGTGCTCGCACTCTTCTCCCTTGTGATATCTCTGGCATGCTCGCCACTGCTTCTCAAGAAGACCTCCGACCACCAGGTCGAGCGCACCGGCATCCAGCACATCGCCGTCTTCCTTCTTCAGTGCGCTACTGCTCATGGGGTGAGTGCGCACTGTGGGGTATGCCGAAGGGACATGTGTTCGACCCGCCACGCTCCCCTTCTTGTTTTACTCGGCTACGACTCTTGCACCTGGGGCGGAGAGTCGGCAGCACGTCGTCCTCATTGTGCCGTGGACGCCTTGCCCACTATATAAGCTCATTGAGGGTGATGTGTTCCCGCTCTCTTTCCCCTTCTATCTTATCTCTAGTCTGGCCCAACCAGGACCAGGACGTTCAGCACACCCAGTCGGTTCACCGCTGCATCATCCACTCGAAGATGCTATTATTGCTTCATTGACTAGGGTGTGCTCGACGTCCTGGTCCCGTACCCTCTGCTTCGCCGCTTCTGTCTCTCCATGCTGTCTCTGGCGCCGGACGGGAGAGCGCCAGCACGTCGACCGGGACCCGCTTGTGCAGCGTCACGCTGTACATAGATTGGGTTTCTTCGAGTCGTACGTGCTCGTGCCCTCACCGTCCCTCCCAGCTGTACTATCTGGCTCTGTCTAATCCCCCTACGGAGGTCCGAAGACGTTCAACACACGGGACAGGTGACGCCTCAGAGAACCAGTTCTCTTTCCAGCCTCATCTCTTAACGCCCCTGTGTTCAACGTCCCCGGACCAATGTACTATGCTGCTTTATCACTTTGGGTGTCCGGGATCGTTCAGCACATGTTTCAATTGGACCGATGCAGAGCCTGTGCTTTGCTGACATGGTTTAAAGGCGACATGTGCTCGACGGCCTAGGGCGCGATATCTTCTGGCATACGGTTCTTTCATCTGACACACCGTCTGCCTACTCGTGGGCTTATGTTCCAGCACCGAGCGGTTTGCATCAACAGCTTTCCCGTGCCACCCGTGGCAAATGGTGTTGACGTCTTGATCGCCGGGCGCTTGCTCTATCTGTACGTGCGACTGGCCGGCTGAGATCAGGTATCGAGCTGTTGATACCCAGCAGGGAGGATACGGATATGGTTGACCGCTCGGCAGCCCATGTCTGGTGTTTAACGCATTCCGATCTGCTCAACAGGACGGGAAGTTGACCCAGCACGCAGTTCTCCTCGAGCGCTGCAGGCATACCTGCCTGCTACAAGGTTGAAGGGGACCCGTGCTCCATCACTCCGACAGGTTCTCTGGAGATATGTCATGCTGTCGACGATCGCCTCACGGATGCACCATCGTCTCCGCATCAGCCCGGCTAGGGACACTTCGGATGAGAATGCCATATTCCTCCGATGCATGCCGTCCCAGACCGACTGATGCGCAGGCCTTGGCAGCTCTGCGTTTTGCGTTTTCTGTGCCGTCTCTGATTTGCTCAGTCAGACCGCGACCGACACGCCTCCTTGTGCCAAGAATCCAAAACGAATAATGACATTGATATCTATCTAACGCGTTTGATGTACTCAGTACGGTAGAGTACATAGCGCTGCCCTGAAACCAGCCGAGCAGCGTCCAATCGCTGGCTCGCAGCGCTCCTCTCAGAGGGTCAATGGAAGAAAAGAAAGTACAGCCTTCTGCGCAAGCGGAGTACGGTAGTGTCGAGAGCGTCTAGGTGGAGAGAGATCACCATTCATGATGCGTCACTTGGACAAAGGTCATCATCTGCACAATCAGTCAGTCTGTCGTCCGTAGTATCGTACGAATGAAGACCAACCAAAGGTCCCGCCCCCTTCCTGGCGCCCTTCCGATACCGCTCGTCCCTCAATCCCTCAACGTCCGACGTGAGCCTCAGCCCTGCTTCAGAAGCGGAGAGCGCGAGCTCTGAGCCTTCCGGGGGGGTGTGAGGGCGCTCGTGGTGGGGTCATAAGCGAAAGGTGAGATTGAACGGCGGGTTCGGCGGAGCTGGCGGAGATAGGAGACAGTGCGATGTTCCTACAGGCGTCGATGAGATACAGTATCTTCGGGCGGGGGAGTAATGTGGCTTACGCCATATCCTCGTCCCTAATCGCACCTCCAACTACGCCCGACTCGAACGGAATCTCGAACCGCTCCTGACCCGCAGCATGGACAGGGGTGAAGTTAAACATCGTTGCGCCGAAGCAGTAGTTGGGGGAAGGACGGCACACCCGCTGGCGCATGCGAGGTAACCGAGCGTGTGGTCGTCAGGCCAGAAGGAAAAGGCGATGTATCCTTCCATCTTCGGCCGGCTGCACACCACGTCAACGTCAATCAATCGGACTCAGAACGTGTGAGGAGTAACTCACGCAGGAGGAATCAAAGGCAGCTCCTCCCCCTTCCCCAACAACACCTTCTTCTTCCCCTCCTCCGCCAAGGTAGGCTCAAGCTCTAATGGTGGGATCGTCGGGGACCTGGGGCGAGTACTGCACTTGCAGGGAGCGGAGTGAGTTTGTGAGCTGGTCAAGCGCGTGCATGCGCGAGGACGGGGCCGTGGGCGGGGAGGAGGAGAGCACACTGTCCGCGGCGGCGCTGTGGTGCGGGTCGGTGAGTTGGGAGAGCGTCTCCTGCAGTTGGTTGGAAAGATTGCTGAACATCGTGGGTGGGAGAGCCGTGCAAGGTGGGCTCTGAGAGGGTTGCGTGGTGGTGTGATAGTCAAGAGAAAGACTTGACGTGCAGCATACACGTCCCCTCGAAACGCCATCACCGCGCCGCCCGTCCCTGACGTCACGAGTTACGCCTTGCATTGCTCCCGCGTCACCATGCGCGGCTCTGCTTCTTTTCTGCCACTGTGCTTCGCGCAGATTTTACGTGGCAGTGCAACAATCTGCGTGGGTATATAAACCTGACCACGGGCGAAAACTGACGGTTCACAGCTCTTTCCCGTCCCCCTCTCTCGTGGGTGGCGGGAGTGCGCAACGGGAGTGCGCAGCATACCGCTCGCTGGGGTCTGTGGGCGTATGATTGCGTCCACTGCCTGTTGGTCTTGGACGCGATATGCTCCGCCTCCCGCGGCCCCTCCCCCCTTTGCGGAACGCCCCTAGCTGTTGGCATAGCGCGCGTCTGCGTCCAGCACATCGTCGCTCGTGGTGGCTCAGCACGCTTGAGCTTCCTCGCTCTATTGTGCTTTCGGGTGCACCCCTTGCCTTCATGTGTTCGACCCCTCGCGCCTCTCCTCCCTCTGTTCTCTCCTGGCGGTCTGGTCGTCGCCACCGGTGGGAGAGTGGGCAGCACGTCGTCTTCCCATGGTCATGTGGACTGTCAACCTCCACATAGCGATTCAGGGTAGTACGACGTGCTCTCCCTCTCCGCGCCTGGATGCCCCTTCCACCGACTTGATTCTCAATGCGGTCGCTACCTTACCGATGGATGGATGCACGACGGTGTCCAGCACATCGCGTCCTTGGTTGGCTCAGCACTCTGGACTTTTCCGTCGAGTGTGCTGTGATGCTGCCGTTTTCTGCCGATGTGCTCGACCCGCCGTGCATCTCCTCCTGTGTCTGCTACACTGTCGACCAGAGCGGAGAGTAGCCAGGACGTCGTCCGCTCTGAGCTTGTGAGCACGCCGGCTCACTATGAACTTGGGCTTTGGGACGTGCTCGCACCCTCCTCCCTTATGTCATCTCAGGCTTTCCCGGCTTCCCCTCTCTGGGACATTAGACCCATCTCCCGGTGGAGCGCGGCGGCGTTCAGCACATCGCCATCTTCCTTCGTCAGTGCGCTACTGCCCATGGGGCGATTGCGCACTGTGGATTCGGTGGTTGCTGCCTGTGTTCGACCCACCGCGCTCCCCTTCCTGTCTTACTCGCACTACGAATCTTGGATCTGGGGCGGAGAGTCGGCAGCACGTCGTCATCATTGTGCCGTGGACACCTGCCCACTATGAAGTTTTTGATGAACGACGTGTTCCCGCTCTCTTTCCCCTTTCCTTCTGTATCTACTCTGGCACAACCAGGACGAAGACGTTCAGCACACCAAGTCGGTTCACCGCTGCATCATCTATTCGAAGATGCTCATGCTTGATAGACTGAGGGTGTGCTCGATGTCCTGGTTCTGTACCCCCTGCTTCGCGCTTCTGTCTCTCCACCCTAACGGTGGCGCCGGACGGGAGAGCGCCAGCACGTCGACCGGGACCGGCTTGTGCAGCGAGGAGCTGCACATGAGTCCGTACTCTCGATGCACGCGCTCGTCCTCTCGCCGTCCCTCCCAGGTGTGCTGCCTGGCTCTATCTACTCTCACTCTTGACGTCTGATGTCGTTCAACACATGGGCCAGGTGACGCCTTAGAGAAGCAGTTCTCTTTCTTTGGTGGTCTCTTTGTGCCCCTGTGTTTGACGTCTCCAGATAACTGAACTATACCACTACTTCACTCCGGGCAGCAGGGATCCTTCAGCACATGTTCAGTCTGGACTGTGCAGAGCCCGCGCTTTGCTTTTCCCACTGCCTGCGGGACATGTGCTCGACGGCCTCGCGCGCTATCCGCTGGCATATGCTTCTCTCAACTGACACGCCATCTGCCTACTCGTGGGCTTATGTTCCTGCTCCGAGCCGTTTGGCTCAACAAATTTCCCGTGCAGACCAGGGCAAACGCTATTGACATCTTGGTCGTCGGGCATGTGCTGAACGCAGGTTATGCGCAGACTATGAGTTGGGATGGCTGGTTGGAACGAGATTGGTGGGATAACGGGGATGGATTGGAACGCAGGTGCGCCTGCAAGTACTTATCTCTCTCCTGTACAGCACTAACAAATTTTCACAGACTACGTCCGGCAGTGGGATGACCGATGCTGCTCACTCAGCATGTCTCACGTCGCCTAGCCCACATGCCTCTGTCTCTCGCTTACGACTCGTAATGCATTCCATGTCTCATGCCCGCATGCAGCTTGTCCGCACTCCACCAACACCTCCCCTTCAGCCCATCTGTCTGGACGTGTTCTTCAGTCCCACCGTCTCAGCAAAGCGACGGTGTTTATCAGATGGTAGAGGCTTGGTGAGAATATCGGCGACCATTTGCTCGGTCGGGCAGTAGATGAGCTCGAGGTTGCTGTCATCTATTGTGTTTCGTATGAAATGGTGTCTAATGTCGATATGTTTTGTTCGAGAGTGCAGGACCGGGTTTTGTATCAACTTGAGCGCACTTTGATTGTCGACATAGAGCGTGGTTGGACCGTCAAGTGAAATGCCGAGTTCGGAGAGTAGCGTGCGAAGCCAGAGGGCTTCCTTTGCAGCCTCTGTAAGGGCGATATACTCGGCCTCAGTGGTTGAGAGAGCGACTGATCTCTGCTTGCGAGCGGACCAGCTGATCGGCATTCCATGAAGAGTGAAGACATACCCGCTTGTCGATTTGCGGTCCTCCTGATCCCCACCCCAGTCCGCATCGCTCCATCCAACTAGCCCCTGTTCCCCTTCACGCTCTAGCACCAATCCTAAGTCTGTCGTTCCGGCAAGATATCGAAGAACTCGTTTGACAGCCAGCCAATGTTCACGTCCGGGGCTTGAGCTGAACTGACCCAGAGCGCTGATGGCATATGCTAGGTCTGGATGTGTTGCAACTGCTGCAAAGTTGAGGCTACCGATTGCAGCAAGGTACGGTATCTCTCGCATTTCTTCCTGTTCGAGCTTTGTGGCCGGACTGTGTGCCTTCGTGAGCCGTAATCCAGTGACCATAGGGGTGATGACTGGATGTGAATCTTGCATGCCGAAGCGAGTGAGGATGCGTTGTGCATAGTCTGCTTGGGAGACAAGGAGACGTCGCTTGGAGCGGTCTCGGCTTATCTGCAGACCAAGCAGAAGTGATGGTTCACCGGAGTCGACCATGTCATATGCTTGCTGCAACTTGGCTCGGATGGATGTGATGGCATCCCGCTCTGGTCCAAGGACGAGAATGTCGTCCACATACAGCAGTATGTATACCGGGTTTGCCGTCGAGTTGCTCTTGTATAAGCTGTGATCAGCCTCGGAGCGTATGAGATTAAGTGATGTGAACGTCTTGTCGATCTTCTGGTTCCATGCACGTCCTGCCTGCTTCAGACCATAAAGAGCTTTCCGTAGTCGGCATACGAGGTGCGGGTGTTTGGCGTCGATAAAGCCAGGTGGCTGTTCCATGTAAATTTCTTCTTCGAGTTCGCCATTCAGATAAGCAGTCTTGACGTCCAGTTGAACAATGTCCCAATCTTGGGCTGCAGCAATGGCCAGTAGTGTTCGCAGTGTCGTGAACTTGGCAACGGGTGCAAAGGTCTCATCATAGTCGATACCCTCAATCTGCGTGAACCCGCGAGCGACCAAGCGTGCCTTGTATCGTCCGTCCGTCTTGATCTTGTAGACCCACTTGCAGCCCACGGCCTGTCGACCGGGCGGTAACTCAGATAAGACCCATGTTTTGTTGGCGAGTAGCGAGTTGTACTCATTCTTCATGGCCTGTTGCCAGTTATCCGCATCCGGGCCGGATAATGGCTCCGCCAGAGTAAGAGGGTCGGTGCTGGATGCATAAGCATAGACCGGCTCCATAGATGGCTCCACAACAGCATGACGTGCCAAGTTTCGTGCATCTGGGTTATTGGATCGCCGGTAATCCAGCTGAGGCACCCCACGGAAACGAGTCTCTCGCTGATTCAGCTCGAGTGGTTCTGGAGTTGGTGTCGGTGATGGGGGCGGCTCAGTCAATGGAGACAGAGGAATGTCGGGTTCATCTGGCTGGACAGATGGTGCGTCCTGAGCACTCTCCTTTTTCGCAGATCTATTCTGACCATCGACCAGGACAGTCTCTGTGCTGTCCACAGCTGTCTCAGGTGCATCAACATCCGCATTCATGTCGATAAATTGTGCGTCCCTTGAGATGATGAGCTTGTGTTGATCGCTGATCCAGAATCGATAGGACGTGTTTTCGCCTTGGTGATAGCCTAGGAACTGGCACTTGATTGATTTGACATCGAGTTTAGTCCGGTCTGACTTTGGGACGTGTACATAAGCAGTACAGCCGAATGGATGCAGGTGCCGTATGTCAGGTTTGCGACCAGTGAAGAGTTCAAATGGTGTGATGTTGTCCTTGAGCGCTCGGGATGGCGAACGGTTGCGAGTGTACGTCATGTACCGGCATGCTTCTGCCCAAAAGCCACGACTCATCCCAGCTGCCTGTAGGACCGTTCGTGCTCCTTCCATGATGGTGCGCATACCACGCTCGGCCACACCATTGTGCTGTGGTGTATGGGGCGATGTCGTCTGGACGGTAATGCCTTTCTTCTTTCTCCAGGTGTCAAAAGCACCGGACATGAACTCTCCGCCACCATCACAGCGCATCTTGACAAGCTTCAGACCAGTTGAACGTTCAGCCCATTCCGTGTACTCGATAAACAGCTTGAGTGCGTCGCTCTTCGCTTTCAGATAGTGGTCTGATGCATATCGGGAGTAGTCATCCCAGATCATCATCAGGTATCGTGCACCATTGAGTGATGCTGTATCTGTAGGCCCGGTGAGGTCTACCCAGACTATCTTGAGAGGTGCATCTGCACGGGTACGTGCAATCTTCTTGAACGCGGTGCGTGACTGTTTACCCTCCAGGCAGGCAGTACACGTCTTTTCTTCACCAGCATCGATAACAAGGCCTTCGACCATATCCTTTGACTTGAGTTTGCGGATAGCATCGGTGTGGAGATGGCCCAGGGCACGGTGCCAATAGTTGATATCATGTGCGTCTCGCACAGTCTTTGCATGTGTGTCCGAGTTGGCTAATGCGAGTCGCCAGAGGTTGCGATCCTTCGTGGCTGTTGCTAGCACTCGACCATTGGCTGTAATGATACAGCCATCCTGGGAGAAGGATACACCTTTCCCGCTTGCAACGATGTGACCGACCGACAAGAGGTTGCCGGCAAGGTCAGGTACATGGAGTACGTCCTCCAGGCGAATGCGCTGGGTGGACCCGCTGACGTTCAAGTCCAGCTCGACGGTCCCAACTCCGATAGCCTTGATAACACTGTCGTCTCCTAGGTGGACACTTCGTGGCTCTGATAGCGCACGGTATGTCGTGAATGTGTTCTGTTGCGAGGCAAGATGCTGACTTGCACCAGAGTCGACAAGCCATTCGCCTTCCTCTACAACTCTCGCAGCCGATGCAGCAGCGAAGATCTCAACCTTTGTGTCTCTCCCTGCCTCAGCAGCACGCCGTGCGTCTGCAGCTGGTGGTCCTCCACTCTTCTCATCACGAGCCTTCTTCCGGCACTCATGCTCCCAATGTCCGAGTTTTCCGCAGTAGTTGCACTTGTCCTTTGACTTGTTACGAGGTGCGCGTCTTCGTCCAGTTGTAGCAGCAAGAGCTGACTCGGTGCTGGATGACTGCAGATGTCCGCTGGCACGCAGACGTGTCTCTTCTGCTAGCAAGCGTGCTGCGACATCCTCTAGTGTCAACTTCTTATCGGTCGTCTGCATGGACTCAAGTACGACGACAAGATAGCGATAGGAGTCGGGAAGTGACATGAGGACTGCGGTTGCTGGGAGCGGGTCGTCAAGCTTTGGTGCGCCAATTGCCGTCATCTTCGCTTGCAGCTCTCTGAACTTGTTGATGTGAGACTGCATATCGCTGGATGCATCGTATGTCACCGTGAAGAACGACCTCAGCAAGTCGACCTGTGCCGATAAGCCTTTCGGCTCGAAGATCTCGTTCAGACGTGACCATGCTTTGACTGGGTCGGTCACATCCTTCAATAGCGACAAATGGCGTGGGTCGATGAGTAGCGTGATGATGGCCAAAGCATCACCTGCTCGGTTTTCCCAGTCGATAACGGTGTCTCCGGTTCCACTTGGCTTCAGCTCTTTGCCGTCGACGATCTTCCATAGTCGCTCCTTGGCAAGGACTTGCTGAACGAGAAACTTCCACGTCTGGAAGTTCTCGACTCCTTTCAACTTCTCAATGGCGTACAGAGATGTCGTGCTGGTGCGAGACATGATGGAACGGTGTGTTGGCTTGGTGCTGCT
>KV417291.1:7137-173873 GCA_001630345.1 Calocera viscosa TUFC12733 | reverse complement strand
CGTCGCCTAGCCCACATGCCTCTGTCTCTCGCTTACGACTCGTAATGCATTCCATGTCTCATGCCCGCATGCAGCTTGTCCGCACTCCACCAACATGTGCTCGATCATGTTGCTCGCCTAAGTCCTATGACGGGTTGACATGCTTGTCTGCTAGATGTTGTTCAGCCGTGGATGTGTGCTCGACAAGTGCAGCGTATTGTCCATTTTGTGTTCTCGATATCTACTCCTTGAACAGCCAGTACCTCGCAAAGTCTTCTCACTTTGGATCAACACTCACAGCTCACGACTCGGAGCTCGGGCACAATCATCATAGCAGCAGCACATACCATCAGACCTTCAAGCTCGTTTCTCCCACCGCATGTTGGTGAGAACCCGTTGCGATATCCATATTTTGTATTCATATCATTCATGTACATGTCGCTACGGGAAGAAGATCCAATGCCACGCTTACGTTTCCTTCCAACTATCATAACCGCTTGTGTAGCAGCACAGCAACTAATGATATTCTTCATTGAAGTCTTTTGCGCAGCAGTCAAAGTAGATCTCTCAAATGACAGAGACAGTCGATGGAACGGACTCGACACGCAGCATACAAGTCCTTCGAAACCCCATCGCCACGCCGCCCAGTCATGACGTCACGAGTTGCACTTCATTGTTCCCGCGTTTCAATGCTTCTTCGCTTCCTCTGTGCTTCGCGCAGGTTTTTCGTGGCAGTGCAGCCACCGCCCACATATATAAACCTGACCCCGGGCGAAAATCGAAGGGTCCCAACTCTTTCCCGTCCCACCTTCTCGTGGGTGGCAGGAAGTGGGCAGCGGGAGTGCGCAGCATATCGCTCGCTGGGTACCGTGGGCGTATTACTGCGTCCACTCATGGATTCCCACGTCGGCCGATATGCTCCACCTCCCGCCGCCCTCACCCCTTAGCGCAACCTGCTTCGCTTCCTGCCTGGCGCGCGTCAGCATCCAACACATCCCCGCTCCTGGCGGCTCCGCATGCTTGAGCTTCCTCGTTCTAGCGTGCTTATAAGTATGCCATAGCACGATGTGCTCGGCCCCTCGCGCGCCTCTCCTCCCTCTGCTCTCTCCTGGCGCCCGGGTCATCGCCACCGGCCGGAGAGTGGGTAGCACGCCAGCCTCGGATAACATGTGGACGTGTTCCGTCCACTTTATGTTTCCCCATGAATTGGTGTGCTTCCCCTCTCTTCGCCTGTCTCCTGTGTTCATGCCCTATGACGGTCATGCCCTCTTGACCCGCGCGATGCCGGCGGCGTCCAGCACATCGGGTCTTTGGTTGGCTCAGCACTTTGGACGCTTCCGTCGAGTGTGCTGTGTATTGTTCACCAGGTCACCCGATGTGCTCGACCCGCCGGGCATCTCCTGTCCTCTGATACACTGTCGATCAGGGTGGAGAGCTGCTAGCACGTCGTCCATCAGGGGTACGTGAGTGTGCCGGCTCACTACTGTAGTAGCCTGTTGTGTGGGACGTGCTCGCACTCTCCTCCCTAATGACATCCCTGGTTTCCTCAGTTCCTCTTCTGAGGAACACTTGCGACCTATCCACGGGGAGAGCGCGCCGGCGTCCAGCACATCGCCGTCTTCCTTCTTCAGTGCGCTACTGCCCATGGGGCGAGTGCGCACTGTTAGGTAGTCGATTGGCACTGTGTTCGACCCGCTGCGCTCCCCTTCCTGTCTTGCTCGCGCTACGACTCTTGGACCGGGGGCGGAGAGTCGGCAGCACGTCGTCATCATTGCCCTGTGAACAACTTGCCTACTTACATAATTGTGTTGATGCAACGTGTTCCCGCTCTCTTTCCCCTTTGGTGCTGTATCTGCTCTGACACAACCAGGACGAGGACGTTCAGCACACCCAGTCGGTTCACCGCTGCATCATCCACCCTAAGATGCTAAAAGATGATGAAGGGTGTGTGCTCGACGTCCTGGTCCCGTACGCCCTGCTTCGCCGCTTCTGTCTCTCCACGCTGTCTGTGGCGCCGGGTGGGAGAGCGCCAGCACGTGGACCGGGACCGGCTTGTGCAGCGATTCGCTGCACATGAGTCCGCACTCTCGATGCGCGTGCTCGTCCTCTCGCCGTCCCTCACGCTAGGCTTCCTGTCTCTTATCTACTCTCGCTCTTGATATCCGAAGACGTTCAACACACGGGCCAGGTGACGCATCAGAGAAGTAATTCTCTTGTCTGCTTATCTCTCTGCCCCTGTGTTCGACGTCTCCAGACAACTGCACTATACTACTACTTTACTCCGGGCAGCGGGGCTCGTTCAGCACATATTTAGACTGGAGCCACGCAGAGCCCGCGCTTTGCTGCGGTCTTCCTTCTGGGAATGTGCTCGACGGCCTCGTGCGCTATCTGCTGGCATGTCATCCTCTCACCTGACAAGCCGTCTGCCTACTCGCGGGCTTATGTTCCTCCTCGGAGCCGTTAGGCGCAATAAGTTTCCCGCGCAGACCGGGGCAAACGGCGTTGACGTCTTGGTCGTCGGACATGCGCTCTATCATGTTGCTCGCCTATGCCCTATGATGGGTTGCTCACTGCGGCTCAAAGACCGCTGAGCTCGTCCATCACACATTCCTTCTGGGGCACTGCGGACATGCTTGTCTGCTGGGCATGTTCCAGGCATGAATGTGTGCTCGACAACTGCTATCATTGCTTCTCAATATGCATTACTCCCAGTGCCTCCATTTCAGACCGCTGTAGGCTGCGTGACTTCAGCATGACTGGATTGGTGCACCACTGGAGAGAGACCATCACTGCCCATGTTTTCCTTGGACGTCACGAGTAACACAGTAATGTTGTTCATGTGCTGAGCAGGCACTCTTTGGCCTAGAGAACTGAAAGCTACGTCTAACATGTGCTTTTCTCAGACTCCCAATGCTTCCTCTGTCCCTGTAATACTTATTGAACCGCTGTTGTTCGGCATTTAACCGCTGGCGCGACTCGTTAGTAGGTGGATGACAATTTCCACGAAATGCGCCACCCATCCTCCTTCTCTATATCGAATGGCCCCGTGGCATGAAACGGTTCACAGTGAGAGTCGAGTGCTATGGTCCCTGAAATTTGCTCGATGGTGACAGGCCATGGACCTCGTTTTCGCGACGGCACGTGCCAGCGGCACGCGTTACGCACGTTGCCACCTCACAACCGGAGGCAGAACAAAGAGAAAAACTTCGCACGTTGATCCCGTCGTTTCACCCGTTACGTGGGTATATAAGGCCATGCCGGAGGACTGGCGGGCCCCTATTCCTCCTCTCTCAGCTCCCATCACCTGCTGAGTCCTGGGACACCTGCTTTGGGCCGTGTAGCTATCGGTTTGCCTGGGCACAGTGGGCGAGTTCTCCGTCCACCTATTGACCCTCGTCCTCCATATGCTTGACCACTTGCATCCCTCCCCTTCACTGCTCCTCTCCACATGTCGATATGAGAGGTGGGCCAAGAGCGGTCAGCACGTTACCTAGGTTGCCTTGTGGACATTCGTGCCCACTTTGATGGGCTCCTACGGCTACGTGCTCGCCCTCTCGTCCCCCTCCTTCGAGAGGATGGTCTATTTCTATGGCGCATGTAGGACGAGAATGCTCAGCATACCGGAGCCCCTGGGTGGATGCATCATCCATCAGGATGGTGCTGGCCGTTGTCCAGGGGATTCCGTATGCTCCGCATCCTCCCCCCTTTCCTTTGGACTTTGGCATCAAGCTCTCGGAAACTCTGGCCAACCTTCGGGCGGGAGCAAGAGAGCTCCGAGCACCCCATCCTCATCGTCTGCTGCGTGCCCGATCACGCATAACAGACGAGCGAGTGTTTTGGCGTACTCGTACTCTCGGCATCCTGGTTTTCTTCGACTTCTATTCTTTGGCGGCCCTCACTCTGGAGGCAGCACAACGCTGGACAACTTCCATGTCCGCACGTGTGCTCGACGTCTCTGACTTGTATTCATCTCGTCGACTTTGGACTGCTTGGCACACCAAAGACAGTGGGAACTGGCAGAGCCCAGCGACCCCTGCAGCTCCGCGCATGTCTAGTGTGCCGGCACGCCGCTACGTCTGGTCGACGACTTCTCATCCTCTCGCTGTCCTGACGTGCAATCTCGGGCGACGGTCAGGCTGCGGGCGGTTTCAGCACATCCACTCTCCGATGCACTTCAACAGGCCGGCTGACATCAAAGGTTGAGCTGTTGATGTGCGGCAGATAGATAGACCGGATGTGCTTGACCGCTCGGCAGCCCATCTCTGGTGTTTAACGCGTTCCGCTCTGCTCAAAAGTACGGGGAGTCGGTCCAGCACGCAGTTCTTCTCGAACACTGCAGGCATACCTGCCTGCTGGAAGGGTTGAGGGGAAGGCGTGCTCGATCACTCCGACCCGTCTCCCTGGAGATCTGACATACTGTCGACAGCCTCCTTCCGGATGCTCCATCGTCTCCGCATCAGCCCGGCTAGGGACACTTCGGATGAGAATGCCATATTCCTCCGATACAGGACGTCCCAGAGACCGGCTGATGCGCAGGCCTTGGCAGCTCCGCGTTTTGCGTTCTCCCCTTCGTCTATGGTTTGCTGGGTCAGACCGCGACCAACAGGACTGCTGATGAAATGTTCAAAATGAATAATGATAACGTAGGTCATCAGGGACTGGATCAAATCAGGGACTGGATCATCAATTCAATCGCCAACTTCTCGTCATCATAAGTCTGTCAAAACTGCGAGTTGGGTCAAACAAATTGGTTTCTTGCGAGCTGTCTTCATAAAGAACGTCCAGGTGGGATTAAATTTTGGGAGGGAGCAGTATTTACTGCGATGATCCACTCCCTGATATGAGCCACGACCTGATGACCTACGTTATTGATATCTATCTAACGCGTTTGATGTACTCAATACTGTACAGTAGATAGCGCTGCCCTGAAACCAGCCGAGCAGCGTCCAATCGCTGGCTCGCAGCGTCCCTCTCAGAGGATCAATGGAAGAAAACGAAAGTACACCCTTCTGCGCAAGCGCAAGATGGTATGTCGAGAGCATGTAGTAGGTGGAGAGGGGATCACCATTCGTGATGCATCACCGGGATAAAGCTCATCATCTGCATAATCGGTCAGTCCGTTGTCCTCTGACACTAAATCAATGACAACGTACCAATGGTCCCGCCCCCTTCCCGCCCTTCCGATACCGCTCATCCCTCAATCCCTCGATGTCCGACGTGAGCCTCAGCCCTCCCTCATAAGCGGACAGTGCGAGCTCTAAGCCTTCCCAATGGGGAGCGAGGGCGCTCGTGCTGGGGTCGTAAGTGAAGAGGTGGGATTGGACAGCGGGGTCGGCGGAGCTGGGGGAGATAGGGGAGAGGGCGATGTTCCTATAGGCGTCGATCAGTTACAGAGTCTTCGCAGCGGGGACTAAGGTGCCTTACGTCGTATCCTCGTCCTTTATCGTCCCGCCCAGAACACCCTGCTCGAAAGAGATCCCGAACCGCTCCTCACCCGCAGCATGGCCAGGGCTGAAGTTGAAGACAGTTGCGCGGGACACAGCGGTGGGAGGGAGGACGGCACACTCGCTCGCGCATGCGAGGTAGCCGAGCGTGCGGTCGTCGGGCCAGAGGGAAAGGGCGATGTATCCTTCCATCTTCTGCGGGCTACGCACCACATCCCCATCAGCTTCGTCCAACAATGGAAGGTGAAAACTGCTCACGCAGGAGGGATCAAAGGTAGCTCCTCCCTCTTCCCCAGCAACACCTTCTTCTTCTTCTTCTCCGCCAAGGTAGGCTCAAGCTCCAACGACGGGATCGTTATCACCGTAGAGATCTCCGCCTGCCGCGCCTTCAACACCCTTGTGGGAGCCTTGAGCGGCAGGCCACGGCGGAGTCGCTCTGCGTTCGTTGAGGGGAGATCGAGCGGGCGCAGTGGCGGGAGAACGGCGATGGGGATGACGGCGTCCCCGCCGCTGCTCCCACTGGAGGAGGAGCCGTCGGAGTCGTGCACTACGGAGGCCCAGCCGCTCGGTTGTGGGTGGTGGGGATGATGTCGCGGGATGGAGGCGGACAGTGCCGAAGCTGCGACAGAGAGGAAGACGAGGCAGGCGCGCATTGCAGATCAGATAATTGGAATAATAGCGATCCTGAGGGTGCTTGCTGTCGAACCAAGACCGAGACGATTAAGAGCTCTAGAGTAGCCACGCAGCGCGGGCGAGTAGTTTGCCCCTGCACAAAGATCATGCGAAGGCTTAAGTACGCCATCGAAACCTCTCGCATGCTGACACACTAGACCGTCAGCGTCAGAGAGTCTTCCACCACACCCAGCCCAGCCCAGCCCAGCCCAGCTCAGGGGAGGTCAATTCATATCCCCATTCGCAGAAGAGCAGGGGAGGAGCGTTTTGATGCAACGCGCTGTGTGTAACGCTCTGTGCAGCCCGTGAGGAATGCGTTTGGGACGCGTGAAACGCCGCCCCACGTCATCGCCCCCGCAGTCGGGGTCGGCGTCGCGTCGCAACAGCGCAAGCGGTCTCGCGCCCTGCCGGCTCTGCCTTATGTTATAGGACAAGGTGTGCGGTGCCTTCATTCCAGTACATTCGGTAACGGCATTCCAGGCAGGTTCATTAGAGAAGCGAGCCTCCAGCCTTGCACGACGGACCGTGACGGTGATGGACGCGTTCAAGGGAGGCGCACCTGAGACGCGTTCTGCTCAGGGCGGCGGGAGCATTCCGCAGAGCCGCATCCCCGCGCCCTCTCGCATACACCTCAGTCAGGCACCGGGCGGTGGGAGTGTTCCTCAGCGACATGAACAGGGATGGAAAAGGTGCAGTACAGATTGATGCAGGTTATATACAGGTTATTGTGTGTCTATCCGAGCCGAGTTGAATAGGAAATTAGAGTTTTATCGTATCGTGCGTGCTCCTCTACCCGCAACACCTCCGCCGCAACACCTTCAATATCGACTCCTCCCCTACCAGCCCGCCACATCCAAGTCGAGATGTGGACGCAAGGCAGGCCAAGCGCTCATGGGATCAACCTCGCCACCCCCTCGTAGCACGCGATCATTATCCCGCAGGCCGGGGCGATTTTTGCCGTCCTAGGCCCGACGCCTACCCAGAGCGCCTTGACACCCTCCTCCTTGGCGATTCGGAGTATTGCGCGGACCGATCCCAGCTCGACGGGGAGGCTCGCCGTCTGCCGCCGGGTTTTCAGCACGTCGAACGGGTTCGTCAATAGGCTCGCAACGCTCCCTGCGCTGAAGCCGCTCACGAACGCCAGTGGGGCGCCGAGCATGGAAGGAGGGAGGGACGGCGCGAGCGAGAGGGTGAGGTTGTGTTGCAGGAGCCAGTATACGCCGGAGAAGGGCACGTCCCGCCAGAGCGACGGGGCGAGGCCGCGCCAGAGCGTGCGCGGGCCGGAGAGGGCGAGCGACTCGCGGATGTGGGAGAGCGTGTGGGCGAGCGTCACCCGCGACTGGCCGGGTAGCGGGGTTGCTTGAAGTCGCGTGCGGACCAGCTCCAGAGGGGAGAAGAGCGTGGTGATCAGCGTGCGGGAGAGGATGCCGCTCACTAGCGGGGTGGGACCGTACGAGGGGAGCGAGAGCATCAGATTGCTGTAGGTGAGCATGTAGAGCGTTTGCGCGGGGACGGACATGAGCCTGCGGCTCGTTAGCCATGCTGTCAATAGGGAAAGGAGGATTGCGCACAGTGTAGTCCCAACGCCCTTCCAGAGTCCTGCGACACCCTCCGTCCGCGCGACCTTCCCCACCCCGTCCCAGAACCCACCTACACGCACAACCGCCGCCGCCCCGCCCACCCGCTCCGCGCCAACCCACCCGGCGTCCCACGTACAGGAGGCGCTCGTGTGGGAGAGGGAGAACGAGGAGAGCGGGCGTGCAGCGTGCAGCGGTATCTGGCAGGTTGCTGGGACGCAGGAAGGGCAGGGGCGCGGTGGGTGCGGGAAGAGCCGCTGCGGCGGTGCGCGGGAGGAGGATTGTGCTTGCGTTTGTAGACGCGTCTTGATCACGTCGAAGGGCGTCACTGTTCGCTGTCAGCTCGGCACACCACCCAGCTAGCAAGCAGAGTACGTACTCGTTAAGGAAGTCATAAGAGCCCCCGAAGCGGCGGCGATCGTCCGCGCGCGGATGGAAGGCGGCCGGCGCCGCTGGGCCTCGTCGATCTCCCCAAACGAGGTGTCGACGGGCTGCACGGCCCTGCGGGTGAGCGTGAGCGAAGTCATCCTCTCCCTTCTCCCTCTCTCTCTCTCGCAGTCGTTGGCGCTCCCGCCTATCAGTGCTCGGGTGTCCGGTCCCAAGCAGGTAGGGTGTGAGGACTGATGTGCACTAACGAGGACAGCGGCGGCGAGTCGTGGTAACAGTACAGTGCGTGAGTCGCGCAGAGAGAGAAGAGCAAATGAGTTGCCACCGTCGGTGCAACCCGGCAGCAGATCGAAATTCTTGCCGAGCCGTCGGCAGCCTCGGACGTCATCCCGCTGGCCGGGGCGTAACAGAGGGGTGGGGCCGTATCACCGACGACGGGGAGATCCGATTGATCCCGCGCACAGTCGCCCGCGGATCGGCGGGTGTGAGGTGACTCGTGTTGTCGCCTGCACACTGGCTGACTCGGCGAGCCTCTCTGCAGTACAATGATCTACCCGTTCCAATACGCGGGAGGGATGGACGCGGTCTCAGACTAGACCCCGAAGAGCGGGGGCTTCGGTTTTAGTTCTGTCTGGTCTTCATGACTGCTACCAGACCGAGACCGCGAGTCGAACCTTTCGAACCGGTCTCAGAAAGCATAACATAGTCCATCGCGACGGTTTACCAGCATATATCCGGCGTCAGGTTGTGTTACCTCTCCGCTTAGTCAATGGATGTTGTCCCGTGTCTTGAAAACCGGTTTAAGACCGGTTTGTTCGAAAGGTTTGACAGTTTGGAAATTTGCGATCTCGGTCTGGTCCCTGTCTTGAGGACCAGGCCGAAACCGAAGCCGAAAACCGCCATCTTCGCGGTCTGGTCTGAGACCGCGTCCATCCCCAGGCATGACCGGACATACAGCAGCCGGTCGTCTTTCCTGGTACATAGACACTTCCTCAAGATCATACTATTGCACATCCCCAGTACATATCATTCCCGTACAAGCACAATTTTGGCCTCAACCCATGAAAGGGACAATCTAGTCCGCGCCCGCGATCTTTGAGACCTCCTTAGGCGGCTCGTCGTCAACGGGCTCTCCGAGCGCGCGCATCTTCTCCTTGTACCAGTCCTTGGCGGGCTTGCCAAACTTGGCCTCGTACTGCTCGACGCTCATGGGCCGCTCGCCGACGGGCGTCGCGCGCAGGCCGTGCCGCTTCATCGGGTAGAAATCGTACGTCGCCGTGTGCCAGCAGCATCGGTTGTCCCAGAAAACGATCGTGTCCTTGCCCCAGCGGACGCGGACTTGGTACTCGTTCGACGCAGACACCATTGAGAACAGGAAGGCGAGCACGGCGTCCGACTCGGCTTTGGGGATGCCCACGATGCGCCGCGTGTAGCCTGAGTTGACGAAGAGCGACTTCATGCCCGTCACGGGGTGCACACGGACGACGGGGTGAATGCAGTCCGTCTGCGGGCGGCGGATCTGAACCGCATGTCAGATATGTTCCTATCAAGAGGGTATGGCAAAGCCTTACATGAACACCGCGCTCGATGGCCTGCGCCTTCTGCACGTCTGAAGAGTGCAGAGCGGACAGGGTCTCGAGGTACTTCTGGAACTGGGGAGAGAAGGAAGAGTAGACGGCGTAGCCAGACGCCCAGAGCGTGTCGCCGCCCGTCTCGGGAGCCGTGATGACCTTGAGCGAGGTGAGGCCCGGGGTGTTGATCTCGTAGGTCTGGTCCGAGTGCCAGCCGGCGATGCCGCGGTTGAAGTTGATCCAGTCATGGGGCTTGGTGCCGTCGTTCCAGACGACTGCTGGTTGTGAGCATTTGTTCTCCATCCCTAGAGAGGTCGGGACTCACTGTGGACACCCTTCAGTGCGGGATCCTCTGGGATCCCGGTCGTGGAGTGGATGTGGAGAGGACCCCAGTAGTCGGCGAGCTTGACCATGTCGTAGATGCTCGCCTCCTGGTTGTGGAAGACGACGACACCGCGCTGGGCAGTGAGGAGGGCGCTGATAACGCGGATGAGACAACCTTCCAACATGGAGTGTAGTCACTTACAGCTCATTCTTCTGCTCGTCAGACAGCTGACGGATGTCGATACCCTCGAGGGTGGTGCCCAGAGTAGGAGTCATATCGTCCCGCTTAGTAGCGGCACCGAGAAGGGCCTTCATCTCGGGATCGGCAAGGAACCCCTTGTCCTTCACATCAAGCTCGACATGAGGGTCGTAGTTGTACTTGGGCCAGGTAGGGAGGTACTCCTTGTACTCGTACTCAGACCTGTTGAAGTTCTTGTGCGCAGGCACGGGCTTAGCCTCGGTAGACATGATGATGATGGTCAAGCAGTCTCAGATCGAGATTGATGGTGACAATCCGAGGAGGTGCGAGGTCAAGCCTGTTTGTAGCTTAAATGGAGTCTAGCTTGCCAAGAAGGGGCATTGATACTGGTGTCATGCGCCTCCACCAACGCCTCCAGCAGCGCACTTGTCGTGAGGCGATTGTAGTCAGGGACGCTGAGTCGTGCATTAAGCGAGGTATCGGCATGCTCCGTATGGTCCGTGCGGTCCAACCGGCGCCGGTTCAAATGCGAATCCGCCTCCACATGACTTGCCATAATGAGGATTTGATATCCCTCCACAGCCGTCCCACGGGGACTCCAACGGGGACTCCATACTCCTCCACACTTTGTATGCGGTCCGTCGGCACGCCGGATGCGAGTGCCGGCTGCTTGAATTTATCCGGCGATAGCGGAATGCACCCCCTGACGGATGACGTTGGAATCCAAATTAGACTTGGTAAAACGAGGTGAAAATGAGCGGTATCCTGCTCGCTCTTGGCGCTCGTGACAGGTGTGCCTCCACCTCGCGTGGCTCTTTGAATGCGCGGAAGCAAAGTGCTCAAGGTGGATGCCTCTATTTTTGTCGCATTCCAGGATCAACACTGCCACTTCGGCCTCTTGCAAGCCTAACCGCCGAGTTGCCGTCCGTGTTGAACGAGAACGGAGCCGATGTGGATGAGATACACACGGCGTATTGGCTTCTGGCTTCCACGCATTCCATTTCTCCGGCTTCTCCGCGCACTATATCTAGAGGCACCATTCAGATGCTCGAAGTTCGGAAGACGGTCCTCGTTCCTCCTCCTCTCCACCCGCCATGGCCTCCCAGAAAGTCTATGACCCAGAAATCGAGAAAGACGCCTCCTTGAGCTCTGCAGAGAAGGAGGAGGTCAAGCACGTCGAAGGCACTGTTCCTCATGGACATGAGCTCCATGTCAAGAACGCCCGCTTTGCCAATGCTAAGCTGCACACCAGCCTCAAGGTGTGGAGCAAGGAGGTGAGTTGTTTGCTCGACGGCGTCGGAAGTCGCTCATCGTCCATAGGGCTTCGTCCTCTTCTTGTGTATGTTCACATGTTTCCTCACGTCGGCTGTCTCTGGCTACGATGGTACCCTCATGACATGTAAGCCGTCTCAGAAACGTCGCCCAATGATGGCTCACCATCGCCGCAGCTATTAACGGCATGCCCTACTGGATCGACACTATCAACGCCGGCCAGCCTGCCGTCGGTACCGGTCTCATCTTCTCCATCTGTAAGCTTCTCCCCATTGGCTGCTCCACGGTGCTGACCGCCCGCAGACACCATCGGCCAGATCATCGCACCCCTCTTCGCGGGCCCCTTCACCGACTACTTCGGGCGCAAGTGGGGCGTGCTCTCCGGCTGCCTCATCATCTGCGTCGGGACGGCAGTGATCAGCTCCTCCTTCGGCCAGCCACAGTTCGTTGGCGGCCGCTTCCTCCTCGGTTTCGGTGCTTCCGTCATCTCCGTCGCTGCGCCTGCATACTGCGTCGAGGTCGCCCCGCCCCAATGGCGCGGACGCATGATGGGCCTGTTCAACACCGGCTGGTACTCGGGCTCCATCCCCGCCGCGGGCATCACCCTGGGCACGCGCAACATCCTGTCCGACTGGTCCTGGCGTATCCCGCTCATCCTGCAGGGTCTTCCTGCCCTCATTGTCTGCTTTATCATCATGGTAAGAGCCTCCCCACAATGCAGTCCGTCCAGCACTGATCAACTACAGTTCCTGCCTGAATCTCCCCGTTGGCTCATGGCACAAGGCAAGGACGAGCAAGCGCTCGCCTTCCTCGTCAAGTACCACGGCTCCGGGAACCCCGAGGACCCTATCGTGCAGCTCGAGTACGACGAGTTCAAGGAGTCGATCGAGATCGACGCGTCCGACAAGCGGTTCTGGGACTGGTCCGAGCTGTGGAACACGCACAACGCGCGCTGGCGGTCCCTCATGGTCATCTTCATGGGTGTTGCTGGGCAGTTCTCCGGTTCCGGTCTGAGCTACTTCAACCTGCAGCTATACTCGCAGCTCGGGTTCAACACGACCCAGCAGTTCGACTTTAACCTCGGCAACCAGTTCATGTCCTGCACGGGGTCCACGATTGGGACCAGCTTGGCGGACAAGCTTCCCCGCAGGAAGGCGCTCATCGGAGGCACGTTCGGCTGCGCGATCATGCTCGTCCTCGCCGGCGCATTCTCCGAAATGGTCTCCAAGGGCAAGGCACCCCCAGCGATGGAGCGCGCGGGTGTCGCGTGCTACTTTATGTTCCACATCAGCGAGTGTTCCTGCTGCACTGCAACTCGAGGTGTGCTAATGATGCTCGCAGTCTCCGGGTTCACGTTCACGCCCCTGCAGCCGACGTACCCGTCCGAGGTGCTCAAGACGAACACGCGTGCCAAGGGTATGGCGCTCTACTCGCTCGTGTGCGGCGCGTTCAGCTTCATCAACACGTTTGCGGGACCGATCGCGCTCGCCAACATCACGTACAACTACATCTACTTCTTCGTCGCGTGGGATCTGTTCGAGTGCTTCATCTGGTACTTCTTTGGCGTCGAGACGCTCGGAAGGACAATCGAGGAGCTCGACGAGATCTTCTCGGCGCCCAACCCGGTCAAGGCGAGCATCGCGGTGCGCGAGACGATCGTGGACGACGTGCATGAGAAGGTATAGGTGTGTGAGCGCCCGCGGGCCCGGCACTCACACTCACGAAATTGAGACGAGACGGGCTGATGCGCCCGGCCAACGAACCCTGCAACGGACATAGACAGTTCATAGTCCACTAGTTGACGCCTCATGAAATTTGTTATTGCATGCATACAACGTGCCTCCACCTTGTGCCACCTGTAATAGATTCACGTCCACATCCCCATCCCATCATCGTCCTCTCGATGGTGCGATAAGCAACTTGTTCGCTCGCGCCGCGCTCCGAGACCGTGGGACCGGTGCGAGTCATGATTCGGATTCGGGGAGGCTACGGCACATTAAAGTATTTCGTCCGCGGCTCGCGAAAAGAGGCCGTTCGGTTCCGACGTTGAGTAGGGGATGTCCGAGAGCCGAACGCGACGCGGGTCGCGGAAGATGAATCGGCATGGAAGCAAATTGAGGAGGGACCGAAATTCGAGCGTGTCATCAGCCCACACTCCCACAACTGCACAACGTCCCAAAAACTCAAAATCGAATTCATCGAAACTCAACCAAATACATCGCGCATTCACCGACAATCTCAACAATCAGCTGCTGACTCATCAACTTCATCTTCTGTGTCGCTCGTCGCTCTTGATCAGCAGCTGCTTGCCAACCACCACAAAAAGGAGCAGGTCTCCCACCGTCAATTCTCACCCGCCAACACAAGCTCTGACGCGAGCCGCCTCACAAAAGCGCCCTCTCTCTGTCTCTCTCTCTATCATCGGCGATCTCCATCTTCCTAGTCTGTGACATCCACACGCAACAGGATCATGTCCTCCATCCCCGCCTCCCAGCTTCCCGGCCCCGCCGCGGCAGCCTCCCGCGCAACGCTCGAAGCCGCCCTCTCCGACAAGGCGAACGCGCCTCCGGCCGTGAACGGCACCTCGGACGGCGGCAAGAAGCGGGACGAGCTGGATGACCTGCCCGACTTTGAGGGCGAGGACGATTTTCCCGAGATTGACATCCCTCCCTTGTCGGCTGCGGGGGTGAAGGGGGCGAACGGTGTGGGCGCGGGACATGCGGGGCTGGACGAGGAGGAGGGCGAGGAGGAGCAGGACGACGAGATTGATGTGGATGAAGTGGAGGACGGCGAGATTGATGAGACGGAGGACTATGAGAACCGCGATGTTGCGGGGCTTATGGAGGAGCAGGAGGACAGGATCAGGACCGTTTTCGACGACCCGAACGGGTTCAACGTCAAGGTACGTTCTTCTCACTAGCCTCTCTCTCGCGCAGCGGTGAGACTGATGATGCATGCGCGCAGCACCCCCTCTTCTCCCCGTGGACACTCTGGTTCGACTCCCCCGCGACAAAGGGGCGCAACCTGCCCCCCACCCCGCTCACCTCCGCCGCCCAGTCCTTCCCCCCCACCCCCGGGGGAGTACCTCCGACCCCCGGCGGCGGCTCCTGGATGGACGATATCAAGAAGGTGATCACGTTTGACAGTGTCGAGGAGTTCTGGGGGTGCGCTGCCCTTTGCTCTGCTTGCTGCGCCTGCTGACAGAACCCCCGCAGGCTGTACAACAACATCGTCCCGCCATCGATGCTCCCGCCAAAGGCAAACTACTACCTCTTCCGCGAGGGGATCATCCCCGCCTGGGAGGACCCGGCGAACAAGGACGGCGGGAAATGGAGCATCCAGCTGCCCAAGGACAAGAACCGCGAGCACATCAACACAATGTGGATGTACACCGTGCGTCTCCCTGCTTTCTCTCTCCCTCCTCGCCTGCTGTAATCCTGATTCCCTGTGCTGCTGCAGATGCTCGCCGCCATCGGGGAGACGTTCCACCCATCGCCCGCGCCCGACAGCCTCATCACAGGCGTGATCGTGTCCACGCGCCCGCAGTTCTACCGCATCTCAATCTGGACGCGCGCCGCCCCCGCCTCGTCCAGCACGAGCATCACCCACTTTGACCCCGCGGTGGACAGCGCGCTCACGGAGCGCATCATGGCCATCGGCACCCATTTCAAGACGAGCGTGCTGGGCTATGAGCTCAACAAGAAGCTCCTCGGCGGATTGTCCACAGAGGTCGAGTTCCAGAGCCATAAGGAGAGCGAGAAGAAGTCCAGGGGGGCGAGCAAGAAGCTCATTGTGTGAGCGAGCGACATGTGCGGTGCGGTGCGGCGTGTTGTGTGCCGCAGGGAAAGCAGCGGAGCAGCGGACGGCGGAAGCGGTTCAAAGGGTCATCTGTGTCGCAGCTATGTGTAACTTCCTTTTGAGATTTATGCATGCAAGGACGTGTCGAGTTTTCGATATGCTTGTTAATAATTTTACTGGTTCTCTCTCGTTAAGCGTGGTTATCAGCGAAACAGTTGTCCATCGACAAGCAAGCTCTTCTACTGTGGATGATATTCTGCACTGCTCGTGATTCGTTATTTCCGTTAACCATTCCGTACATATCGCTGCAGCTTGTTCCCCAGTCCTCCTACGCATCATCAACAATGGCCACATTCCCGTCCTCCCGCTCTGCGATCTTGTACAGCCGCTGCCCCGCCCTCGGCGGCCACGGCGTCGCGAAGATCTCCTCGAGCTCTTCTAAAGTCCGCCCCATCGTCTCGACGCAGAAGAAGTACCAGAGGACGGACTCGATCGTATCCCAGCCCACGAAGATGAACACGAACTAGGAGGGCTGTCAGCGGCTGAAGGTGGGCCCGGAAATGCGCTTACGTTATAGGATATGTTCTGCAGGGCAATGGGCGTGCAGTACAAGTTGATGAAGAGCATGATCCCGACGACCACAAAGTACATGGACATCTGATAGACCGTTCAGATTGTCTGAATGTGAGAAATGGCACGGCAATACATACGCCCTTCGCACGAGCCGTGTTCTGAAGGCATTCGACAGGATACAGCGCTTGCAGCGGCGAATATGTAAAGCCATAGACCAATCCGAACAGGACTAGTTACGAAGTCCTATCAGTGCTACCATGGCAGACGGCAGGTCATGAGCTCACAATATGAAGCAACAGCACCTTTGCCCACGCTGAGCTGCGTAATGCCGAGGGTTGCGTTATGGGCCCACTTCCAGGACAGTGCGCCGTTGATACCCAAGCAGAGAGCGCAAATCAGCGTGCCCCAGATCAGCACCGGCCTTCTCGGCATCTTATCCGCCAGTGATACACCGCAGATAGCTCCGAACGCAGAGACGAACGAGTTGCCCAGGTTCAGTACGAACTGCATGTATGAGTCGTACCCGACCGCGGCGTAGATCTGCGTGTTGAAGTATCCGAGCCCGTTTCCCGAGAACTGCCCAAACGTGCCCATGAGGATGACCATGAAACTGCGCCAGCGCGCGCTGGGTGTGTTGAAGAGCTCGGAGTAGTCCCACCAGCGCTTATCTGACGCATCTAGCTTGATGTTTTCCTTGAACTCGATCCACTCAAGCTCGACAATCGGATTCTTTGGGTCCCCGTTACCGTGAAAGCGGATCAAGAAGTCGAGCGCCTTCTGCTCGTGCCCGTTGGCGAGCAGCCAGCGGGGTGACTCGGGAAGGAACCACACACAGCATATGACGACCATTGAGGGAACAGCTTGGAAAATGAGGGGTAGACGCCAGGACAGGTCGCTGTTCATAGGCGCTGTGCCGAGGGTAATACCAGCGGCGGGGATAGAACCACCAAACCAACCACACTACAACAAGCGAGTCAGCAGGTGTCGTAGATCGTCATGAAGAGCTTCTCACATTGTAGGCGCCAGTCATCCGGCCTCTCCAATGCGGTGGGCAGACTTCCACACAATACGAAGGCGCGGCAGTCGCCATGATGACGACAAAGAACCCGAGAAGGAAACGACCAGCCAAGAATTGCGGCTTCGCCTCTGCCGATACGATCACGACCATTCCGATGATAATCCCGATGCCACCAATAAACATACCACCGCGACGGCCGAGACGGTCAGCAAGAGGCCCTGCGATCCATGGCGAGGCGAGTTGACCGATGGTGTCTGCAAAATGCATGAGTTCATTGGCTCGGGTTGCAGCATGCAGGACCTACACATGGAGAAGATGAGACCGGTCCCAGAGCCAACCACATCGTTGTTGAAGCGCGCCTGGTAGTACGGCATGATGTTAATAGCGGTCATAAGCGAGCTATCATATCCATTTGCGCATGAGCACAAAAACGATATGAAGCAGCAGAAGTAAAGTATCCACGAGTCCTTCGACCACGGGTTGAGACGACCCTGCTTGATCGCCGCCTCGTACGCTGCGTTTCTGACTGCATGAATGCGGGCGTTCTGGTCTGCGGGCAGACCGTGCACGTGCTCGATGTGCAGCGTACCACCGCCGAGTCCGTCCTTCTCGTTGATGCTGTTGTCCAGTGGAGACGGGGGAGCCACCTCTGATTTCTCAGTGCTGGGTTGGGTTGCCATGTCGAAAGCTCAACTGCCAGAGATCGCGGGACGCCGTACCCCAGTGAGAGAAGGCCAGCGTAGCGATTTAAGTCTCCAAACGGTGGAGGAGCACTTCACTGCTTCCAAACAGTTACAAGTGCCAAAGATAGAATATAGATCATGCGCTCCTCCCAACTGAGCATGGCCCGTGCCTGCGGGGAGGCTGGCGAAAGAAGCACAACATTAGGCACGCTCCATTTAGAGGACGACATCGTGCGGAGCCCCGGACCAAAGGTGCGCAAGCCGATGCGCATTCAGTTCGCTGTGAGAAGCGCCGTTATTTTTGGGTGCGGGGCATGGAATGTTATGAAGCTACGGGCGGGATCCATTGCGACCGGTGGAGGGGGGTGGAGGGCGTGTTCGTTTGATCAGTCCCATGTAGGAAATGGACTGCTGGCGGTGTTAAGTAGCAGGAAAGCCATAGCAAGTAACCATTTCCAGCCTATGAGCGCGCACTATCCCACAAACTACTCAACCACGCGTGATTCGAGATAAGATATGAAACTGCCGGCAGGTTGGCGGTTAGGCGATCGCCTGGGCGCGAATGCAGGCTAACGGCGCCAGGACCGTCGGCGGTGAGGACGGTCCACAGTAGCATGGGAAAAACCAAGGATTCTCCGAGTGAGCAACGATCCAAGCGTCATGGTGGAGACTCCCATTCACTGTTCTTCCTGGACGAACTGAATTGTCGCTCAAAGGAGGGAGGAAGCACAGGCAAATAATGTTGGCACATGACACGCGTCATAAGCCGGAGCATTACGTTCCGCGTGCAGGCTAGTACTGTACAGCAAATGGAATGACGTGATACACAACATGGGGTAACAGGATGTAGGTGGGTTATTGTCCGAATCTGGGTACAATTAAGTTGGTATTGGAGAAACAGGTGTCAGGCCCAGGGCGAGGTGCAGATCATGGATCGAGGTAGCGCGTCTCATGTCCGCCGCCTTTTGGGTCGCCTGTTAGGGTAACGCTCCGTCGACTCGACAGCTCGTTCGGCAGTAGGCTCCTCGTCCTCTCGCTGCTTGCGCTTCGAAGAGCCTCGCTTTGCAGAACCTTCCGCAGCCGGTTCCAGCTGCTGTTCCTGTTCAGAGTGCTCCTCCTTAGTGCGATTGCGCAACGGGTAACGGACTGCGCTTGGTGTTGAATGGACAGTGGCGGATCCGGAACTGGGACTGCTCCCTATGCTGGGGTCAGGCAGTTCTCTAGTGGGTGTGACACGACTGTCAAAGCTCAGACTCTTGCGATGACTCTTCCCCTTCGCGATCGATGCAGACTTTGGCTGAGATCTTGTCCTGCGTGGTTCAGAGGAAACGCCTTTGCCTATTACTTCAGGGGTCTGCGTCGGCGTGGGTGTTCGCGATTTTTTCTGTATTGGTTCGAAGGAGTCCCCGGAGTCGTCTTCGTCGGGACGAGCTCGCTTCAAGGCCTTACGCATCGTCTCGGGGTTCAGAGACTCGGCACTTGCGGCTTCAACCTCCTCTGGAGATACTGGCAGCCAATGCGCGGCTCCCAGGGGAGACGTATTGATATATTTCTGCAGCTTTTCCAGAACATCTGGCATAGCTTCGGCGATGAGCGGTGGAATATCCGGTAGGGACAGAAGGAATTCCGCACGGCGAGCAGGACCTTGGCGTGTGACTCCGTCAACCTTCCGAGCTTCGTTGATATTACAGATCGTCACCAAAAAGGTGCGGGATGGCTGGTCGTCCAGTTTCACAAGAACCTTCTCCCAACGGCACCGAGCCCGTGTTAAAGGGAGGTGCTCAACAATTGCAGAGCTTTGTCTGCGCCTCGGGGTATTTCGTTCCTCCACAGATGGTGAGGCGGAGCCATGATGGTGCGGCACGAACTCGAATGAATCCGACAAGACATCCTCCTCCTTCGTCTCCACAGCGGCCATGCTGGGAGTATGCGGTGACGGAGGGAGGACGGGAGGAAGCCGGGCCGTATCTGTGTCCTCGACTGAATACTTGGGCTTAACATCACCATCCACAGAGATGTGAAGCAGATCTGCAGTCCAACTCTGCTCGTCAGAGCTCTCGCCAGGAGCAGAAGCGGGTTTGTCACCCTCGATCTTTTCGATTCGCGGTTGGGATGCAGCCCCCGGTGACAGGAGACCAATCTGATCTGTTAGCGAGCTGTAAGTTCATGTATATATGGCAGAAACAATCCAATGACAAACCTTCACTAGTTATAGAATCTCGTTCGTCTATTGTTGGCTTGCTTTTAATCGGGATGATACGGTGGTTGACGAGTCCGTCTTCGGTGGACGCCCTTGATTGAAGAATTTCGATGCCAGCGTCCGGAATAAACGTATTGAGCTCTGCGCGTCGTGGAGAAATTGGCTCAGGCCCATCTTCGACAACAGGCTCTGTATCCAAACCCGATTCTTTCCCTCACATCAGGATTAGACTCTTATACCAAAGAAAAGCAGCATACCTGACAAAGGCGATCCATTCGCCACAGCCGTTACCCCAGCCTGCACCTCTGCGGCCTCGGGCATTAGGCCAATCTGCTGCCCCTGTCCACGGCTGACGGGCGGCTGCTCGGGGGGTGCGCTGCGTTCGAGACTGTGCAAGCCTGCCCTCTTCGGTAAAGCGAGCCCCTCAAGAGGATTCCTCTCGGGCACATCTCTCTGCTCAAGTTCCGGATGGAACTCATCCAGATCATAATCGCCACTGAAAAGATCTGAAGGAGCCGAGGAAAGAGGGGTCGTCGCTCTAGAGTCGAGTACTCGTAGGAAGTCAGTGGGGACAGGAGTCTGCTCGCGGCTGTGGATCGCAGGTATCATCCGGCTGACGACGGAAATGTCGTCGCGATCGTCCCCTTCTGAATCAGCTGCCGGCGGCTGTTCACTTGTCGCCACGGGAACTTGTAGCGCTGGTATCTGGAGGACAGTCTGAGCGTCCGCGGAAATATTTTCCGGTGAGTCGCGCTGGTCAACTTCTTCGTTGTCCAGCTGGATCGCGAACAGTGTATCGTTGACTTCTTCAACATCCTCCTGTTCCCTGTCTTCATCTAGGCTCTTCTCTCTGTGCACGATTTGCGGGGTTGCAGACCTCATCAATTCAGTAATCGTTTCTTTTTCGATGCCTGGGACCATCGAATCATCAGGAATTGGACCTTCCAGAAGCATGGCTTCAACGATCGTTTCGTCTTCGATGCCTGCAGCCGTTGAATTATCGACAGCTGTGTCTTCAGGAACGTCCAGCTTCACATCGAGGGAAATTGGATCCACAGAAGTAGCAACGGTGGTATCGTTTGCGTCAACCACAGTCGTTGAAGACTGTTGGGTGCAAGAAACAAGAGGTCTGCCAGAAGCAGCCATCTCGGACGTGCTGCTCCTAGCTGATATCGCGTCAGCACTGTCGGATGATTGGTCCAAGTTCATTCGCTGCTCCAGGGCATCGTTCGAGTTCCCAACCGCCACATTGGGAGACTCCGGACTAGTCGTATCCAGGCTCGAAGAGGTGAGCTCAACGGCTTCGGGCGAAGATAAATGATGTGAGGGATACAACTCCTGGGGAGCGTCCGATGAGAGTTCTGGGACAGATTCGGGAAGAAACGACGCCGACATGTCTTCTATTCTTGAAGCAGCTTCGTATGCGGTATCACGGGAAGATGTCGTGAGATATTGTTCGGTAGATTGCATCTCGATTTTGTCGCCTCCAGACTCCTGCAGCATTGATGCTGAGATGCCCATTTCAGTGACAGTTTCACCTTGGCTCGAGGAGACGGGGAGTCCTTCAGCGGGGGAAGGACCCGGCGACCCGTATGACATTGGCACATGATTGGCGGGCGTCTCGTTGACGCGTGGAGGAGGCAGGAGTGAGAAGGAATCCACCGTAGTGGGAAGAGGCCCTTCACTTGCCAGCATATCTGCAGGTGCCAATGCATCGACTTCGACAATCAGTTCGGGTTCACGCCCTTCGGACCGAGACACGTCGAAAGCAGGCCCAGACACAATGCTTGACGCTTCCTCTGTCGGCATAGTCGACCGCTGTTCATTCGCGTCCACAGATTCTGCGCGTTCCTCTGCCACAACGTTCCAGGAGGCCGCTGCGGCCAATACGTCCAAGGGATTGGTCGGTAGAGACAACGTTGACAGAAACTGAGACTGGCTCTCGACGACAGGTGACAGATTCACAAACGCCTCGAGGCCACCAAACATGTTTGGTGATGTGAATGGGTCAGCCGCGGGTTCGATCAAAGGATCAGCGAATGGAAGGGTGATAGAATCCTCGGGAACAGTAGCATATGGCTGCTGCGTTGGATACAGGCCGGCTTCATGACCCATGAATTGGCCTGGTATTTCATCCAAAGGTGCAGAATTGATGAACTCGGATAGCCAGGATGGTCCAGTTTCCGGAGCGATAGAGAGCGGCGCGCTATTAATGGGGAACGATCCAAAGACGGCGGGATCTATGTGTGTGTAGAGTTGCTCGTCAAGGTGATCTGGGCCTTGCACGTCGTTGAGAGCTTCGGGCAAGATGTACGCGGAGTTCGCGGCTTCTTCGTGAATCACATCCATCTCTTCCATCTCTTCGAAGATATCGTGGTCGGCTAGTTGGGGATGCTGTGAAGTGGAAGGGAGAAGTGCAGCCTTCTGTGGATTAGCACTAGCCGTCTACAGCTCTAATAGGATGCTCACCGTATCTTCATCGCCGTCATCACCTTCCATATCTTCATCCTCTTCCTGCTGTACGATATACTCCCGCTCCTCTTCCTCCTCCTCGTAGGTTTCTTCATCCTCTTCCTGCTGTACGATATACTCGCGCTCCTCTTCCTCCTCTTCGTACGTATCTTCATCCTCCATTACGGCGCCTCCGAAGATATCGTACGTGTGACCGTCATCGTTGTATGCAACGATAGATCCATCTTCAGAGTTCTCGTAGCCTTCGTCCTCCTCGGGATCAACTTCGACCATCTCCACATCAACCTCCTGATCTGCGTCGCCAGACGACGAGACCGGCTGCTGGGACGATCGGGCACGGACTGCTGCGCTCAGCGACTCGGATTCTTGGGACTGCTCTCGCCCCGTCCGTGTAAGGACAGCAGCGGTACCAAACATCTTAACAAATTAATCAAAGGAGAAAGTGTGCATGTGGCTGAAGGACTCACATCCAACACTGACTGGGCGGCAACATACTTTGGAGTGGCGAGTAGTGGATGTGTCACCGATGCAGAGGGTACTGTCCGAGAAAAGCCATCGAAAGCCTCGTTCACCCGATACTTGCGTCGCAGCTCTTCTTCATTGTACCGCGCGCGAATAGCGGCGACTTTGGCTTGTAACTGAGCTGCCGCCTCTTTAGCGTTCTCGGCGATGGTATAGAGTGGGTCCTCGAGATGGCTGGTTGGCATGGTCGCTGCAAGGAAGGCCTGGGACCTCCGCAATGCTCCATGTGAGCTTATTCTGGCATCCTGTGGGTGATACCCAGCACTGCGGCTGGGCTGCGACATAGCGAACGTCGTTTGTTCAAGACGGCATTGAACAAGGCCAGCTGGTGACTACCCCGCGTTATTATGACGCTTCCGAGTGGCGAGCACCGGTACGGAGGCTCATGAAATGGATCTTTGGCTTATGTGGCTGTGTTTTACATAATACAGTGGTTTTGGGCGCTCGCGCGTTGCGACTCACCCGTGCACTTCAACGTCTCCCTAGAATCTATCATGTCCGGCCTCGTGCAGGAGTACGCCTCAGACTCCGACGACAATGGGGGACCCGGCACACCAACGGCGAATGGCGGAGACGTCTTTGGGTTGTCGGAGCTTCCTGCCGCCAAACGGCAGAGAACGGACAATGGTCCAACAGACCTTGCTGTTGCCAGTCTGGCGCCGGACGTACTAGCAGAGGTACGGGTGGCTTTCTCGTCCTCACTCATTGCTGAACTCGCCGATTTCTAGGATCCTCTGAACCAGACATCACTTGTAACAAGGCCCACAGACAGCCAAATCATGGTCAACATCAAAATGGACGACATGCTCCGACCAGTCGCAGGACCTGAGAACCCGTTTGCTGATCGCAAGTTCCAGAATCAGAATGCCTTAGCTGGTGTCGTCGAGGAGCAAGCGATGTCCGAACGCGACTTCCGGGCTCAGCACTTATCTTACTCGATTCTGGGTTATGCCGCCAATCCGTCCTTCTCCGCTGATGCCCCGGTTCTGGGCTCGTTGACCGCCGCGGAAAAGAACAACTTCCAAACGCTGGATATGATGCGCGCAACTAACGGCGAGCGCAAGCAATGGAAGCGGAAGCGGAAAGAGAAGGGCGATCTGGAGGTTGTGGAAGGGGACGGCGCGTATGCTGGGCCGTGGGCAAAGTGGGAAGGGGACGAGCAGCCGGACATCGTGGTCCCTGAGCAGGAGGAGGAGCCGCCCGAAGAGGAGGATACAGAATTGGAGGTCAGGAAAGCGAAAGCCAGACGACAAGCGTTTGGCCAGGAGAAGTCCATCTTCCACGGCAAGTCTCTCACCGACTACCAAGGACGCACATACATGCATCCACCCCTCGACGTGGCGCCCAATCTCGCTCGCGAAGTTGGATCACAGGAGTGCTTCTTGCCAAAAGAATGTGTGCATACTTGGACGGGCCATACTGCGGCTGTTTCCGTCGTACGATTGCTGCCCAAGACGGGCCACCTCATGCTCAGTGGAAGTATGGACACGAAGATCAAGGTACCCCAGCCTACTCTCAAGTTCCGTAACTCGACTCTAACTGTCCAACAGCTTTGGGATGTATATCATGAGGGCAACTGCCTTCGGACATTCATGGGCCATCACAAAGCGATCAAGGACTTAACATTCTCTAACGATGGCCGCCGATTCTTGAGCGCATCCCATGATCGTCAGATAAAGCTATGGGACACTGAGACCGGTCAATGTATTAAGGCATTCTCGAACGGAAAGACGCCTCATGTGGTCAAGTTCCACCCTGACGACGACAAACAACATATATTCCTAGCTGGAATGCACGACAAGAAGATCGTTCAGGTGAGTTGTATGTATGGGTCGATGAACTTGTCAAACTGACATGTGCTAGTGGGATATCAACACATCCGAAATCATGCAGGAGTACGATCAACATCTCGGCGCCGTCAACACGATTACATTCGTCGATGAGAACCGGAGATTCGTCACAACTTCGGACGATAAGACGATTCGAGCATGGGACTTCGACATCCCGGTCGTGATAAAGTACATCGCCGAGCCCCATATGCACAGCATGCCGGCAGTTACACTCCACCCAACTGGTAAGCCTCACCACAAACGTGCCTGATGACTTGCTGAGTATCGGCACTATAGGGAAATGGTTCGCTGCGCAGTCGCTGGATAACCAAATACTTGTATATTCAGCGGATACTTTCCGTCAAAATCGCAAGAAACGCTTCGCGGGTCATTCGACGGCGGGTTACGCATGTGCTGTTGGATTTTCACCGGACGGCCGTTGGATTAGCTCGGGCGACGCTGATGGGAGCATAGTCTTCTGGGACTGGAAGACAGGGCGACTTATCAAAAGGCTGCGGGCTCACAACAAGGTGGTCATATGCCATGAATGGCTTCCACACGAAACGGTGAGTATTTCTGGTCTTTATTGTTATGGGTGTTGCTTATGTCCTCGCAGTCCAAGGTTGTAACAGGGTCCTGGGACGGACTTATCAAGCTTTGGGTGAGTCGAAGCTGCTCCAGGCCTGAATTGTTGCTAACATTGGCATAGGACTAGAACTTGTATCAGTGGTTGCGCCTCGGCCCTTACGGCCCCATGTATTCAACATCATTCCTATCCAGTTTGATCCTTTCAGGCACAATGAAAGCTCGCTGGCTTTGAGAAAGTTCGCCAAGTAGGGTCCTCCATTAATGAAGGAAGGGCGGTTCCAGCAACGGAGATCCGATGAAAATGTCGTCACTGCCTGATTCGAATCGGACTAGAAACGTGCCGAAATGGTGACAGCGTTGACCGAGGAGCATCAAATGGAACAGCGACACATTCTATGGCCCTCGCTGAGTGAACAAGGGCAAGAGGAGGATGCCTGCTTACCCACGCCGAACGGCCGAATTGTTGTACCACGATGCTCGATCTATAACGTCGGGAGTTTGGTTACCAACATCTATCTCTCCGTTCGATAATAACGCTCTGGAGCCATGGATGCGGCAAGCTTTGAGAACCGTACTGTCGGGACAGAGTTTAGTAGGCTATTGCCTGTCTCTACATGTAACTACTAGTACGAAATTTACTATCACGGTTCCCAACCGTTTCACATGTTCGAACTCAGCCGGGAGGCCAATGTACCACGGGGATCTGAGCCCTAAACCGTGCCTTATTACGTGTCAATATTACCGCGGGCCATCGGGATGTTTATGTTGGGACCGCTTGAGTAATGATCCTAGGCATGAGCCCACTCTCGGAGTGGCCTCGGTTCCTGTCATTACGTGTACAGTTGCCTGCCGCAGTGCTCAAACACAAAATGCTGGACGAATCGGTTTATTTTTGTAGATATCTCACTGCGGATGAAGTACGCCGCCCTTGGCCATCAAATGCACAAGGCTACCGTGATACACCCACAACATTATCGTCCGACCTCAGCCGAGCATTCCCAAAATAGAACGAACGGCACCTGCCGTGCAGGCTATTACTCCGAATTCACAATCACTTGTGCTCGACAAATGCGTACACGACGCAGGTCAAGGGCGGCGAGTACTCTACGAAAGAATGACACATCTCCGGCCAGATCGCAGTACAATTCCCAGAGAGGCAGCCCACCTGTGACCGTCTTCAGTGTTCTGACAAGATAGGAACAGCTGTCTCCAGGGCAAGGCACACATTAAGCCGTTCCAGTCCGAAACTGATCACATATGCTCACGCTCTTTGGTTCGTGGAGCTGCGGCACGCGTGTATGAAACCACGAGCTACCAGCGGGTCTAGCACGACTATGAAAAGGTCGGTAGGAGCAATGTGGACTTGGTTTCATCGATGCTCGACGCGGAGGCGGTGGGTTCCACACCCTTCCCATGCAACCGCCCGGCAACATTGGATAAGCGAAACATCATCATACGCAGTGCAACAGAAAGCCGATGCCCCGGACTGCGGACGCAGACAGGTCCGCAAAAGCAAGCAATCGGAACTAGCTGAAGCTAGTGAACTGTCTCAGCTGCTCTCTCGGCGCGTTGTTGACGTCGTTGCCAGCGAATCATGGCGACCGTGTGGATCCAATAACGTATGAGGCAGATATATGGAGATTGATTCTGGAGATAACCGCATTCCTGCATGAAGTGGGACGGTTTGCATGTGAAGCGAATGAGATGCACTGAGGAGGAATATGGAACATGTGCAGGCGCCCCAAGAAGACCAGTGATACGCATGGCAGCCGATGACGACCTTCCATTTGAACCAAGCCGACCTTCCGGCGTTTCCACGCTATAAGAGACAAGGCTTCTTTTGCGTCTGGGGCGCGCCCCAACCAGCACCAGCTGTCCGCAACATCAGTCTCAACCCCCTCGTACGCTCAGAGATGAAGTGCATTCTTTCCGTCATCGTCAGCGCCTCCCTCATTGCCACGACTTTGGCTTCGCCGCTCCCCATCGCGCCGGCATCTGACATGGCAATTCGAGTCGAGCCAGCCACCGATGGGATGTATGGGCCCACGTGGTCTTCCAGCGGGAAAAAGAGGACAGTTCCGTCCTCTGAGGGGATGTACGGTCCCGATTGGTCTTCGAGCGCAAGAAAGCGAAGCGATCCCGACTACGATAGCATATATGGACCCACGTGGTCGTCGGGCGCGAAGCGAGCGGATTCAGTGGATTCGGTGTAGGACGGACAGTGCATCAGAGGGGTCGAAGAGGGGACAGTGGGGATATGGTGGACAAGTAAGTAATCACTCCGGGACCCCAAAGACGCATGATCAATAGTTTGTTAGATCTATACCGCGAGAATAGACTTCGAAGGTGCCATGGATGCGCATTTGCTCGAGGGGGGATACCCGACCGGCAGTGGGGACAGTGGAGGGCACGACGCCGGCCTAGACTGCGCTTGTACTTGCTCAGAGGTGATGTCGGAGAGCAGCGACGGCCGCGCCCTCTCTCTTCATTACAAACGGTTTATGAAGCTGTCGCTCTGATCATTCCTTGTTCTGCAACATCCTATATCGTTATACATCTAAATACTACTACCCGACACCATCGCTAGAATAGCATCTCATTCCACTGTCCGTACTTGTCTATGAAGCAAAAACCTGGTTGTGGACCAGGTCGTAGACCACACACATCGAGCGTGTATCTAACAAATACAATATAATGGAGTGCGACCGCATCCCGATGTCGGTCAACAGCAGCTCGTATGGCCCAGTCTGGTTCAAAGCCGGCGCGAGGGTTGCAGTGCTTCCGGATTGGATGTGACCGTCGCCTCGCGGGTTAAGGGAAACCGCTGCCCTAAGTTCGCATGCTGCCAACGCCTGACCTCTCCCATCTGACACGACAGGATTTTGCACTGATTTACCAACCAGCCGGTAACGTGCATCTGTAAGACGAGCGTACTGGATTCTCAGTGAAACGATAGAGGACACCTTCATTCTACTTGATGCTCTTGAACGGGATGCCGAACTCATCAAAACTGCTGATCCGACGGTTTCCTTGGAAATTGGGTTAGCCCCTCCTATTACCAAACCCTTCTAGACTCAATCATGTGATTAGCTCTGGGAGTGGGTGCGTCAGTGCCTTTATCGGTCAAATTATGGGCGATCGAAGTGGTGAGAGCGTGGGAACCCCTGGTATATGAGTGTTAACGGCGGGCATCAGTCTACCTTTGCACCGACATCAATGATCATGCTGCCAGATGCACCTTGACGACGGGGCAGAAGAACAAGGTGGGCGATCCTTCTTGCAGTGTGCGGACTCGCTTGCAACTGGCACTTAGGTCTTGCTGAATCCAGTGATAACGTCCCTGATCCAAGGTCTATCTCCCCGTCTCCTTGGCAACGTGGATCTCCTTGTGTTCAACCCTCCTTATGTTCCTACGGACGAAGAAGAGGTGATTCGCGCTCAGTCTGACCGAACTATTTCAGGTGCCTGGGCAGGTGGTTCCCATGGTATGAGCGTGGCTCAAGAGCTGCTTCGAATGATCCCAGTAAGCTCCACGGTTTGCTCCAACCCTGCCTTCCAGTGTCCCTAACATACCTACAAAGTCACTGCTGTCCAAGAACGGTTATTTTTATCTTGTTGCGCTGCGTGAAAACAATCCCCCAGCCATTGCTCATCAAGCGGAAAGCGAACTCGGGTTAACGTGCACGGTGGGTCATTCACAATCGTCACAGATTCTGCATAGACTGGGCATTCATGCACAGGTTGTTTTGGAAAGACGCGCCGGTATTGAACATTTGTTCGTTCTGCGCTTCAGTCACAAGAATCATCACACCAACAACCGCGGATCTCAAGCCTAATTCAATTCGCTATTCCGTTAGCTACCAGCAGGGCACCACCCTGCAGGTGGGATCGCGGGTACCCTACTTCCTTAGCACCCGATCTAGGTAATCATCCCATGTACACGGCTCCCTCCCCAACAGCCATCTCAGGATATTCGGGTTGCCGGTCAGACCGCGCGTGTCATAGTAGTATAACATGCCTGATGAAAAATCAATCAGTCCACAATGTTGGTTTGCTCCTTGTACGTACGCTTCATTGCCTCTTGGGTGTAGGGGTGAGTGCCCATGCGAGCAATGGCTTGCTCGGCGGGGATTCGCTCCACCTTCACAGGCTTTCCTATCTTCCTTCCAATAGTGTCAGCGACTTCGTTATAGCTTCCGACACAGCCCAGTAGTTCGTAGCGTGCCATGTTGTGTTCTTCCGGACTTTGGACGACCTTGAGAACCACTTGGGCAAAGTCCGTCAGATCGATAAAACCTTGTACTGTCGCGGGCGAATAAGGCATTGTTATCACGCCGGTGGAGAAGATCGGCTTTAGAGCCATGTTTTGCATCATGTGAGTGGGTTGCAGAATCGTCCAAGGTAGACCTGATTCAATGAGATATTCCTCCACTCTGCCGCCCATCCGCCCGTCAGAATATTGGTTTGCCCAGAAAAGCGGTATACGACGTACTCCAATTTGACCTAACGAGGCTTAGTATTTTCTAATTCTCATTACCAGGTGCATACCTTGTGATTCAACATTTTCTGCCGAAGAGGATGTAGGACACTAGACAAGATGAAATGCCCAACATTGTGACGGCGGGCTGCATCAATGACAATCGTTCCACAAGCCGCTTCTTGCGGATGCATGGGAGGCCCTGAAGAGTATGCTGTGAACAGTAGATCAGTCAGGCCACTGGATCGGTAGCGGACCGATGTGTATGACCATGTTGACGCCTTTCATGGCCAGATCAACGGTATGTTGCTCAAGAAAATCGCCCACTGCGAAGTTATCCGGCTGAAGCTTGGGGAAGGTCTTTTGGAGATCCCGGGCAGAGTTGTCTGAATGAACGAAGAGTCGCAGGTTGACTTCATGTTCCAATAGTAGAGGAATAATGTGCCTCGATTGCTTGCCTGTACGCAGCATGTTAACCGGCAGTGTGGTTCAAAGCTGCCGCGACATTCACCATTCGCACACGTTATCAAAACCAGAGGAAGCAATGAGTGCATGTTGGAACTAGCACAATTCTGATGACTCTGGAAAGGATAGCGACAGCGAGTGAAATGTAAGGGTAGGGAATGAAGAAAGTAAGCTCCAGTCGGCAGAAATGTGGGTTAAAGTAGTGCTGCTGGTCGAGAGACCCGAGTCGGGGCGAAGCGGAGGCGGACGTCACACGTGCACTTCTCGCATAGCTCCGGACTACGCAGCATTCATAAGCACGGCCCGACCTAGTTCTTCCATCTGGTTCAGATGCATGAACAATCAGTGCTCTCCTTCTCCAGAGACGGAAAAATACTCACATCTTGACTAAACCATCTTTGCCACCGCTGACGATCTTGTCCCCTACGAAATCGACGCAGTATACCTCATCGTTGTGCCCAGGTAGATCGGTATGCAGTTTCAATGTCTTCAACGACCAAATCTACGTCGTAAAGAATCAGAATGAAAGACTTGGTCAGCAACGTCGGTCAGTGCTCACTTTGAGTGTCGAGTCTTTTGAGGCGGTAATGAGCAGTCGCGAGTCTGCCGACCAAGACAGTCGATACACTGGTGCGACATGGCCACGGAAGGTAGCAACAAATCTGTCAACTTGGTTAGAATGCAATTGCCGCAGACATATTGAGATACTGACTTTCCAGTTTTGCCATCCCAAACTTTCACAGCACCGTCCCACCCAGCGCTGGCAGCCCATCGGCCATCAGGACTAAATGCCACATGCGACACTTGCCTTTGATGCCCAGTCAAGCGGGCAATTGGCTTGGGCCTCTTTTCACTACCCGCATCTCCTGGAACATCCAATGATGACGGCAGTGAATAGAGAAACAACGTGTGATCGTCGGAACCGGTGATAAGCATCTCAGAATTGCGAGCAGTCACTGCTTCGTAACGTTTGAGAGCAGATTCCCTAGCTGTGTTGGGTAAGTTGCCGTCCTTCCCATGTGCGATGAGAAAGACATACCCTCTGCATCTGATTTGGGCATCTGATTTGTATGATCGAATGGTCCAGTCCGCAGGACGAAGTCGGTGTTCAGCGTGAGGGTCGTTACCCAATGAGCGTGGTCTGACAGCGTCCAGATGCATTGCCCCTGCAGGTAAGAAGTATATGTTAAGACATGCTCGTGCGAGTTCCTGCGTAAGTCTCACGCGTTCCGCATCCCAAATTCTGACACTCCGATCGCTGCTTGCGGTGTAGAGTCGTCCTTTACCAGTGCCTCCCCATCGCACCACATTTACACTGGCTGTATGTCCGCCGAGAATGTATTCGACTCGTCGAAGATGCGAGGACCAGACACGGACCGTTCCATCCTTGGAAGAGGAGGCCAATCGCGGGTTTGTTGGATTTCTAATCCGCGGTCAGAGGGCTTCTTCTGATGATTGGAGCACGTACATATGGATGGGCTCCCACGCTAAGCTGGTGACCCATTTGGTGTGCCCCGTTAAGGGGCCCCCGATGGGCTTTCCGGTTTTGGGTTCCCATAAACGAACCTGAGGCTCGTATCAGCGGCAAGTACTCCAAGTAATGCAGACAGACGTACGGCATTGTCATGTCCTCCAGTAGCCACAATTCGTTGCCTTGCTTCCCATTCCACACACAGTACCCATCCACGATGCCCCTCAAGCGTATGACTCGGAGTTTCAGTCATGAGATCCCAAAGCCTTGCCGTATTGTCTCCCGATCCCGTAGCGAGTATGTCACCTGTAGGGGAGAAAGCTGCGCATAAGATGGGAGCCTTGTGACCTACAGTGGCTTTAGAAGGTGTGACGGAGGTCAAACGACGAACGACTCACCCGACAAAGTGGATGAACAGCGGGTAGCGGGTCGAACTCGAAAGATAGATTGAGGCGAGCACCGAACTTTAATAACATCTTCAGATGTAAGTGGTGCGCCAGGTAGTGACAGCACGTCAACCAAAATCGATGTTGATAGAGTCACTCTCGTAGGAGCCCCAGCCTTCCCTTCCGGAAGCGAAACATGCAAGTCAAATGGAGTAGGATCATCCCCCTTGTACAGTGACCCAGTCAGTATGGTATCAACTGAGCACAATTATACGTACAGAATTCGATAGCTGGTTCACTAGCGCTTCGAGCTGTGCGCGGGGTACGTCGGCAGGCAGAGCGACGGGAGGGGCTATTGGATTAGAGCCGTCGTCCGAGAGGAACTGGACAACTACAGTTGGGACGGGTGCAGTCTTCTTTGTCTCCTCATGTTGTGAAATATGATGTGCCTGCTTTTGTCGCCTCGGCGGTGGCAAGAGAGTAGCCATTGTAAGGAGTCTTGTTACAGTATGGAACGTTGCGTTACGAGAAGCCGACCAAAATCATTCAGGGTCCGAGAAATTAGATAATTTATAGTGGCTATGCAAATGTGCATGTGAATATCAGGTTGCTGTTTGTCGTCACCATAGTCGCGGTGTATACCAAAAGCCTAAAATACAACTGATCGGGACTGGTTCACGCCCGCAGAGTCCTCTTCAGCTTGTTGGGACTCCGCTGGCTGCCTGCATCCTTCTCTCGAGCCAACTCTTCCATCTGCTCTTCGGTCACTACCGCGGCTTTCCCGAACATCTTTCTAAAATGGAGGTCATTGCCCAATGACACAGGGAGGTGAAGCATACTACTGTACCTCTTCTTTTTCTTCGAAACATCTACCTCTCCTTCACCTGGGACATACACCGTGCCAGCTCCTGCTGCAGCAGCGGCAGTCTCGCGTGCCGCCTTATTCGGTATGACCATTGTAGCATCAATTTCCTCCAGCTTCACATGGTCGACCGACTTCTTCCAACTTCGGGATACGGCTTTGGGTTTGGTAGCCGCCATGGGTTTGTTGGGAAGTTTTGTCAGAGCGGAGTTGTCCAGTCGGCTTTCATCCTTGGGCTCTGCCTTCACATGGATGGATTTCCGGGTAGAAAGTCTTATACCGCCATTTGCCTCTGGTCGTTCATTCTCCTTGCCCATGGGGACAGTTGCTAGATCCTCAACGGGCGCTGTGCCACTGACGACTGGAACGATACTCCTTGCAATTGGCTTAGCAGAAGATCGGCGCCCGGCCTTTGTTCGAGCAGGCAATGAAATCGAGCTTGCGCATGAGCCGTCGTCACTCGGTATCCATTCTTCTGAAACTTCCGAAGCCTCTTTCTCTACGTCGTCGATAGGATCATCGGCAGCCTCGTCCTCATCGGATGCAGTAGATCCAGACCGAGAATCCCCATCGTTCACTTGGTCGTGTACGCTGAGGCAGCCTTGCAGCTCATGGTCCAGAAAAGCATTTGAGTCCTGATCCAAGCGCGTCTGCGACTGTGTGAGTTTCACCCCGACTCTGCTCCGTCCACGCTTACCAGCTGATCTTCCACCTCGCTCATGCTGTCGTCAGGGTCATTCGAGCTCTGTGCACGCGCCGCCATCATGGCTTTATTGACTAGATCGATTTTGCTGTCAATTTTCGCCTCGTTTTGTTCAGCCTGGAATGTGGCGTGAGCTCCTCTGGGCGTTCTGCGGAACAATCCCAGCTCACGTCAAACATAATCCGCTCGCTGAACATGCGTTCCATAGCCCGCATACGACCTTCCATTTCTCGAGTGACTTCTTCTCTTGTCTCGCTTTCAATCAAGGCACATCGCATCTCAGCTTCGTATAACTGCAGGGGTTGTCAGCACTATCACTGAGGCACAAATCAAGCAGACCTTTTGACGCATGTCTTCAAGCTGCTCGAATAGATGTGTTACTAGCGGATCTTCCGGCTCTGCCTCATCCCCTTCTTCCGTGGATATGTCATCAGAGGCAGTCACGTCGTCGGTGTCTTCAGGCATCATTTGGGGAACGTCGTTGTTTTGAGCCAGACTCGCCAGGCCACTCAGGTAACTGTGCCCCGTTCTGACCTGGCTCGCGAGAGCAGAAAATCGCATGACATTCACAATCTCGTCGAAACCACCATCGTAGGGGTTCACATTCACCACCATTACCTGGGTCATGTGAGGATCACGACAACCGACATGACAGTGCGACTTACCGCTCTTCCTTCGCCAATGAAGAAGTCTTGGAACAGCTCTGTCATTTTGCTATGCCGGAAAGGAACGACCCCGAGTTTAACCGGGCCTCCTCCATGGCTATCCGCTAATGCTAGCTTGCGCTGATTCAGGCGAAGAACTTCCATACACTGTCCAAGAACCATTAACGACTTGTTGATGGAACCAGACTCCTTGAGGCGATCTCCTGAACATGGGGATCATGAATATCTGTGCCCTCCGCTAAGGAGAGATCCTACCAGTCGCTAACGTTGCCTTCGATCTCTCCGAACCAGCGAGGTCCACGATACTCAGTCGGGAATTGTGTATTGAGTTTGGATCCTGGGGTGAGCGTCAGCTAGATCATAACATCTCGAAAGAAGACTCACTGTCGGCCGTCCTTTGTGCACTCGTACAACGCGGACGCTGAAGATGGCATGACTTCTGCTGCTATGGTGATTGACTTTAGTTCCCGATACTTGGCGAGCCAACAATCCCATGGCAAATGCGTCATGAGCTTCCTGCGCAATCCAATAAGACGTAACAATGCTTCATCTACGCGATATGCTGCCATACCTTTGTCGTTCGAACCCTGACTTCCTTCAAGCCATGAATGTACTTCCCTCCTCCAGAAGGATCAGATTTGAGAGCTAGAGCCTTGCGTTTGCCTGAGGGTGTGGTCCCACTCGGATCAAGCAAGTCGAAAACCTATACGATGAGTTAGCTCGTGTGATGTGCAGACAAGACTGGTTCACCTTCTCATTGTAGATCTCCGCATATGACACGAAAACCGAGTAAGTGTAGTTCCGATCCACTTTGATTGTGCCTGCGCTTGAACTTAGCTCAGAAGGGACCAATCATCGCAACAAAAGGTACCTTCGACGCAGTCCTCGGAATCAAGTCCGCTTCCAAGAGACTCCCGGGCACCTTCGTCTGGAATAACGGTCTTGCCGGCTATCCTCACTGGGATCTCACCCTGCAGTCCTTTCACACTACCCATCACGCTTCGCAAAGCTCTCCAAACAAGCCCTCTGTCGTCATCGCCCTTCCCCCCCTGAATAGTCCACGTCTTCCCCGCACCGCTGACTCCATATGCGAACAGAAGGCCATTCTCTCCTGCCATGAGATCCTGGACAAGAGGAAAGGCGACATGGGCAAAGAAGGTAGCTTGGGAAGTTGAGGGAGGAAAGACACCATTGAACGTGTATGCCGTTGCAGGTCGTGTCAAACGAAGTGACTGGAGCGGAGGGCTGGTTAGCACTGTGGTGTTGGATTGTACAGTGAGATACGGGGTATGAGTGGGGTTTTCTGGTGCTGAGCGTATTCTCAAATAAGCCTAACACGAAATAAGTGAGTCTGGCGCCTCATGGAAAGCGGCTGAACTCGCCTTCAAAGGCTCCCTATCCTCATCTCCAACTCCCCGATCAGGCGCGTCACTATTCGAGAGACCTGCCGGAAAGAATCCCAGCGGAGTAGCGGCTGTAATTCCTGTGGCATTTCCGAGCTCGTTGTGACCGTTCTGTCGCTTGTGAGGGGCTGCGGGCAAGCGCGACAGATCCTGTGCCTTGCGAGATCTGGTGGGTGCTGGGGCCGTGGCCGGCACTTTGTTGCGACTGGACGCACGCGTCACTGGAGTCTTGGGTGGGACGACCATATCGTTTGACGTGGTGGGTAATGTAGATGGCTCGATGTGATTTGAAGGCAATGATTTACCGCAGCCGGCCTTGTGATAAGCGATTGTGAGCGAATGTTTGGTGGTAAAGAGACGCGTTGCTCAGTGGTTCGTCGACGCGTCAAATATCAGGGCACGTGCACTGCATCGCCCCCGCAACATACAACAGTCCGATCTGGTGGGCTTGTGGGCGTCTGTGCAACAACTATAAGGTCGTTCATGTGAGCTCGCTACAAGATTGAAAGACCGTCGAACAGTCAAGTTGGTTTCAGAGTGAATCGTTTTCGTTCACCTGTAACGAGATGCTGCTTGTGGGTGGCGACGATAGCACACGTGCGGCACACTTACAGTACCGAGAAGAGAAGAGAAGCCTGGCAACGCTTGAAGAGGTTAAGTATGTATACCGTGTAAGTGTTATCGATACAGTGTGGCAATGACGATGATATGTAAGGTTACAGTATTCTCACGAGTCCATCTATCTCCTAAAGCGCAACACCTTCGGTCGGGTTGTTACTTCCCCTGAACAGCCATGAGTGAAGGATGATCTGCACGGGGCCAAACGATACAGTACCTGGAATTCAGAAGCGAGAGGTATAAAGACCAGAACACTCCCAGACTCGCCTGAAACGGGACGCGATAGCTGCTCAAGGCTTGAATTTTGCGTCCTTTGCTATACTTTGACGACTCACGGCAATGGCATGTAGCGGAAGTTGATCAGTTGAGCAACTGGCCAGACCTGCCAGTTAGCGATCAATGCTGACCAGTACATGCCCTTGTACTTTTGCTGGATTTGTTGCAAGCTCTTGCCTTCCATTACACCCATGGAACCTGTGAAGATCACGAGCTGCATGGGCAATCAGGAAGAGCAGGTATGGCAGAGGGCCAGAGTCTTACACCGATCGGTGCCCTGTGAAGACTGAGCAAGGGCAACAGAGATGCACGGATATGCTGAGCAACTCACATGATGGTTTGATCGCACACAACCCTCTTCGCCAACGATGACATGCTGACCCGGCTGCCTTTGCCACCGACATTTCGTAAAGGAAACGCGTGTTCCAGAAACTTGTTCCAACGACCCAGTAGAGGACCCATACCGAATCCAAACGCAAAGAAACGCAGAGTTCGGTACGGATCATAGTGGCGGATTGCTGCAGGATCGTCGTCTTTTGAAAGCTGATGCGGATCGTAGGTAAGGAGAAGGTGCTGCTGATGCTGTCAACTCACGATTATTTGAGCATACTGGGCCTGCAAAAGGTATTTTAAGGCTGCGGACGGTGACATTAGGGGTAAAATAGCATACCACCGTATCAGCGAACGCAGTCAAGACACCGTTTGTAACTGATTGGGCGGATGGTCAGACTTGCTGCGTTACAAGGCGTGGTGGACAACGCACTCATTAATGTGCGGCTTGGATTCTTATTGAACGATTCATTGTACAGCCTGAATGCTGCTGCCATGATGAGTGAACGGTGGGGTGTCGAGAGTGAAGTTCAAGGAGGAAAGGATAGGCATTTCCGAGTGGCTCACATATGAGACTTGTCCGATGTGGCAAACGAGCGCGCCCGACCAATTTCGCTCCAGGGTCATCATGGCATACGTCATATCGGGCCAATCACGCTGCGCTATGTGGGGTAGACTTGTTCCGTCGCCATGGGCCTGGCCCCTCTTCATACACCAGGGTTTACAGACTACTCGTGCTGCTCAGATAGCTCTACTATTGTTGATACCTCCAAATGACCTTTGAATTGCTGTGGCGTATAAGTACATGTGAGATGGGGAAGAAAAACACAGGTGAGCGGAAACCCTCAGGACAATTATGCGGACCTGGGAGGGTAGAGAAGGGAGAGAACAGGCTGAGGATAGGAAACGACTGTAGACCGTGTAGAGATGTTCCAAACAAGGAGGGATAAGATCTCGTCCTCCGCCTAACTACTGTATACATGTCATGACAAACCTTCCGGAGGAATCTCGTACAACCGTACCCCGCCTGGCAGTGCGTCCAGAGCTAAACATAACCGTTCAGTCCCTACGTACTGACTAGGAAACGAAAACTCACTCTCGAATGATACGGTGTTCCCCCACCACTCCAGTTGGATTGTACCGTTCCTTGGGAACTGGAGGATGAAGAATATCAGAATCACTGATATGACGGTACCTAGGAAAACACCGCGTTTGAGTGACAGGTCTCGACACAGTCAGAGGGAATATACGCACCTGAGTCCAGCGCTGAGCTGAGAATATAGTTGTATTTTGTCCACCATTGGAAGAATCTTCGCCGGATAACATATTCTGACCCAAGCATTAGATTACATGGGTGCTGAAGATCGCAACTGGATGCTTACGGAAAATGAAGCCAACCACAAACCATGAAGAATAGTTGATACCCGTAGCAGGTGGTATGAGGGTCGGCGCAATCAGTATTACCGGGATGTTGACACTCTTCCAAATGGACTTCGGATACCTGCGCGCCAAAAGCCAGAAAGGCACGGGCGCTAGAGCTCCGAAAAGGCAAGCAGACCACACCATGGGGTAATATGGTGAGATTGGACCGAATTGGCGAGCCGGTCCGATCAGACCCCTGATAGAATGAATAGGAATTCTTAGCGCCTAGAGTGATCACTGACCATAGAACGGAAGCTGTAAAGAACACGGAGTTCTTAGGGCACGTCAAGTTGTGCGCTTGTGTGGGTTGGCAGATGTCCGGTACAATATTAAACAGCAAGGCTTTCACCCCGACTTGAACGATCGTGGACAATAAGGTTGCGACCACTTGAGCTGATGGTATATGAGCTTCGTTGAACGAGGAAGTGAAAAAGGCATTCTTCCTCACCGATGAATGTCGCGCGGGGCGGAATCTTTATGTAATGGCCCAGCTTGAGATCCTGCACAAAGGCCATCGTATTCTCGAGCGTCTCCAGCGAATATGCTTTGAATATCATGTTCGCAACAGGCTTGCCCGTGAGAAGCGAGCCTGCGATAGACTCGGCGACGAGATTGATCCCGAGCTGTTAAAAATGAGTGCAAGCCCGACTGGTCAGCGAAACGCTACATACCATCAACCCGGTGAGCGCATAAATGAATCCTGCGGGGATCAAATAGATGATCGGCACGAGAATTGAAAGTATCAAGCCCCATATAGGCAGATCGGTGGGCCAAGCATAGGCAGCAGCAATAGCAAGGGCAAAGAATACCACAGCAAATGTCGCATACCACCAGTGAGGCACCTCGGGATACCGCTTCATGAGTTTGAAATGAATGTCCTCCTTCTCAACGTTGACGCGTCGAAGGCCGCCCCAAAGCGTATGTCCATGATGAAGCAGCGTGTGCGTGATCGCCGAAGTCGCGAGGGCGAAGGAACAGATGTACAGCACGGCGAATGTGCAAGGCAGCCACACTCGCGAATACTGATTGTATTTGTCCAAGTCGAACTGCATGTCGTTGTTGAGAACCATTGTGACATTGTAAGGCTCGCCAAATCTGTCGTAAGCAGAGGAAGACAGCATTGGCAGATAGGCAAAGTTCCATATCTGCATTGCCCGTTAGTGAATGCAAGCTTTCACGAAGGACAGTTCTTACGTTGGTGTAGTACAACGCCGGTGCCAACACCCAGGCGGCCAGCAAAAACCCTATTCCAGTATGGAGCTCTGCCCACCAAGGCATCATCAGAGGGGACATGATGTATGCGATTTGGGTCCAGTCGAAGGTTATTATCCCCATGCCCAATCCCTGGACGGTACCGAAAAGCTGGTTGACCACGATATTGTCGGGCCAAATCCAGCAAACCCAGGAGAAATACGACAGGGCAGCAAACAGATAGCCTGTGTTCTGTCAGCCGCGCGCCTACCCCTGTATAGGGAATTACTCGCCTGGTACAAAGTACCAAAAGAACGCTGCCGAACCAGCGATCATGAAAAGCTTGTATCGGGAGATGCCTTGCCCTGCATCTCCAAGATCTTCTTCGGCGTGTAGAGTATTGAGAAGCGTTGACGCCACAAGGTTCTGCGGCCATATCATGCTAGCCGGCCAAACGAGGAAACGACGACAGAGACCCGCGAAGCCGAACCCAGTTAACTGGGTGGCTAATATAATGAGGAAGTTGAAGCCAACACCGAAATTGGCGCCGTAGTACATCTCCGACGTGACAACCACGTTCATCGAGTAAGGAGGTCCAACAGCCACGTTTGCCATGATGAGGATCAGTGCGTGCTCCTGCACAGTACTTATGAGTCTATTCACGTGCTTGTAGCGAGAATGATCACCAACCTTCACATTGAATGGTCCAGGGTTGAGCGAGAATTCCAAGCCGCCGAGCCATTTCGGAGTTTGGAATGTCCTCATGGGGAGAGTATAAGACATGATCTTGCCAATAGGGTATGAAAGCAGCCTGGATGTGATAGTGAGACGTCATCCTCCGGGAAACGATGAGGACTCGAACGCACAAGAGCAGACTGGGGCTGATGTATGGACTAGGGTAGCGGAAATTGAAGAAGGTGTTCAGGGCGGCCGACACGATGACCATGCCAAGACCCATTGTCCACAAGCGGAATGTGAGCACGGGCATATCCGGATCGTCGATGTTAGACACTGAAGCCCGCACTTCCAGATAGGGCGAATCTTCATCTTCTGTTTCGCCATAGTCCCCGATCGTGGATGTCCTGTGGTGATGGTCAGCGATGGTGATAGATAAAGAAGAGTTGCTTGACGCACTTGAGACTGCCCTCACCACCGAAAATATCGTCCACCACGTAGTCCAAGCTCTCAGCTGTAGCCTCACTACCCTTCTTTCCCCCAATGCTAGGCCGCCCGTCACCCGACAAGGAAACATGCACTTCCTCAGGGCCACCGAGCATACCGCTTTCTAGAGCTGTGGATGATATGGTTTCGTTCCGCATACTGGACAATCGAGGTCCATTTCTTGTTCCGGGGAAGGATCGCATACGATAAGCTTCACCGGCGTCGCTACCGAGTGGATATGATAGCGTGGTGCTAGTGCTAGGGGGAGAGTTTCCTTGGAGAAGGGATGGTTTGCCTGTCTTGGTAGAATCATCCGCGTAGGCGGTGAAATGGGCGGCTAGAGGCTGAGAGGACGCCAGGGGAGTGAGGGGCGTCAGGGCGCCATACGCAGTGGGTGACATGGGTTGCTTCATGTCCACGGATTGTGAGAAGGGCGATGGCGGGAGGGAAGACAAGTGAGGGGCGGGTGCGCGGGGTTGAGGGGCTGTGGGGTCAGAGCTCGCATTGCCGGGGGGAGGTTCAGGCTGGGATGGACCTGCAGATGTCTTGCTCCTTGGTGTTGGAGGCACGATTCTAGAAGACACTGGGCGAGAACCTGGTTCGGGCACGCCGAATGCAAATACGTCCTCATCCTCCTCCTCTTCCTCGTACTCTTCCTCATCATACTCCTCCAAGTCTCCATGTTGCCACGCCGAGGGGTCATGGTGCTGGCGATGGGGATCGTCAAAGCCATCCTCCTCCTGGGTATGGGTGCCCCAGCCGCCCGATGTGAGTGGTCGGGAAGCGGAGGCCGAGGTGGGCGGCCGTCGGGAGGTGGTTGGTGGGCGATGAGGCTGAGCAGACATGGGAGGCGAGTCGATGTCGGGTTGTCGTGGAGAAGCAATGGTGGCTAATATGATGATGCTCGCGGGGATCAAGGAGGGAGGGGAGCGATAGGACGGCTGGCGGCTCGCTTTTGTTGAGCAGGGGGAGGAGGGGGAGGAGGAGGGCGGGAGGAAAGGGGAGGATGATGAGAGGAGGGAGGGAGTGGCTAGACGGTGGGAGACATGATTGCGAGCGAGACAAGGACCGGGGCAAGGGGCAGGGGTGGGTGCGATTCTGTGCCTCCCTCGTCTTCCCGCCTGGGCTCCGTCCGTGATCGCCACCAACTGCTCCCGACAATACGCCCTTCTTTTTTGGCTTTTGCTCCCGTTCTCCACAGCGCGCCTCCTCACCACGCATCTCGACTCGCCGTGGGTTGACATGCACCGAATCAATTCATTCGCCTCCGTCAGGACGGGTCCCCCCCCTGTCTGCCCGGCGCAATTCACCACGTTGCCGTTGCCGCCCAGGCCCCCATGCCGGTTGCATTCCTGTCCGCGCCTGATGCCACGATCACCTCGGCCGGCGCGGGGCGGAGAGGGTGACAGGCAGAAAAAATACGGAGCGAGTCTGATCTGTAGCCGATGGCGGAGATGCGGTCATCAATCTTGCGCGCCAATACGCCCTTGTCAGGCACGCACCCGCGACCCGCTCTGTCCGCGTCGCCCTTGCACCCCTGTGTTCTGCTCGACTCGCGCCGCGTTTTGATAGCGTTACCGCCGGTGGTCCGCCGACGTCATGACAATTGCCATTTTGGGCTTCCACCCGTGTCTCCTTCCCGCCCCCGTCAACGCTGCTGAACGGCCAGCGCTCCTTTCGGGACGCATATAGACACCCTAGACACCCTCTAGCGAATCCTGTCTCTCCCCGTTATCCTCGTTTCCACCATCCCGCCCCTCTCCGCCTCGACCAGCCACCCGGATAGTATCACATTTCCGCGCCGACCTGCCTCCCTCCTGCATACCCACTCCTTGCATTGTCAGCAATCCTTCCAGCCCTCCCTTGGCACGGGGCCACCCTCCTGACCTCCGCGACATTGACCCTCCAATATCTCAGCTGGGTCCTCGTATCCCTCACCAACAGTCAAGTCCACGTCGTTCGCGTGTCCTGTCAATTATATCACTCGACAGTCCGCGACATGCGGAGTGATCGGCAGCCTGGAGCACGCTCCTCGGGGCAAAAAGCTTAAATAGAACGAGAATTAATAGGCAGGTCTGCTCTAGGCGCCCGCGCTTGAGCTGCGGAGCCATTGTCAAATGGTCTCGATCCACTTTATTCCTTGCATCATTCCCTCGGCCGTTGTCTTACCAGCCGTCTGTGCCCTGAGCAAGCCTCAGATAAAGTCGGGTCTCAGGGCCGCTTGGGGACCAGTTAGCATGCTTTTTTTGGGCGAATTGTGCCCAGCCACCGCGTCACTTTGCCCGGACCGTCGCCCTCGGCCTCCGTGAGATTGCTGCGCGGTAACCACGCTCGTCCCGCTTGCGCTCGGCCACCTATCAATCACATCACATCAACCGATCGGGCGACAGGGACCCAAACTCTATCTGCTGACTTCTGCATTGCCTTGGTGCCTGAATGTGGCTGTCTTCCATCATTATTACTACCGCTACAGCCAGCCACTTCCTCACTCCCACGCTCCTCCCGTTTGCCTCACCGACTGCCGCCGCACTCATTTCCGTCACGGTCGTGTCCCTCCCAATTCTAGGCAATGTTCTGCACATGCCAGCCCAAGTAGGCTCCTTTGCCGAGTCTGAATGGATGGAGCGGCTGTTGTCTATGTTCGATCGCAGATCATTGCTCTTGCGGACCACCGTCGCTGCATGGCATGCGTGCCAGTTTCGTAGGTGGGTATCCTGGTGAGGACGAAAACACTGTTTGCTGTACCCCCCAATTCCCGTCTACGTCGGTGTTTCCGATCTGTTGTAAAGTCAGTCCTTTTAAGAAAACGAGGGAAGAGATATCGACTTTTGAGCACACTTTCACCTCGCCCTTCCTGTGACGGCGCATGGAGATGGCTTGCACCCGTCTGCGTATTATTGGTGAATAGTAACTTGGCGTGTACACCTTTGCCAGGTGCATCACGGGATTCGCACGGGATTCGCACTCTGCTCCGTAGAGTTAACCGTTCGACCCTGTCTCATATGGATCTCACAGCCGTAAGTTCAGTATACTTGGCGCGGATCACCTTGCTGCTACCACCACCAAATACAGCGACACTCTTCAAGGTTGTGCGCGTCCGTCTGAGACGTGACCGTTACTTGCCACGATGCAACAATTTTCAGTACAACAACTACCTAAATGACGTACAGTGAAATATTGGAGATCATAGTCAAAGTGTGTGCTCAAAGTTTGAAAAGTATTTAGGTGGCTTGAGATAGTGGACTTTCATGCTGTGAGGTACTGGAAGGGGACACACTCTGCCTGACATTCATTGTGGGTCAGTACCACAAGATCCAACAACAGACATACTTGATGATGGTCCACATCTCATCAATACTGTGAGAGCACACAATCAAGCAAGGCTGCTATGAATGTAACCCAAACAATAATTGAATGTCCAATCATGATTTTTGGTGAGGTTCAGTTGTGACGGGCACACAAGCAAGCAAGGCTGCCACAAATATAACCCAAACAATAGTTGAATGTTTGTTTGTGATAGTCAGTGAGGTTCAGTAGTACTGATCTGTGTCAAGTATCAGTATCAAGTATTCAGCCCTATTGGGAAATTCAATAAGTTGAATGTGATTCAAGTAGGAATCAAGGGTTCAGCAGTAGGGATTCAAAAGAGGTATGGTTGATTCTCACTAACTCACCCTGTTTGGCTATCAGGGCACACAATACTAGACACAAGACTGTCTGCAATAGTGGTCTGAGAAGAGACAAGATTGTCAAGGTATCAGCAAGAGAGTCAATGAATCAGTAAGAAGGTTGATGTCAGGGGACATCCCTTTGCAGTGTGCTGCAACTGTCAGGGCAAGCCATCAAAGCAACTAGGCTCTTGATCAGAAAACCCTCAAATAGACAAGCAAAGGTGTGATCGGTAGATAAGAGTCAATCAGAAGAACTTATTGAGCCACAGAGACTAATGCCTAGGTTCCCTACTTCGTTGTAGCGATTTCCTGAGAGATCAGCTCTGAGGGGACATCCACCCCCAGCTGGTCAAGTATATATACTACTGGAGGAAAGGAGGCAAATGGAAGCAGATACTGTGGCTGAGAAACTGTACAGGAATACCTACCTTTAGGGTGAAGCTTCGGTGTCGATCGGTGCTGATGTCCTTTGATCGACTACTTGGGTCAGCATCAGGGAAAAGGGTTTGGTGTTGCAAAAAGAGGGTGATCATGGTTGATTGGGGGTGCCATGTGGAAACGGGTTCTGCCAATGATACACCGAAGAGTCAAATTATACCAAAACAGAGTGTACCCTGACATTTGGCCCACTCAGTGATAATCTATGTTATGGTGATGACAACAGCACAAGCACAAGAGGGCCCACACTCACCAGAGAAGAAGGTGTACTGCACACCCACAAAACAAGCTCACCTTCACTCCTATCTGCAATCTGATCTGTCATACCCCGAGATCTGGCTCCTCCTGCTTATATCAACCACCATTATCAAACAACACTCCAAATGGTTGCAGAATGGTTGCAGAATGGAGAACAGACATACACTATCCGATACAAAGGCCAGGGCATCACTCTCTCATCACACCTTGCTCACTGGGCCATGCAATCTGACACATTGATAGCGGTGAGTTGAGCAATTCAGTGGACTACCATCACATGCTCTTTCCACATGTCAGCACCTCTACCCTTCAACAAGCACTTGCAAAATGTGGATGCCATGGTCAGGTGGCTGCCCAAAAAAGCCACTGATTACTGAAGAACATGCTGTATTCCACTTGGAATGGGCATTGGAATGACTGGACTGGACTGGACGGTGAACGATTGGAAGCAAGTTGTCTTCTTGGATGAGTCTGCTGTGGGTGTTTGGGGCAGTTTTGGTTGGCAGTATATGAGGAGAAGAGTGGGGGAGAGATTCAACAAGGGGAAGACCACTGTGCCCCTTACCCATCTGAAAAAAGTGTTTGCTTATGGCTGCATCTCAATCAATGAAATTGGCCCACTTCATTGCTTTGAAGAAAAAGCTAACTGGAAGAAGATCATCACTGCTGTTGAGCACAGCTATCTGGATGGCCTTCAGCAATGGGGAAAGCAGCCGATTGACTGTATCTATCATCAGCACAATAACAATCCAAAGAGCAAGACACCTGGTGCCATGAAATGGCTGAAAGAGCACAAGATCTTTTGAATGGACTGGCCTCCATACTCTCCAGACCTCAATCTCATCAAAAGCTGTTGGCACCATGTCAAGAGCAGCCTCAGGCAGGCTTCATCACAACAATGCTTGGACTCATGATGTGGTGTGGGAAACACCGGTAGCATAATGGGAGGAGGCATTCCAGCTTGGTACATCAAGAACCTGTTCAACTCCATGCCAAATTGTGTTGCAGTGTTCATTGCAAACAATGGATATCACACCAGATATTCATTCCTTACCTTCTTGGCTACACTTGCTACTAATTTGTTGTAATGAATTTCATTGTGAGTGTTCTGTTTTAGTTGATATGAGTGCAAGGCTCCCCCAAAGTCACCTTACCCGCAACCACACATGACAACACATGTTCATTATTTGTTCTTCCCCATTTTCCGTACTTACACCCGGGAAGCCCCACTGGGGCTTCCCAACAATAGACGCAGACCTGGACCCTTTGCAGCACAGCCACTACCTCAGACGCGGACCAGGGCCAAAGACGGACCCAGCACTATGGGAAGCCCCACTGGGGCTTGCCGTCCAAAGCCTCTGCAGCACTCTGACCTCTTCTGTCTCCGTCTACCATTTTTTCTCTCTTATCCTTTTCCTTTGTCCTACTACCACCTAGGCCTGTATCTAGACATTCTTGAAATACAGAACTATCTTAACAGTAACCTACCAGCAACGTCTACAGAATTGGATCACCAGTGAGGACCTTATCTGAGGCCCTTTCAATGAGATGACAACCAAAAATGATGTGGAATGCAAGGGACCTGCATGATGCAGGTCATTACTTTCAAGCACTACTGTATGACATAGTGTGGCTATGATATAATGTGGAGCTGGGCTGAGACATGCATTGCATCATCAAAGCTTGAACTCTGACATCATAGTCACTGTGTCCTCATAGTGTGCTGGTGATGTCAAAGTGTAATGACTAAAGCATGCTACTAGAGGAAAACAGGCTGTGCCCTGACAGGAACTGTACAGTCCAAGTTACCTTCGAAGAGGCTCAAATGAGCCCAAAAACCATTCATCCAAATACCTGTATTCATGTCTTTGACTGCAGAGTCAGCATGTTGATGAGTGGAGAGTCTTTCGGCCTTGACTTGGGAACAAGGTGGGCGCTGTCCCAGCTCTGTGTCCAAATACATCTGACTGAATGAATCTGCATGGAATTGAATACATTCAAATGAAATTGAGTAGGGGTCAAATAGGGTTGAAGCCTGATATCACAATGCAAGTAGAGGGACTGCAAGGTTCCCTTACTTGCATTGTACACTTTCCATCTATCCTTACCTTTCTGTTCTGCTATCTGCTCCGGGATCATAGTCATGTGACCCAGGCAGGGATTTTGCTGCATCTCCTTTGCATTTGCTTCCACATCCCTCCTTTTCTGTCTATCCCTATCTTGAGTGCTGTATCTAGATGTCTTGAAATACAGAACAGTCTTAACAGTACTCAGGGCAATGCCTATTGGCTTGGATCACTATCCATGAGGACCTTCTCTGAGGACCTTCCAGGGACTTTATGTAAGGTCCCCTTACCCACTTTTTATATTCTCTTGTTACACTTCTTGTGCTCCCTGCTGCATTCCTTCCTTACCCTGCTTCTTCTTATCACCTCTGTGATAGTAGTGGCTGTGTGGCCTTTGCCACAACCCATTCCCAGTTGCTTCTGCATCCTTTCCTTCATCTCAACTCTACCTCTGGGGCTGTATACCAACTTCCTGAAATACAGATCCGTCTTAACAGTTCTCGGAGTTGACTCTATTGATTGGATCACTATCAGTAAGGCCCTATTATGAGGTTCATTCGCCTTACAGCAGGGAGTTGTAGATTGCATGTCTCCCTCAATTCTGCAGCATCTTGGTGGAAGGACCTTGAACAAGGTCCTCACTGATAGTGATCCAAGCTGATAGGTGCTGCCCTGAGTACTGTTAAGACTGTTCTGTATTTCAAGACATCTAGATACAGCACTCAAGATAGGGATAGACAGAAAAGGAGGGATGTGGAAGCAAATGCAAAGGAGATGCAGCAAAATCCCTGCCTGGGTCACATGACTATGATCCCGGAGCAGATAGCAGAACAGAAAGGTAAGAATAGATGGATGGAAAGTGTACATTGTGAGTAAGGGAACCTTACAGTTCCAAATCACAATTGCAACTTGTGGCTTCCTGGTGCTGGCTGACCACTCTGCGAGGCCTGTCCACTTCCCACAACTTGAAAGACAGTGAAGTCTCTCAGGTAGAGAGGCCTCAGGGCCCCGGGGCCCTCGGTTCCTCCTGGGTCAAGCCATACTGCAACAAGTTTCAAACAGGTCGTTTTCACAAACACAACTTTTTGCAGTCACGTTGTGCATGGTGAAAACAAGCGCCCCAGGCCGACCTTGGGCCACTGGAACGAGCAAGCCTTGCAGACGCACTCCTCGTCCCACTCGCCAATCATGAAACACTCTTCCTCTCTCCAGTCGTCCGTTGATGCGCTCTTGGTCCTCTCCGGCCCGTTCTGTCTTCGCAAGAACGGACGGTGTTGTCCACGCCCTTGCCCCCTATAGGCGATAAGTGCATTGCCATAGGCGAGGCAAGGGCTCTCCACCCAATCCCAGTCCTCCCATATCCTCACAGAGCGGAAGAGACAGCGAACGAGAGAGACAGGGAGACAGGGAGACAGGGACCGGTCCAATGCTGCCACTGAGCCAGACTGGGTTCACAAACACAAGCGGAGCGCTCCCCAGGGCCTGTCCTCTTCTCAGAAGGTATGCCTTCACGCTAGTCGGGGTTATTGGAGAGGACAAGAAGTCGTACTGCTTGATGAGCCTTTCGTTTTCAAGGAATGCGTGGACCTGACTGCGAGACACCTCAGCGCGATGTCTAAAGCGCACATCTAAGGGGAGAACAGATCTAGTTGCTCTTCGTCTGGTGTTGTTTTGCTGCCTGTTGCAAGGGCAAAGATGGGGCCCTGGGCTCCGTGTGGGTGATTCGGATGGCGGAGACGTCATTGGGAGATGTCTGATGCATAGTGCCGACATATCATCGCATGCATACCTCAAAGGAGACATGGAAGTTGACAGCGAGAGCCGCAGACTGCCTGTCTCCCCTTGCTTGGAACGTGGTCTAAGCCTCCAGCTCAGGATGGACGATGTTTTCCAGGCTGTGCCGGCTTTCCCGTGAGCGCATGTAGTTTGCTTCCGTGAGTGCGGCGCAAAGTTGTGAAGGCCAATCCGCACTGATTCTGTAACACTTGCACCAGTCGACAACAGAGGCAGAATGGGCAACGTGAGTATGGATTCCGGCTGGATCAGCATATCTCATCTCCCAACCAGGGTGCCAAGGCACAGCAGAAACGTGAGCGAGCAGCGAAGGACGCGAAGAGCAGCAAGAGCAGTCAGCTCAAGGTGCGGAGCTCCTTGTCTAGCCGAGTATAACGTTTCTCACATCCGAATCAGACAAATACGGCGGCTCTTACTATCGTGTGCACCGTCTGCCGGGCAACGTTTGTGAGTCCTCATAACAAGGCCAGCTCGCTCAGCTAAGAATCACCTTTCTGCAGCTTCAGACGACGAGGGCTCCTGCGTGAGTTTTCGGTTTCAGTTGATTTGCAGCTCAAAGGCTCATGCGAACGCTTGCGACAGGCTTGAGGAGCACGCGCAGAATAAGCACAGCAAGGTGAAGGATTTGAGATTGATTCTGAGCAGGCGCTTACTGAGAACATTTTCGCTGTGACCAGGCCCTGGCGGAGTGCTTCCCTACGTTTGGCAAATAGGATCCGGATCCCTCGGTCATTCCGTGCTTATCCGAGTCGGTCGACGGGTGTGCACTCCACACGATTACGAGTCATGGTGTAATTTAGCACGCGCATATACCATAGATAGCTGTACGGCCCACACTTCCATCTTTCAATCCATCATCTTGGGCTGTCGTGAACCATGTCTCCTGTTTCCACCCTGACAGACCTTGAGGCCGCTCGCGCAAAGGTGGCCAGCGAAGTCAGCGTCGACGTGCTCAAGGGCGTTGATGTCCCGAAGTCCAAGATAGCGCTCTCCAGGAGCTTCAATTGTAAGAATTGTCAGCGATAATGCACACTTCAAAGCGGCTCACTCGTGTCACAGCTGATACAATCACTTGTAAGAACTGCGAGTGAGGTATATTGTCCACGAGCGCTAATCGGGGCGAAGATCCCACTGATGAGATGATGGCTTACGCGAGCGAAGCCTCCCGCGGTCAGCTCACCACGCGTGTCGTTTACGACCCATATCCTGACTTGCTAGCAGGTGACGACGTTTATCAGGCTGATCAGTCCACTCTTGCCCTCGAGGCTCATGTAGCCAAGATCACGGGCAAGGAGGCCGGCCTGTTCTGCGCTAGCGGGACTATGACGAATCAGCTTGGGATTCGCACGCACCTCCTGTCGCCGCCCCACTCTGTTCTGTGTGACGCCCGAGCTCACGTGCATCGCAACGAGGCGGGAGGAATTGCTCATCACTCGCAGGCCACAACATTGCCTGTCATTCCCGAGAACGGTGAGCTCAACTTGAGCCGGATGTTTGCAATATCACTGATGAATGATCTTCTGTCAGGACACCATCTAACCCTGAAGGATGTCAAGGCGGCTGTGATCTTGGGCGACAATGTCCATGTAAGCCAAAGCAGTAACACGGTGGTTGTCCCCTGGCTGACCCCAGATGAAAGGTTGCACCCACCCGCCTAATCTCGTTGGAGAACACTCTGAATGGTACCATTTTCCCTCAGGACGAGATTGTGGCGATTTCGGAATATGCCCATTCCGTTGGAATCAAGATGCATCTGGATGGGGCACGTATTTGGAACGTAGCCGCCGAGACCGGCACCTCCTGTAAGGTCACACACGTCGATGCCATGCTACTTCTCATCTGCTATAACCTGCAGTGCACGTGCTTTGCGACCCTTTCGATAGTGTCAGTTTGTGCCTGAGCAAGGGCATTGGCGCTCCGATCGGCTCGATTCTTGTCGGTAGTCACGAGTTCATTGCGAGAGCCAGATGGTTCAGGAAGATGTTCGGTGGTGGTTGGCGACAGGCATGCGGATCACATCCTCGGCTCCTCTCTGACGCTGACACAAGCCCAGTCGGGCCACATGGCTGCGGCAGCCGCCTACGCACTTACGCACAATTTCCCGCTGCTAGCCGCAACGCATACTCTGGCTAGAAAGCTTGAGGCGGGTCTTCGGGATATCGGAGTCGGCATTCTAATCTCAGAGACAAACATGGTACGCACCCAGTGTAATCGCAATGACAGGCTCTTAGTCCAGAGAAGGTGTTCTTCGATGCGCCTTCGGTAGGTATTGCCTACGATGAGCTAACGAAGAGGGCGGCTTCCCTCCCAGCCCCACTTTACGTCGGCGGCTCTCGTCTTGTTATCCATTACCAGACCTCCGAGAAGGCGGTCGACGATCTGCTGGACCTCGTCCAGGTCATGGCAGAGGAGAAGCGCAAGGAAGGGTTTGTACCGGGGCAGGTGGAGCAGCAGCCCGTGGATACCGGCTATCCCAAGCTGAAAGAGGTTTTCTTAAGGAGCGGTGTCAAGTCGACGGCGTAGAAGTGGCATAGATCTATACGGTGTTGTTGAAGCCAGGGACATGCTCTTTCGTACAGACGATAGAAAGAATTAGAGGCCTACCCTTTCCCAACGTATTTCTGTTTGTCATATTCCTGCCACAAAGCCCTGAACAAAGCTTTCGACGTTGCTCTGCTGAGAGAAGCCATGAGAGAGTCTCGATCTTCGTCGCCAATCATACTACAAAGCATGAAGACGCCGGGTTGCAAGCTTCGCCGTATCTCAGGGGAGACATATGCGAAAGGATCCGTGATCATATCGATATATTTCTTCAAGACGAACGGAGCATGCCGTGCAAACGGTTTGGCCAATGATTCGAGCTTCGATTCCGGGGTTCGTTGATAGCCTTGAGCCAGTGTTTTCACAGCCAAGGCAGACATCAGCCGTGCCAGCTCTTCTGCTTGCTTCTTTCCAAGAGGAGCCTCTGCAGTAATCCACGAAGGCTGCGTATTCGATATGATGCGACTCTGGTGCAGGCCAAGGAATGGGCGGCTTGTGCGCAAGCTCAGCAGCAACTCAACGATCACGTCGGAGAGCAAAGAGAGAGAGTTGGCAACGAGGACGCGGTACGATCGCAGTAAGATGGTGACGAGCGTTGAGATAGAGGAGAAAAGCTCGGGTGTTGACAAATGATGTTCTGCTGGTCTGAGGGCGGTCGCAATAATGGTCCATATATGGCCCATACTAGTGAAACTCAAGGATGGCTGTAGAAAATGTTAGGGACGCTCCCTCTCGTAACCGATCGAATACCCACAGTATCTTTGCTCAGAATGATCAGAAAGGCGAACCCTTGCGACAAGAACTCGACCGAACAGCCTAATTCAACTCTACGTGCCAGGCGATCGAGCACCAGCTCTGTGAGCGAATGTGCATCTTGCCCTGTCACGTCCGTCAGTTTCACCACACAGGGGAAAAGCGTTGACATGAGAGATCTACCAGAGGGCATGCGTGCCAAAATATTGGCGAGAATACGCAAATCGGATCCTGTGTCATGCACCGTGTGCGTGGAAGCACGCCGACAAGGAAGAAACCTTTGAATCGCTTCAAGGCGTTCTTCGGGTGTCATTGTCTCACACAGTTTGGCGAAGTGGAGGTCGAGATCGGGACTCCCGATGCCTTTGAAAGTGAGTTGAGGTCGATGTCAAGTTGATGATGAGTCATACCTTCTTTAGTCAAGGTCGAGAACGTGTCGAATATAAGACTCAAGGATACCCGGCGATGCTGATCCCTGCAACATTGCCACGCTTGCACAGTTACACGGAACAAGCACGAACAGACTGCGATGCACTCAGACGAGAGCTCACGATGTTTCAAAGACTGCAAGATATTGTCGAGGGTTTCGGTGGCAGAGCGCAGCACGGCTGTTCCGTCGACTAATCCACTGTCAGAGCGAAACATTTGATCACCTGAATCCTGCGCACTTGGGATACCCGCCCATCGTTGGAACGCGACGGTGCTTGACCATACTTTGGCTACAGACAAGTATGCTATTGGGGGGTTGTTTGACGGTGGGAATCGAAAGCGATCGCGTGCTGCTTCCGCAGAGATGTGCTTGGATAAGCTGGACACGTGGACTAGAACATCGGAAGGAATTCTGGGTGTTGTCAGTCTTGTGTCCGTATCGTCCCTGTGATGCTCGCAAGCTTACCCGGTCGGAGACGCCGAATGTTGGATAACACAGTCGAGAAGGTCCGACAGTGCAAGGAAAAGCAGCGACGTGGTTGGAGTGTCCACCTCTTTCGGAAGAAGATCCCAAGAGCCAAACGAGCTATACATCGCAACCAGCGACCGCAGCTCATCCGGATGACGGTTGGCTCTTTGTACGGTGTGCCTATGCAGACACCTTAGTAAGCTATTAGGGGCTTGGGATATCAAGAGACGCACCTTTGAATCACACTGATGACCTTAAGAGTTGCCTCAGAAAAGGACGAAGAGGTTGGTTCTGGGATACCAGCAAGGAGGATTCTCCGAACAAGATCTATCCACGGCTGCAACAACACGTCAGAAAGCCATCACAGTGCGGAGCAGAATCTCACCATATGTTGTTGGGTTGCCTCACCAATCAGGGTCAAAACCATGCTCCGGACATTTGTATGCCGATCCGAGTGTACGCCAAGGTGGGTTTTCTGCTGACCAAGGATGAAATCAACGCAAATAAGTGCCCGCAGGATCCAGATGCGATCAACCGCTTTGAAATATGTCACAGGTGCGAGTACCAGAAGATCTAGAATGGTTGCGATGTCTTCGGTCGTTTTGGAGATAGAGGGGGTCGTTGCAGGGGGAAATTGGAGGTCCATGCCCAGTAATGGCTCGCAGAGGCTTCGGATGGCGAGCACCAATTCATCTGGGCGACCGTCAACGACACGACGGCATGTATCCACGAGGGTACATACCTCTCAATCGCCGCAGCTCCCAAAAGCTTGCGGAAGAGGAAAGCACCTTACAAATGGTTGATTCTTGGGCAACACAGGTGATGATAACTTGTGCAGCGAGGCGAAGTTGGGCGCTAGTGCCTAACGCGCTACGCATTTGGTCAGCCGATAATCATGAAAGGAAAGAACACACTCTTCTTACTCTGTTAAGCGCAAGCCATCGGTAATCACGGCATCACTCAATGTATCTAGAGCGTGGAGCGGTTGAGCGCCTTCAGATGTCCTTGCGGGCGGAGGTGTTGAAATCCGTCTCAGAAAGGTCCCTATAATTTGTTCTGACAAGTCGGAATATCGCGATGGATTCTTGCGCAGCATTTGCAGCCCAGCTCGAAACTTGCAAAAACCGATCCGTCAGCTCTTCCTGTCAATATCTGAGGGCCAAACGACATACGCTTTCGGTCCATAATTCTAGTGAAGCATCTGAGGACGATAGGGCAATCGTAATCCAAGTCAATGTAGCACTCGCCGCTGCGTCCGTAACCAGAGGAGGATCCATCTCGAAACCAATGCGAAACAGTCTAAGCACGCCTGCAAACTTTTCTTCACCGCCGAATTGCGAGGCATCGATGGTCTCAGGCAAAGCGATTTCTTGGACGCTTTCTAGAAGGCCATCGTAGAGTTCAGCAAGTTGACCGATGACGGCCTGAAAAATATCCTCCGGGGTTTCCCAGCGAAGTAGGGCGCTGTACAGAACTGCTCCATAACGTGAAAGGAGCGGGAACCGCGTATCGTCGATTGTTGTGCTGCGCTCCCGTGTGGAAGAGAGCCTACGACGTTTGCTCGGCGGCGAGGCTGGCTGAATCGCAGGAGCTGCATGCCCTCCACATGCGTCAAGAAGTGATTTGTTCATGTGTTGATAGACGCCTGCCACTTGACCGGGCGGAAGGAAATTGGTGATGGCGATGTTCAATGCCCTTTCCCACCTTGCCGAGAACAGAGGACCAGCGATGTAAAGCCGGTAGACATCCTCTGATGCGGCATCATCACCGCCGATGGCGTGCAACATGTCACAGATCTTGTTGAGAATAACATGTAGGGATCTGGTTCGGGTGTGGAACTCAAGGACGCGAGTTAACACTTCTCCAAAGGTGGCGTTGAGCTCAGATCCCATCTTCGGAGCAAGGGTCAGCACATAGAACATCCAGCCACGAAGAGCTACTCACATCAACACAAGATGACAGCAGAAGATCAATGTCATCCTCAATGAATGAGAAATCAATCTGAAGGGCGATATCGATAATATTGAGCGCCTCATCACAGCCCGTACGTTGCTCCGTTCGACACTGGGACTGTAATTGCAACGACGATGCCCGGACCTGCTGGATTACTGTGGTCACTGAGTCGTTGTTGCTTGGATCGTGTAATCGTTCTGTGAACACGAGAGAAAGTATATCTTGTCGGCATTTCCAAGCATCATCTGTGCTATACGTGCCAAGGAAGTTGAGCATGCATTGGACAACTGGGACCGTGGCATGTTGGAGAAGACCGAATCCGTTGGTGGCAAGCGATGATGAAGGAACCGCTCCTGGGTTGCCTCGCAAAGAAGTAACAAATGTCGTTAACAGTAAAGGGAGGAGCCGAAGAACAGAGGGATGTTCCAGACCATGCTCCACTTTGTCCAGGACAACCTGCCACGCGGCGAGATTCTCGGTCCATGTCCGCAGTGTATCGGCGTTAAACAGAACAAGTCGTCCTATATCAAGTAAAGCCTCTTCGCATGGACGCAGAGAATTGAGGGGCGTGTTGCGAGCAGCTTCAAGGGCAAGAGCCCAGTCCACGAGACAGTCATTAAGGAACAACATCGAGATGCGTTTTTTGCTTGATACTGACTCCCATGCCTTGAGCAGAGACCGTAAAACCAATGATACATATCGGGAGAATTCTGCGTCTCCGAGCAGCATCGACGAGCCAGTTGATGACATTGAACTGAGACCTGCTGTAGAGAGAGATCGTACAGCCGCCGTGAGACATTCAAATAAAGCGTCGGCGCTTGCTTTGGGAACAGACATTGGGGCGGTTGCCTCGTAAACAGAAGCAACATCGGCGAAGAAAGATTTAGGAAAATTGTCAGAGCCATGGAGACAGCCAAATAAGCTAGAGAAGATTGGGAGGGTCGGGATCCGGGCAAGGATAGAACGTAACCATGACTGCTTGTCTTCGCCAATGGAACAAACGGAAGACAATAGTTGCCAGTATCGATGATCCAGTACCGTGCTATGAGAACGTCATCAGTAGTAGCAGACGACGACAAGAGAGCATGCTACCTGCTGTTATTCCGATCTTTGAGCAAACGTGTCAAAGCCCAGTCCGCAATAAGCTCGGCTTTGCCTGGTATATAGAGATCGCGTGCGAACCAGGCCCTTGTTGCCAACTCGATCTTGTGGACACTTGACGACGTGGGGGGATCGTGCGGCGCTTTGAGGGCTCGAATGAAGGCTTCCGACGAGCTCAGAGCATCCAGCGTCGTGGTCATTTCATAGTCCGCAATTGTGTTGACCTTGCTCAACCTGCTCAACTAGCAACAGCCTACCCAAAAACAATTGCTCCCGCGCGCGTGAGTCGCTTTCATTCGATTGTCACGCGTTCTCCAGCTTACCTCAGCATCCCTCTCGGTTGGGGCATGAACCAAGAAACGAATGATGCTCTGGCCCTAAAGGATCGCTTTGCCCCAAACCACCATGTCGCAACGGGACGAATGTGCAGCCCTTTTCACAGAGGAATGGGAAGCATTTCAGGTCAGCATTTTGTATCTCAGGTCTTGGAAACATGGCTGACCCTGCACCGTAGTCAATCTACCCTGACAGCGTGACTAGCGCTCCCGAGGCATGCTTAGAAGGCACCCGAGTTCAGCTCGAACTCCCGATTGATCTTTGTGAGGATCACGACGTCATACTACAATACCCGGCGCGACAGGACAGATTGGACGAGAGTGTTATACCCCAGAAGCCTCATAATCCGGTTGGCATTCGGCTGACACATCTACCGCCTTTACTACTATCTTTTGTGTTGCCGTCATTGTACCCGCTGGAATCCGGTCCAAATCATATATCTCTGCATGCAACGCACGCTTGGATTCCACTGTCTGCACAATCGCAGGTCCTCAGGGCGCTGGACAACAAGTGGGATGTTACTTTAGGTGAAGGTATCATCTGGAGCTGGGCAGAGTGGATTCGAAGCGGTGAATTCTTGAGTGAGGTTGGTCTGCAGGAGGGCAAGACCATCAGGTACGTTTGTTGCTACACAGACACAGGGTGTGTATGAACTGTCTCGCAGGATTTCCCACCCAGCCCCTGACCTGCTGGCGCCTCTATTACGCCAATATGATTCGGCATCCCGAAATTCAGAGTTCGCTCAAAGCACGTACATGTGCTCGATTTGCATGACGGGACTCAAGGGCGCGCAATGTCTACGCCTCTCGCGATGTGGGCATGTGTTTTGTCGACCCTGCCTCAAGGACTTTTGGGGGCTGCTGATTGCAGAGGGCGATGTGAGCCGAGTTACATGTGCCGAACCAGAGTGCGTCAAGAAACACGTCGAAGCGGACGAAGAAGATGTGCGACGGGCGTGTGGAGAGGAAGCTGTAGAACGCTGGAAATGGTTGCGAGAGAAAAGGGAGCTCGAAAAGGGTGAGTTTGGATGACCTCGGCCCCCTTGGCTCGGGTTCTCAGCGCTGTTTCTAGATCCAACGATTATATATTGCCCGCTGCAAGTTTGCCAGGCGCCCGTACCAAAGCCCAAAGGAGAGGAACTGCCTTCTGGCAAGGAGAACCGATGGGACGCACTCAGAACCTGTCCTCGCTGCGGGCTGTCGTTTTGTGCTTACTGCCGACGAACGTGGCACGGTGTTCTCACCCGATGTGTTTTCGCACAAGCTCAAGCGTTCGTGGTCGAGTATCGAAAGGCATCCGAAGGGTCTCAGGCAAGAAAAGTGATTGAGCAGAGATATGGGAGAGGTGAGTCAATGCACACAGTATCTGAGGCTTCGTTTGATCGTCCTGACCGCGTCTTCCAGCGAATGTTCTACGGCTTGTTGCGCAGTACGAGGAAGACGAAATGAACAGAGCTTGGCTCAAGCAGAGCACGATGCCCTGTCCCGGATGCCAGGTATTCGTAGAGAAGAGCTTCGGCTGTAACCACGTACGTGCATGCCAGCAGTGCGATGAACAGAGTCTTGACGGTTGACGGCGATAAACAGATGACATGCGCCAAGTGCGGTTGCCACTACTGCTTCAGCTGCGGCCAGAAGGTGAACGCACAGAATCCATATGCGCATTTCAATGATCACCGAAACAAATGTATGTTGTTCGATGCAAAGGAATTGCGAGAGGAGCAGGATGCGTGGCAACCTGTGGAGGCCATCGACATTTTGCAGGAGGACGGTGTAGAGGACTTCTTTGCAGATCCTAACTGGAGACGATGGCAAGAATAGAAGAGACGGTTGAGACGGTGGGTAGGGATGGACATCGTGGTCAGAATTGTGGTTAGCCCGGTCGAATGTTTGTTTGTCACATTTGTAGACCCAGTTGTTGTAAACAATGAAATAGAGTAGCGACGGAGCAAGGCACGGAAGGATGCCGGGGAGATGGGACTGGGGGCGGTGTGGTAACGTGGTAATGAAAAATGACGCGTGGGGCGTGGATTGGCCAGGCACGGCAAAGAGAGGCGCGGCCCGGGGGTCGGGGCAAGGCAGGTGACGGAAAGGAATTGCTTGAGTTTATAGTGGTGAGACAATGAAAGGAGGCAAAATGGGAGGCGACAGGGAGCCACATGGGACGCAGGCGGGCTGTCAGCATCCGAGCGAGTCGGCTGACCTAACCCGAGGCTGCCCAAACAAGCGAAGGGGGGCGGCACGGGCGAGAGTGTCAAATCAAAGGGAGAGCGATTGCCGCGGTGTGGAACGGGGAACGTGGGACGGCGGCCAGCGCCCATCGCAGAAGCCCCTCTTTCGTCGCTCCTCAGACACGCCCAGTCTCACCGGCCGCCCTTCAATTTTGAGGGCAGTCTTCGTGGTTCCCGCCGGGACTGTTTGTGTCGTCTGCCCCTCCCCATTTCATCCCCTTCTCGACTTGATTTCGCTTCTCTCGCCCGATCCTCCCCCCCTTCCCACCCAATCGGCCCTCACGCGCAAAAGCTGTCGACTTGGTTCCGTGCCTAAAAGAGCGTGATCCCACTCCTGGCCGCCGTGAACCTTATATTCACTGTTATTGCTCCCACCGCTTTCGTTTCCGACCCACCGTCTGACTCTTGCTTCCTGCGACGACGAACGGAGCCGTCCGCCTCTTCGACAGTCCGACCCTTCCTCTCCTCTCCTCTCCCCGCCCTCCAACCCCACGCATTTGTTACCCAAAGCACATAGCCCATACCCCCTCCGGGCCTCAATTCGAGCACTTCTGCCACCCCGCCACCCTCTTCATCCATCTTCTTTCAGCAAGCGCCTGCGCCTGCAGTCCCGAAGGTTATCTATCAATCCTATCCACCACATATTCGTCACACCAGACCAAACCCGACCCTAAGCATCATATCTCCCTCGCTCAAATTGTCGCCTATGGATCTGTATACGACTTCGTTCACGTATCCCCGCCATTCTCCGTCCTTCCCACCGACGTATCCCGATACCGCCGTTCCTTCGTCTGGCTCCCTTCCCATCCCTCAAAGCCATGGGCGCTCGCAATCGGTAGAGGCATATCCGGCCGGCGGCCAATCTGTGCAGGCTCAGAGTCAATCCCTGGGCCAGCAGCCCCAGCAAGCCACACAGACCGTGTCAACTCAGCAGACTCAGCAGCAGTCATCCCCTCGTTCATCGCTTGAGATCGGCGTCGATGCAGTGCAGCGTGTTGCAATGGATGCGATGGCTGCCCACGGCTGTTTGGTCACCTTCACCAAGGGGGATCAGGCTAAGGGTTGGAATTTCCACCTCAGCGGCGGTTACCAGCAAGTGTCAGCCGCCAGAGGAATGATTATCCGGGAGGTACCTCTCCATGTGAGCACCCTTATACCGCCGATCTACATTTGTTCTGACCCGTAGAGCAGACTCGATCCTCCATCCGCGTTCCGCGCTCAGAGTTGCTGGATTCAACCACCTCCCTATCTCTCAAACCCGACGTGCGGCGCCGGCTGGATGAGATCACTGCCGTCACTCAAGCTCACATATCCGTCGTGCACTCGCAGCCCCACTCTGTTCTCGGATCCAGCGGTTCCACCGGTGTTGGGGCGGATGGCTCGGCAGGCACGGCAACCTGGAGTGGTCTTGAGACGGAAAAGACATGCGATATAGTCATGGTGGGGCCGGAGGAGAGTGTTGATATGGCAAGGGTGCGCATCCTGGTGATGCTCGATGAAATCAGCGGTCTGCATGCCGAGTCCTGTGAAATCGACTACAAGTTGCATGCCATCATCGCCGGGAGGAAGAGGGTCGTCATTCAGTCCATCCAGGAAGAAACGGCCACGAATATCTACTTCCCCACGCCCTACAGCGGTGTTGTTGGCTCGCGTGCTGCTTCTCAAGCCTTTTCCCAAGTCCAGATGGGGCCTCACGGAATGCCTGTTCAGCAGCCGCCTATGACGCCCGCCAGAGCAAACCGCAATGTCATTTGGATTACTGGTGAATTCTTTGGTGTTCAACGCGCCCGCGATATGCTTTTCCAAGTTTCCATGCATAAAGTCCGGGTAAGTGTGCCAATCCGCGCCTCTCTACCACGCTCACACTCATAGTCAAAGTCTGTCATTTCCCGCGATACGGCGATCCTGCCCCGTAAACTTGACTGGATGCTTACCGAGCGTATGGATGAGCTCAAGCAAATCATGAGCGACAACGGCACATTCATCAACTTCCCTCCTGTCGGCTCCCAAGCAAGCCTGATCAGCGTGTATGGTGACCAACGCGTGTGCATCCAGCGGACAATTCGCAGCGTGATGCAACTGGTGAGCCCAATGCCGGTCCATTTGGGGTTGTCCCTTAACACCGTCCCAGGCTTGTCAATTCTACGTTGCTTCCTTCTGGCTTTTGCCAATGACGTTCGATGCGATGGTTCCTTCGCAGACCATCAATCCCGCTCAAATGCCCGCCGTTCTGAAGCGTATCTCCAACCAGTCAGGCGCTGAAGTTGTCTTCAAGAGCAACTGCTTTGAGATGCACGGTCTGGAACACGAAGTCCGTGCTGCGGTCCAGCTTGTGCTCGAGCTGGACATTGTTCAGGTGAGATCTTCTTATTGCCCGGCCTACATGGCCCTGATCATCTTATGGTAGAACTTCCATCATGAGATTCGGTTCCAGATCGAACTCGCCAACGACCAGCGAGAGTTCATCAGTGGTAAGAAGAATGGAAAGATCAACAAGATTATGAAGATGGCAAACGTCAAGATTAAGTTCGAAACGTTCAATGACCATAACTTCTTGATGGATGTCGCCGGCTCCGACCAAGGGGCGCTGCAGGGTCTAACGATGTTGCAGGAGGAGCTTCCTGCGGAAATCTCGTTCCATGTGCCCGAAGTGTATCATAAACGGATCATCGGTGTTGGCGGCAAGAACATCCAGAAGATCATGAAAAAGTATGGCGTCTACGTCAAGTTCTCGAACGCCGAGGAGTTTGCACAATTGGGCGGCTACATGGATAATGAAGATAATGTGGTCGCTCGTACCCCCGCCAAGAATGCGAGCAACCTGGAGAATCTCAAGGCTTCTGTGATGGAGCTAGTGAACCCGAAGGTGGGCGCCTTTCGCCCTTTCTCCAGATGCCATTGCTTATCTTGGTCAGGACAAGGACTACACCACAGAGACTGTTTCAATCCCACGAAGATACCATCGCACTTTACTGGGCGAAAAAGCCATATTTATACATGATATCGAACAGAAGACAAATTCCATCGTTCGCTTCCCCGATAAGGAAACCGCCTCCGATGTCGTCAGCATCTTTGGTCCGGAGAGTCAGGTGCACATCGCTGCCGCCATGCTCCTGGTAAGTGCATCCAGAGCAGCTTCCTCGTATCACAGAACTGACAGGCTTTTCCAGGATCATGTCCCCTTCGAGGCCGACCTCTACGTGCCTCCATCGTCCCAGCTTGAAAATGTCGCCGTTTCTGCTGACTTCCTTGCGTTCACTGAACGTGTGAAGCGGGATTTGCATATTGCGATCTTCCCACCTGCCAAACCGGGTTCAGGGGACGAAGTATCGTTCAAGTTCCGGTGCCAGAGGTCGAACGTGGACTTCCTGCCCGCTGCTCGGGAGGCGTTGGAAGCGTTCCTCGTTTCGCGCCACGTCGGTGTATTCCAGGCGGATCCAGCGCAACAGGTCGGAAGAGGCGATTCTTTTGCTGACGCGTTCCCTCATTTCGACAGCAAGCTTCTCGCTACACCCAATGCCAGTGGTACGTTCTCTCTCATATTCTCTGTAACGCATGACTCACTTCTTGCATCAGAGGGTGATGGGAACCGTCCTCAAGAAGGGTTCGTTGACCGTCGGCTTCGCCTCGCTGCTTCGACCCCGGATGTCAAGGCTTTGTTCAATCAAACGAACTTCGTTTATAACATTCCGGAGAATGAAAGCTACCCCGCGCCAGGTTATCAACCCCCGTCGCACTTCGGAGTCGAATCGCACTTGCCTCCCCCTGTTGGGAATGAGTACTGGCAAGCTATGCCTTCTCTGATGGGAGTTAACCCCGGTCTTCATCGTCGTTTCGGCTCCATCGATACGCCCCATGCTGGCATTGCGCAGACCATGCGCACGGGAGACGATGCCGTGAAACGGGGCTCCGACTCTCTACTCGAGGCCAAACTAAAGGATTATGTCAACAAGCCGCGTTCGTTGACGAATCGTGCACAAAGCTTGGATATGAGCTCTTTGGCTTCCATCTCTCGATCCGGCTCCACCACGACGGTCCGGGCCTCATCGCCGTCTGGTTCCATAACAAACTCGACTCCTCCTTCGGCGTCCACTCCTTACTTCCCCTCCGTCACACCTGCTGCGCACGGCTCACAAACTTCACGTCCGGCAACACGCCCTACGCCCAGTATTGACGATGTCACGAAGGCGATTGGCCAAGTACAGCTGGAGCCGAGGAGGGCTTGAGAAGACTTTGCAAAGCCACCGATACCGCTGTTGGAAGCGCGGAATGTGCATAGCTTTGGAGGCTCGTTTCGAAAGCAGAGCGCTCCAGGTCGTATGCACATCTATCTGCGTTACCTACTAAACATTGGTGATACCATTCCAAATTCGCATTCATGCTTGCATTATCTTCCTTCCATTCTGACTCATCTTGCCACCATTGGAACCAACGAACCCGAACAATTCCCATGTTTTTCTGCGTATCATTGCACGGAGACATAACACGTTCCTCCAGGCATCACATGTCGCGACTCCCCTCTCTCTGTCTCTTTTGTTTGTCTTTCGCAACCCATTCAAAGCTCATGTCATTTCTTCCGACGTCTATGTAGTAGTACAAGGTCTTAGGCGATCCGCCCAGCGCGGTGTTCCCCTGTACGCGTACGCAATTCGCAGAGTTTGGCCGGTATCCTCGTCTGCAATTAGAAATGATATATATTGAGCACTCAATGTGTCATGCACCCAATCTGATCCGCTATACCACGGATGGGACTTCAAACAGAACAAAGTCGTAATACTCCTGCTCCATCAAACTCTGGTACTCGCCGGTGTACTCGTCCGTTCCACTGCTCTTCTTCCCCTTCTTGCCAGCCTGCTTGTTGAGATAAGCGAAGTGAGACGTGAGAACGGCCATCAGTCGCTTCGACGATTTAGGATCAGGCTATAACTTAGTATCAGACATGAGCCGGGCACGAGGAATCACTGAACTCACTTCGATCACCAAGCCAGTGTAATTCGCGGGTAGCCCGTAACGCAGAACGCTCTCCACAAACAGCCTTACAACCTTGAGATGCACGAGGACCTGGAAAGCCTCGGAGAAATTGGTCCTTGATAGCCGTAGCAGATCGGCCCACATCTCCTTCTCGGCCAGACTGAGATCCTCCAACTCTCGCCGCTGCTTCACAATAGACTCTTCGTCGAAGGTGAAGTCTCGAACGATGAACTTGTGTTCACGGCACTTTTGCACAAATTCGTCGTGCAGCTTCCTGAACACAACAACAGAGTACAGGGTGAATTCGCTGTCAGATGTCACCTCACTGATTGATAGAGTAAGAATCTGCGGCCTTCATGTGTAACGAAGTCACGTACATGGAGGAGCGCGGTACGACCATTGAAGTTAGCCGTTCATACTTCGCTTGCCACTCCTTCGTCAAGTTGCTAGGGAGACAATAGTTGAGACTGGGCAGTAGCGTAGATCGGAAGGAACACACTTTGGCACAGCAACAAGTAGAGTCTCCAGATACTCGGAATCTTGCACAACAACCTCTCGTGGTACGACATCAACTAGCGACCTGACGGAAAGGTTGCCGCTGATACTCTGATAAGTTGTCGGCTCGGAGACGACGCTTTGGGAAGCTTACGTCTTCTTCCGCTGCATCTGGACCAGAGTTCCCTTCGCAAGATTGTAGCTGTTGACCTTGTTCTTCATAACGTTGTCTATTGATGTCATTTCCTGTCAGAAAGGTTAGTATGAAGTGGGACAATGCTGGACCATCGGAGCTAACCTTATTCAGCCCATCTACGACCTCTCGCAGCCCTCTCTGGGTGCCATACTTGCTCGCATTCCACTTCCATCCGGACAACAGATATTCATCGCATGTCTTCTCCTCTACCAGAGTGTGCTGAGCTAGCTTTTGGGGGTCGTTGTTCAGAAGGTTGCGCAGAGTGTCGACGATCTTTGCGACAGCGGCCGTGAAGAAGATATCGTACTTCGGCAGCTCCTCCGAAAGAGAAATCAGAAGGTCCAAGGTTCCTGTCTACAAAGACATAGCAATGAGCCGCCACACTTTACAGCTCTCACAAGGCTGGTTGCGCACCTTGAGGGTAGGGATCCCCAGCTCTGCGACATTGCTGCGCGACAGTGCCTTTGCCTGCTCGAGTTTCCCAGATATTTCCTGATACAATCCCTCGGAGTCGCCATCCTGAGGAACAGCGATAAGCCAGGTGCTCAGATCTGAAGGCATGTTGTCGGGGACAGGAAGCGATCTGGGGGAGGACGCTGCTCCGAGTTATCTATGACGCTCCTGAACTTCGGAAGCGATTGGCTCCCCCTCTTTGGCCTTCTTAGGACCCTGAGCAGACGGCATCGGCCGGGGGGCGCCTGCTGAGGAAACCCATATAACTCAGCACATTCAAGGATCAGCGATTTGCCTTCCGTCCGCCTCATTCTTCGCCAGCATGTATTGGCTTCTTGCAAGCGTAGCTAGGCGGGATGCCGTCGGTCTGGGTAAAGCGGGAGTCTCGAGGTCTCGCTGGTCCACGGCGACAATGTCGGCAACCCGCCCGCTCTCGCTCTCGACCCGCGAATCGCTGCTTGTCACTCCGGAGGAAGTCAATTCTTGGGCTTCAGGCTCTTACGTGCCTCTGGATGCCACTTGGCTCATGCCGGCTGCGAATCGCAACCCACATCAAGAATTCGAGAAGAAGCGTATCCCTAATGCCCGTTATTTTGACCTCGACAAGGTGCAGTCTCATGCTCAACTGCACCTCAGAACACGGCTAGATGTTACGTCTCTAGGTGGCTTCCCAGCACCCACTTGGACTCCCGCACATGATGCCTGATAGTCAGACATTTGCTGGTGCTTGTGGTATGCACCATGCTCTTGCTGTTCTATGGCCGTCCTGACTGCAGTACCTTATCTCCATAGAATCCCTTGGCATCGACCGAGGCACGCGGCTTGTATTGTACGATTAGGTGAGAAGCCTATCTCCGAACACATTCTAAATCCTTCACTAGTTATGATACTCACGGCGTCTTCTCCTCGCCCCGCGCACTGTTCACGTTCAAGGTGTGCGCCCAATGCTTGTCTCCTTCCGGTGGCTTACGTTCTTAGGCGTTCGGACATGAAGAGGCTGTGGTCCTGAATGGCGGTCTTCCTCGCTGGGAAGTGGAGGGCCATCCTTTGGAAACCGAGCCTCCCAGTGCCCCTTGGGTACGTCTTGCGGCAGGGTTTCTTGACTGGTGCTAACATTATAAGCAGAAAGCAACCTACAAACCTCTGCCTGAACTCGATGAGAGTGTTATTAGGAGTAAGCAGCACTCACCTGACTCCTGTGTCATGACTGACGCACGCACAAGGTTATGAGCAGATAATCGGAAATACTCACTTCGCAACGGACGATAAGGCAGGTGAACTTCTTCTGGATGCTCGGTCACGGGAAAGGTTCGTCTCCCGCAATGTGTGTCGGCTCCAGCTCTGACCCACACGCAGATACTCTGGCGAGGCACAGGAGCCCCGACCCGGACTCCCCGCAGGACACATCCCCAACTCGCTCTCACTGCCGTTCAGCAACCTACTCGAATCACACCTCGACAAGTCGCCGTCCTACACCACCATGCTCCCCGTTGCCAGGCTGCGCGCGGCGGTCGAGGCTGCACTGGGGCCTTATACGGAGGACGTGCTTACGGGGAAACGGTCCCTCGTCAATACCTGCGGGAGCGGGATGACGGCTGCGATCGTTTGGCTGGCTCTGCAGGAGCTGGGTGTGAAGTCAGCGCTGTATGATGAGGTGCGTGCGTTGCCGGCCCTGATGACTCATGATTCATGTTGCTCAGTCCTGGACGGGATATGCGCTGCGCAAGGAGAGCCCCGTTGCGACAGGCTCCGACTAAACAATGGAGATTGATGATATCTGAACAACCAGGAACCCGATCACGCCGAAAGTGTAAAGAGCCACGTAGACAACTCAATAACGGGCAGCACATGGCCAATTGTTGCATCAAATAGATTGTTGACTCCTATGGATTCTAATGATATTGCGTAACATACATTGCGTGACCTTGCGATACAGATTATAGATATGCAGGGGTATGGCCCCTCTAATACAGTACATGTTCATCGACGCCCGGCGCTTGGGAACCCCTAGTGAGCGAGAAAGAAGTAATGCTTGAGAGCACGCTCATTTCTGCGGGAGGTAGTTCAGGAAAGGCGGTTCCTTCGCGCTGCGGAGCACGTCGGACTGCGCAGGCCGTGCGCGGTAGACGACCTCTATGCGGAGGTCCTTCTCGCCTCGCCGAAGCGCGGTAACGGACCAGCCCTCGCGGATGAGGAGGTTGCACCCCATGCGCTCCGCCTCCTTCTGGATCTGCTTGCGCGCGTGGAGGAGTGCCTGGAGGCAGAGTCAGCACTCTGCAACAACTGGAATGAACGGGAGCTACTTACTCGGCGCGGCTGGAAGGTGCCCTTCATGTCGAACGTATAGCGGCCGACGATCTCGTTCCCAGCATGGATGTCATCGATCACTGAGGAAGAGTCAGCAGTTTTCCCAAAGCGCGGAGAGGGAAACGTACGAGCATCATCGTCGATCGTCCAGACGGGATTGACCTGGGCGCGGTCGGCGACCGACCAGGTGTCCTCGTTTCCGTAGTGGTGCATTGTGGTGGGTTGTGTGAGAGATAAGTTGTACGCTGTGTGTGCGGGAAAGGAGCTCGGTAGACGATTATTGTCAGGGGGTGTTCGGCGGGCGAGTCAGGTTGTTGTGAGGTAAGATACGCGTGTCTGGGGCAAGTTATAGCTTCTTCAAGCGCTGTGTTTGTTGCTGCTGCACGACTGTGCATTTTTGGCTCTTGGCCGGCGCAGCGGTTATATACCGCCCTCAGGCACCATGACTCCGGACAAGGCTGATGCAGCCGCGGCGCGGTCGACGCGCAACCCGCCCGGCGTGGCTCGCATCAGGGCGCCCGAGTTGATAATCAGCGCATGGGTTGTGCAGCAGGTTCCCACGCAGAAGCCCCTGGATGAACAGATGAATGCTGACGCATCGCCACGTACGCTCGGAGGAGGGATGGATGACTACGGACGTGCTACGCCGCGGGCGGGCCCAAGGGGGCGGAAGGTCCCTCGGAGGGCGGGATGAAACAGCGGATGACAGTTCGCGCAGGAGCAATCCGGAGCCCAGTCCCCGGCGGTCAGAACTGTACAGGACAATACGACTGCGAGATGGGGCTGGCCATGGGCCCCTGGGCTGTACGGCACCGCTTCGCCGCTGACGCCCGCCCTCTTGCTGACTCAGACTGCTGACTCAGACCTTTGCAGCCTCTTGGCCTGCACTGCCACAGTCCATTTCCCTTACATTCTTCCTCTTCCGGAAGCACCCGCACATAGCCGGAGCCGCGCGGACAAATTGCTTGAACGCTTGTGGGAGTCCTATACCCGAGACAGACAGCACCCAGCAGGAGCAAGAGCATATTTGTCCTTTCAAAGCGTCCCGACCGCTAAAGCTGCCCGACCTGTCTATCCGGGAGATTCGCTTGGCTCGTAACGTTTTGGGTGACATAACGGGATGCATTGGAATAACGTGTTCAGAATCATTCATCTGTACTGTACAACTGCTTCGACTAGAGAAAGGCGGAAAACTTGAATGACACGTGCATGTCCACGGAGAATTTCAGGGATGCATGTATGCCGTTTGTAAGAGAGAAACTGCAGTCTGATTGTCGATGGCTACACGTCAGCCCATCCGCCTTCGTCCAGCTTGTAGGTCGCATCCGACTCTGGATGGTCTGGACTGTCAACGAGCTTTGCAATACGCTCCTCAGCGCGACCTACACAGTTCGCGAGGTCAGCAACTGTAATTATTTTCAGACAAGGGGAAACATCCCTTTGCGCAAGGCGAGTCTCGTGGTGGATGCGTGCGAGAGCACATGTCCACCAATCGGTTTGAGTATAGGAGCGAATGATGTCATCGCACCCGGGTCGGCTAGTGTACCCTTGCATAAGAATCGGCTCGTGCTGCAGAATTCACGAGAAACTTACATTGTACTTGGTTCGTAAGGAGGACAGCGATCTAGAAGTATATGAAGATGTGGAAGGTGCAGTGACCGGACTCTTACATTGAATTCCTCAGAAAGCTTGACAAGCCGAGAAAGCATCTGGCAGATTGCGATTCAATGCCAGCATCTAAGTCGCATCGTCAAACTCACCTGGCCTAGCTGCAGGTATGTCAGTAATGCGCTTTCAGACATTAACAAACGACTCACCTTCTGCTGGCGTTCACTTAGTTCACCACGACCCGAGTAATCAGTTCTACAGCTTGTTAGGCTAGTCCTTTCACTTGGCTTTGATAGTTCTTACCTGAAGAGAGCTAGGATGCTGTCTACGATCTGATTGCTCTGGATCAGCACTGGCGAAGGGCGGTACCTCAGGCACTCACGAGCAAGCGATATACCTTCTCCTCAGCGAACCGGCACGCTAGGTCCTGAATGAGTTCCATCTTGAAATCGAATCAACAAGACGAAGGTATAGAAACCAGCAATGGAACCCACCTGATGTTCGCTATTATAGGCGCGAGCTGTGTATGGGAACACCGTGTCAAACACGGTCAACAAATCTGTAGCGTAGGACCGCTAACCATAGAGAATATTATCTTGGATTGTTACAGGATCGATACCAAACCTCTCAGCTATGGCCTTGACACGTTGAGGGCGAAAGGTTCCTTTCAGGCGATCAATATCTTCGCTCCATGAAACTGGCAGCAAAGCTATACCTTCAGTGTCGATGTATGCGACCTGAATCAGCTCATTAGCAACCTGACAGCCCCGCGTACGTAGCCCTTACCTTTCCTTGAGCACCGCCCATATCAAACGGCAGCTGGGTTGTGACGCATAAGGTATGGCAAAGTTGGGTCTTTCCCGTCCGGAATTCCCCATAAACTGTGTCAATATGTTGGATTAAGCCACACGACCTGCGATATAAACTGAGATGGACCTTCGGATATGGATTGCGTCTCGAAGCCGCCTGGAAGCTCGTTGATATGTCCCTGCCTACCTCGCAACAATGACCATGCTCACCGCCAAGCATAGTATCGACGTTTTTAGAACCCGTCGAGATGCGTACGACTTTTTCTCTCCTAGTGACAAGCTCGGTACCGGTGCAAAAGCTTGACCCCTGGGCCGGTTGAGCACGATGTTCCACTGCATGGTGCAACAACTTACCGAGAGCTTCGCAGCAGCTTCCTGTGATTAGGTCAATTGTATGCGAGAACATGGTAAGGTCAAAGCTAGAAGGTACCTTGATCTTGTCCACCTTTGTGTCCGATAACCCCTTCGGCAGATTGGTCACAACGAGGTAACCGTTGGAGGCAACCATCACCCACCTTCAGTTTCATAAGAGCCCTCTTCGTCATCATTCGAACGCTGCTGACGGTGTACAAGCCAGCACCCTGGAAGAACGATGAGACATGCTTCAAGCCGCAAGAGGAAGCAGGAACTCACTTTGAGCTTGGAGAGATCTTGCGCGTTGATCCCCTGAAAGCCAGTAATGAGGATCTGTCTACGACACATGTCCCGACCATAACGAAAGGGAAAAGCCACGCAGACGATGACTTGAGAGCAGCGGCAGATGATAGAGACCGCGAACAAGAGAGCGCACACGAGTCTGGAACGCATATATGCAGCGTGTTAACCACGTAGGGCGTGCCAGAGAGTCGCATCCACATCGCTGAGAGATCCCTCCCAACGGGCGAGAAGTAGAAGGGTCACTTGAGGTGCGGCACCAGCATATATGCGCCCCGATGTGGACGTTCCGGCCGGGAACGGGGTGCAACAGTGAAACTGACACTCACTTGATGCAGTAGTTCATCTATGCTGTCAAAGAATTGAAGAGCCTAATCAGAAAAGGTGAGAGACGAGCGTGATGATGTTGGCCGAAGGTGCATACATCTTCGGTGGGTTCGGGAGGGGCAGGCGTCATGGAACGAGAGACGGAAGTGTCAGCATCAGTGTCACGAGTATTGGCGCGCTCTCGAGTGTTGGTGGCTTTGCGAGGAGCCATGGCGAAGTCCGAGAGTGGTGGTGAGAGGGAAGACGACGGGATGAGAGGTGCAGAGGAGAGGCAGAAGAGGAGGAGCGGCCCCGAGTAGAAACGCGTCGGCCTTATAGTAGGTCGCGAGGTCCGTGCGCCGCACGTGGGTTGTAGTTATTTCCGACTCCGCAGTAGAGTGACATGGGAAAGAGCGGGCAGCTCTTCACATTCCAAATGAGGCAATTAGGGACAGAGGCGCGTCTTCCAGACCGGGAACGCGCTTATATTCGATACAATAGGTACTGCCGTCGCAAAACATAACCCCATCAGAGACAGGGATTCGCAGCGTTATTCAGAGCTCTTGTGCTGCTTGTCGGAATGTCCGAGGCTCTTTTCGGGCTGGATGACATCCCTGATGCGTTGCTTCTGCTCCTGTCGTCAGTTCGCGATGAGGGACGAGGAGCAGCGAACCCACCAGCTCCTTTAGTTCTGGAAACCCCCCCGCCACCTTCCTGTCCCACATCAGCTTGAGGCCACTTTCTCCTGAGAGCCAAACGCGGAATCGTCCTCCTGTTTCTGGCGAGTTGAGGGGGACGAGTGTTATGCCCTTGATCGCGGGCGGTGGGAATGTGAGGAAGAGTTCGGTCTGAACCCATGTCGCCCGATGTAGCCTCCAGAAACCATGAAACACTGTGAAATCGGAGCACTAGTCGATGCTTACCATCTGCACTGTGAGCACCGTCAGCGCAGTGCAAGCATACTTTCCGGGATATCCACTCACGCGATCACAAAACTCGATGACAACATGAGGGGCTAACGTCTGGACTCTTGGCGGGACAAACGTTGCAGGATTGAGCGGATCTAGTGGTGAACCATCCTGCAGCATTGACGCGTGGGCACCTTCATTCGGGAGAGGATCACATTGTCCTGTTGGACAATCGCTAGCTTCGTTGGACGACATCAAAACGTACAGACTGGGCCCTGATAACGTAATTGCGGCTTCTTAGGCGGAGCTTGGTGTTCTTCCGTTCTGCTTGATCCCCTGCGACGAGTTCCCGCCCGGCAAAACCTCCTTCCTTCAACGAAGTATTTCAAACTCGTCGCGATGCAAGGATGTGTTTCTCTGTAGCCCAATAGCGGCGGTGCCGAAATCTGTTGCGGACCTGATTCTCCCTGCATTACCCAATTGTGCTGCTGTTGATCCACCTTGTCTACTCCGACGCTTCGTTGCGTGGAACGTTGAGGTCGGATTTGCAAAGGACGGACACTGTACGGCTAGACAGCTGTTGAACAAGGGGGACAACAGTTTGGGCTGAAGGGTTTCTGGTCTGCTCTGATACGGTAGCCGCGGATGTAACTGCTTTGCTGGCTGTCTCAACGTGGCTTGGGTTCTTCTTGATCGGCTTGGTCGTCCGGTCTCTACTATGCTCCTGTGACGTACAAATAGCACTCCTTCCCCTCTGCTGATGCCTTGGCACGGTTCTGTCTTGCTCGGAAACCAGGCAGTTGGGTCCTTCGGCTCATCCGTTTCTATCCCAAGATCTATTCGTACTCGGGTTGAACTTCCCATTATAGAAATGTGTATGTCTATACGTGGAATAGACCGGTTCAACTCTCTGCTGTCACTGGTGGTCTTACTGGCGAACTTTCACCCCTCGGCGGTGTGGACGATGTCCCAGTCGTACGAGTGGTTTGCCAACAATGCTCCTCTTCAGCACTTGGTCTCCTGTCTTGGTCATGCTCGACTGGTTATTAGGGTATTCCCGCCGAGTGCTACATATGTTCTGCTATCCAGCCATATGGTAGACTCGGAATCCCTGTACCCGTGTTCTCCTTACTATCAACTGGATGCCTATCAATATGATGAACGATAACCCTGCTGTGGGGAAAGTGTATATCTAGGCCGACTCGGGACAGAGGAGGGATGTGGTCGCTGTCAATCCCCACTGTCAATATGCGCTCTGTCCTGCTCCTCGCTTTCGCCCCTCTGGCGGTTCTTGCTCTCCCGGCCCCTTCTTCGGGTGCCCGCAGAGTACATGAGAAGCGCGCCTCCGTGCCCCGCTCGTGGGTGCCTGTGGCAGAACCGTATCCGGCAACACCAATCCCTCTTCGCATCGCGTTGACCCAGTCCAATCTTGACACGGCTCATGATGAGCTCATGCGTATTTCGGATCCGACCTCGCCCGACTTCGGCAAGCATTGGTCTGCGAAGGAGGTTGCCGAGTACTTCGCGCCCTCCACGGACTCCTTGGACACTGTTATGAACTGGCTGGAAACCGAAGGCATTTCCCGTTCTCGTGTCAAGCAATCCCAGTCCCTTGGCTGGATCGAAGTCTCTGGCGTCACCGTCTCTGAGGCCGAGAGCCTGCTCGACACCAAGTACACGGTGTACACACACACGGCGACCGGCACCCCTCATCTCGGCTGTCACGAGTACTCCGTCCCTGAAGAAGTCTCGAAGCACATCGACTTTGTGACGCCCACAGTCCACTTCGACACACGTGCCAAGAGGGAGCAACCGATGAGGAAGCGCGGAGTGGCCACCGACATCGGCAAGCCCGGCTCCGGTTCTCTGCCTAAGCAGGGTGCTACTCTGTCTGCCGAGAGCATCCTCCAGGAGCTCGAGTACTGCGATGAGGAGATCCTTCCGATTTGTCTGGTCTGTCGGCCAGTTCATCTCCCCAACTTGACCTAACTCCTGCCTCAGCAAGCTCTGTACAACATTCCGGCCAACCAGTCCTATGCCACCGCGAAGAATAGCTATGGCATTGTCGAGTACACTCCCCAGAGCTATCTTCCCACCGACCTGGACATGTTCTTCGGCCAGTTCGCTCCTCAACTCGTTGGCCACCGCCCTACCATGGATAGCATTGATGGCGGCAATATCCAGACGGAGTATGAAAGCTTCGATTATAACGGCGAAAGGTGTGTTCTCTGCCCAGACTTATTGACTGTACTGCGGCGGCTGACTGCGAGCGCGTGAACAAGCGATCTCGACCTGGTATGCAACTTCCAGTCTGGTTTGCTTGCTTCGGCTGACCTCTGAGAAGCAATACTCGATGACTCTGGTCTACCCGCTCACTCCCACTCTCTACCAGACCGGCGACATGGTTGAAGGTGGCTCCTTCAACAACTTGTGAGTGAAGCAGCGTGGGTGGATGTGATCCGAATTCTCATGGTGTTGTAGCCTGGACGCCCTGGATGCTTCGTACTGCACCTACGATGGAGGCGATGATCCTACACAGGATGGTATCTACCCGGACCCCTACGGCGGTGGTGAGGAGTGCCTTCATAAAGTGGTTACCGCGTTCTCATATCTTGCAAGGATACGAGGGCCCCGAGACTTGCGGAGGATACGCGGCGACCTACGTTGTGTCTACCTCTTATGGCTACAACGAGGCCGACCTCACTCCCTTCTACGAGGAGAGGCAGTGCTCTGAGTACGCCAAGCTCGGTCTGCAGGGTGTCTCCATCCTCTATAGTAGCGGTGACTACGGTGTCGCTGGAAATGGCGGCGAGTGCTTGACCTCGAGTGGTATGTTGGCAGGTTCCGATCGCGATTGCCATGTCCTGACGTGAGAAAGGCGCGTACTCCGTGAACGGCACGGTCTTCAACCCATCCTTCCCCGGTACTTGCCCCTACGTCACCTCGGTCGGAGCGACCCAGATCGTCCCGAACGCGACTGTTTATCAGCCGGAGGAGGCGTGCGAGACTGTGATATACTCCGGCGGTGGATTCTCCAACGTCTTTGCTATGCCCTCCTACCAGGCCGCGGCCGTGGGCTCGTACTACGAGGCCTTCCCACCTCCTTACACGGCGGCGCAGTACAACAACTCGCGCACCGTCCGTGGATTCCCGGATGTTGCAGCAAACGGGGCGAACTACGGTCTGTACTTTCCTGGAATGCTCTTGGGATCATATTGACGCCTTGCACAGTCATCGCCATCGACGGCCAGTTCGCCCTCGTGTACGGCACCTCGGCCTCCTCGCCCGTCTTTGGCTCTGTCGTCACGCTGATCAATGATGCCCGTCTTGCGGCGGGCAAGGGCCCGGTGGGCTTCCTTAACCCGAGCATGTACGCCAATCCATACATGTTCAACGACATCACCATGGGCAGCAACCAGGGCTGCGGCACCGAGGGCTTCTACGCCGTTCCTGGGTGGGATCCCGTCACTGGCCTTGGCACGCCGGACTATCTCAAGATGGTGGCGTACTACCTTGATCTGCCTTGAACGCATTATGTATGGTAGTGGCATAGATCAGCGCTGCCATTTCGAGTAGAGAATAACGAGCGTTGAACGAGTTCCCGTTAATGCCCATTCCCCAACGAGGCAGCAACAACAGGCCAGCTCACGTCCCCGCACGAACACATCACCCACACAATCTGTCAATTTTATTTCCCAAGCGCCCTCGAACGCACAGACCCAAACCCGGCGCGTGTGCTCACAAAACGGGTTCGCGTGACAGAAGCGCTCGCCCGCACGAGACCACGCTGGGCGGATCCGGCGTTCTGCCTCTCCCGACACCCTGAGCGTCAGGCACATCGGCATCGCGCTTCTTTGTAAAACGTTGCCTCATCAGATGCGTGCCGACCTTATGCGGTGTTCTGTCGTTCCGCTTACTGCATTGGGGAGTGCAAGCGCTGCCTCGTGGCTCGCGTAGCTGTCACTGTCATGTTCCTTGTTATGTAGTGTAAAGCGTCCAACAGTGCAGCCCAACCCAGTAAGGTATGCGGCAACGTCATACATGGTGAAATCAAGCGCCCGAGGCCGACCTTCGGCCGCTAGAACGAGCAGTCCTCCCAGACGTCCTCCTCGTCCCACTCGCCGATCACGAAGCGCTCTTCCTCTCGCCAGTCGTCCGTTGAGGCGCTCTTGGTCCTCTCCGGTCCCCTTTGTCTTCCCAAGAGAGGAGGGTGCTGTCCAAGCCCGTGCCCCCTATTGGTGATAAGGGCATTGCGATAGGCGGGGCGAGGGTTCTCCACCCAATCCCAGTCCTCCCATATCCTCTTCACCCTTTCCAAATCCATACTCCCCTTGTCCACGTTTGCCTTCTTTACAACGGACCCAGTGCCCTGCCAGCGCACGTCGTCCGAGATGTTCGTCCGCTCCCTGAGCGCTCGTCCTTGCTGCCCTTTCGGGTTCTTGGGCGCAGGGGGAGAGCCTCGAAGGGAAGGCGGCAGAGCGCCTGCGCTAGACCCTTGGAAGTTGGCAGGGCGGCTCGCATGCTGGGGGTCGGCGGGTGCCTGGTGCGCTGGTGCAGGCGTGAGCTGGCGCCCGCGCTGGCGAGCGCCAGCCCGCTCGTTCTCGCTGCAGAAGTCGAGGGGCGTTACCAAGCGCTCCACACCTTCCTCGTTGTGCTGTACTTCTGAGCCAGGCGCGCGTCCGTGGACACGAGGATCGTCGTTGTGAAGGAAGCTGAAGCCCTCCAACTCCTTCGGACACCCAGCGATAGACGCCGGCCGCCTCCTCTCTTGGGTAGGTGAGGTGTGTTGCGGCCGGCTCGTGAGCCTTCTCAGCCCAGGCGGGTCTCCAGCACGGTAGGGGTTCTTCGAGCTGCTGTTTGTTAGATGTGAAGAAGTGAGGGAAGGAGAGTGGGGCGTACTGCCGGGGAAGGGTGTCGCACTTCGCTGCGCTCGGCGGGCGCGTGAGACGCGGCGCGGCGAAGGGGTTGTTCTTCTGCAGCGCGGGGCGCGGAGGAGCAGGGGTAGCAGGCGATGAAGAGGCGTTCTCCTTGTTCTCGTCGCGACGTGGCCGGCGTCGAGCGTAAGGAAGCGGGAGGAGGTTGTGTGGGTCTGGTCGGGGTGGAGAGCTCGGGTCGACTTGGGGACGGGCGCCGCTACGTACGAGCGTATCAGCATGAGCGCGTGCGCTGGCGGAGACGCGCGTGAAGAAGACGGACCTGAAGAAACGCTCTGTGAGGCGTTTGTTCTCCTCCCTCGATGCGCTTATCACCGGCCGCTCTGGCGTCCTATCCAGCAAGGGCATCAGCATTGGCGAACTCAACCGATCAGAAAGAAGTGGAAGGACGCACGGGGGGATGAGCACGATGTCGGGGATGTCCTCCCGTGGGCCCGGGGTGCTCCAGATGGAGAGGCCCAGGGTCTGCTGGAGCTGGAAGGGGAGCGAGGAGGCAAGGGAGGAGAGGGAGGCGGCGGCGCGGTGCCAGGAGGGAGGGGATGCGTTGGGGACGCTGCTGTAGGAGATGCTCATGTCTGTTGTGTGCTGTCGTTGTCTGTGGTGGGAGCGGACCAAAGAGGGACAACTCGTGGGCGCATACAGCTTGGGTATACGGCGCACCCAACCATTGAGAGACAGCAGCTCAACGATCGAGTGATCCAGCGACTGATCGATCCACAGACATCAGAACGCAGACAGTGAACGAGAGACACAGACAACGAGAGAGACACCGACAATCACAGAGACACAGAAGCACCAAGACACGAGCTTCGAATCGATCCCCAGTAACGGTCCCCGATCGGGAAAGAGAAACACCACGCTGAGACATCCCTCGACGCAGCTTCCCGTCTCGGTGAAACGTGCAAGCTGCTCGATCCCGAAACGAGACTGGTCGATCGTAGTCCGATTAGCTCGAGTTCATTGCCCCCCGATGGGATCGCCCGAACGGGCAAGCAGAGTACCAGATGTGGATCAGAATGGTTTTGAGCGTCGCGTCGACCGAGCAAAGCCGCAAGCACGTGCAGAACGCTCGTCATTGAGTCACCAGTCCGTCTACCCGTACATGACCAGTCACGCCGATGAGACAACCGGTCCAACGCTGCCGCTGAGCCATGGGGGGTTCACAATCGCGCACGTATGAGGACGTGTCCCTCCCACCTGGCTGAGTCAGCTCAAGCTGGAATCTTCTGTCTCTCAAACGCACTCGTCCGGCGCGCGTCCGCGTCAGCCGTCCGCCAACGGCTGGCTGACGCGCCATGTCGGACAAAAGGGAGGAGAACCATGTATACACCAAGGGCCGATGATCCGCGCTCCGCTGATCGCGCGCTGGTCCGACGGGTTCCCCTACGCCACGGACACAGTCACGACGGCAGGGTCACCCTGCTTCTCCGGACTCCTTCCTCCCAGAGACTTCTTCGCTTCGGACTCTGGACGCGCGTCCCATTGTTCAGGTTAGATACAGTAATGTCCACGGCGCATTCCAACAACTGGCCCACTGTGCATTGTCCCACGAGCTAGCAGGGTGTAGGGTCGCGCGAGCGCCCGTCGCCCGCCCCGCGCGTCGCTCCACGCGCGTACCCTACGCGGGCCATCTCCGCCGCCAATTCCATTCCATTCGCTCCAGCATCGTGGACGATTTCCTTCGAACTCGCTCCTAGCATCTTTAGGCCCCAACCCCGTCCCCGGCGCTGCAGCATCCAACGCCGCCCGGCGCATCCATGTTTCACCTCCTAGAGCCGACGACTGGCCCCACCAGTATCATTAGCTGACTCAGCATGACTGGACCGACATCCACGTCCCGAGCAAAGGTCCACCTGCCTTGCCATTCCTGTCAGCGTCAGCGTAGCCGGAGCTTGGCTTGCTGCGACCTGCCCCACCTCCGGCTTGGCCCGGCCCTGACGCGCCAAGGGACCGTCCGGAGCTTGGAGATCAGGGAGGAAGTGGGACTGATGTCGCTGAGTCAGCCGGTACGCTGACTCGCGGTGGGCACTCATGGTGGAGGATGACAATGCCTGTTAATCAAAGCCACCCCCGCGGTGCTGCTAATCTACGCTCAACCTTCCCTGGGCATCAACGAACTCCATCGGGTTGCTTACGGATGCCCAGCGTGCGCCGCGCCGACGCCCCCGCACAGCCGCCCAAAAAGCATTGATGACTCTATTGTGATAGCATGTCTAAAAGCTCGTGTGCCGGCGGTATTGGCGCCTCGTAGCCCGCGGAGGTGCCATCGGGCGCGCGGGCCAAGGGCTCCTCGGAGATTCCCCACTCGGCGCGGAGGCAGCCACCGGCGACCCTTCCCCCGTTGACCACAACGGGCCATGTGGTCCGCGCGAGACCCTGGCTCGGCGACCCTGTCGCTGGGTCTGTCGCTTAGCCAGTTTTTGCAGTTAAGGTTGGATTTTTGGCGCCTATCTCTGCCCGCCCGCGCGGGACACCAGAGTGCACCCTAGGCTGCTTCGAAGACCCCCCGAACAGGCCGGATCGAGCTTAGGGTCTTGAACAGCCTGTTAGGGGTCCTCGCTGTTATGATCTAATCAACGCCCCAACAGCACCCGTCTCGCCCGTCCAAAAGGGGATCGTCGGCCGGCTCTCTGGGCGCTTCGGCCTCTAGATGGCCCGACCCGACTTCTTCGCAACATGCTCATCAATCGTATAGACCCTGACCCGACAGTGATAAGACAGTGATAATCATGATTACAGTACTTTGATCCTCTGTCCCAATGCTCCCTTCACGATCATAAGCTCCTACAACACCTTCGCCCCTTGCGGGTCTCTCTGTATCCTCAGTTTAGTGTCACTGATCGTCTTTAAAATGCATGTCATTCATTCAATCGATCCGCGGGTTGCATACAGGAGATAAGGAGCATGGATCTGGAGACATGGGCATCGAGCGGAGTAAAGAAAACTGGAACGCTGGCGTTCGTGCTGCTATGAGAGGGAGGGAACGAGTGGCACTACTCAGGCGGTCCATGTCTGTACCGACGCTCGGCATACCTCAAATCTTCAGTGCGATCATACATGATGCGCGGTATCCCTTCCTGGTCTGGATCAAGATCCTCCTCGTCGTAGAAGTCGAACACCGGCAGGTTCCCAAGGTGCGAAAGTGTGCCGGAAGCTCGAAGACCGGCGATCCTTGGATGCATGGGGAGCACAGGCGGCTGCGCAGGAGCGGGAGGAGGTACCGAGGGGGGGATCGATGGTTGAGCACGGCCCGACGGATAGCGACCCGGCATGAGCGCACTGCCTGAGCTCGATTGCACAGAAGCATTAGCTCCAGAGTTCGATGGTGGGCTCCCGTGCAGCAGGGTGAAAGGATAGGGCGGCAGCGAAGATCCAGGGTAAGACGTGACGCTCGGTACGGACAAGGACGGGCTCGAGGGAGCGACAGACCCGGGTCTTGAGTCATCATCGAACGCTGGGGACGACCTTCCATCGAAGATCCTGTTGTACGACGAAGACGGCTCAGGAGCGTAGCCAGCCATATTTTCGAAGGCACCCTCGCCCATGGATCCCTGGGTGCTTCCATAGACAGTGACTCGGTCGGGAGAGGGTCCAGGACTGCCGACAGGGCTACGACTATCAGAAGGAGTCGAAGGAGCGCGAGGCCTAGCGGGACCAGGGCGATCGGTGGGTGTCGAAGGATTGCGAGTCCTAGCAGGATCAGGACGAGCGGAGGGTGTCGAAGGATTGCGACCACGAGCGTCCTCGGGCCGATAGGCACTGACGACCTCTTGCTGCGTCGGCGAGCGCTGCTGCGTGCTGCCATAAGCAATGGCTCGCCGATCGGGAGAGTAGAATCCAGGAGAGCTCGGAGGGTCACCAGGACTCAGGGGACCCACTCTATTCGACAGCCTGAAGATGTCGTTGTACCCACTGACGGGTTGGGGAACGTGCCCGCGCCTGGGATCGAAGTACGAAGGGTCCATTGAGCTCGATGGGGGGCGCGGAGATTGGGTCGGGATCGGGGTCGTTGGAGCACGAGACGGCTGTGGGATGGTTGGACTGCCTTGCGCGGGTTCGAAAGCTTGGGACTGGGTACGGCGACCATAGAGATCCGTCGACGTAACGGTCTGATTGTCCCAATATATGCTTTGGTTCGAGTTGGGAGGACGAGGCCAATTAAGATCGCGGATGTCTACCGGACGACTCGCCGAGGGAGCAAGAGAAGTGGGATTGCCCATCCCACGTCCAGAGCCAGCCGGGGGTGATCGAGCTGAAGACCTGTCGATCTGCGTGCTGGGTGGAGGACTACTCTGTGGAGGAGGTGCTGCTGCTTGGGGAGGAAGGCCCCTGGCCCGAGTGGGACGGCGGGAAGGGCGTCGATCCATAGCGGGAGATGTGGAGTTCAGAGACTGCAGCGGTACCGATGGCGCTCGCCCAACGGATCTCTTTATATCTCTCAACCCTCCACTCCTCAGTCCGGTGCGATCGGGTGTTCTGTCGTGCGGACTCGACGTGTGCTTGAGACCTCTCACGGTGATCGAGCAAGATAGGAGAGCAGAAGACCGTGTCTTGGGTCTCGTTCGTCAAATATAGGAGAGGAAGGTGAAGGAGATAGGAGAGCAGCAGCGATCTAAAGATCTCGCCCGAGGCCTCGAGGATGACTCGTGTCCGGGAGAGGAGAAGGCGGGGACGGCTCGTCAGAAGAGCGAGGGTCGCTGGCAAGTCAGCGTGAGTCGGCGCGCAGGCCAGTTCGTGACTCACGTGGCTCAGGGTCTTCGTTGTAATGACATCCCGACGCGTCCCGATCGAGTAAGTCCCTACAATGACCGCCGGGTCCGGTCTCCTGAATGCGCTTGACTTGGACCTGTCTTCCTCAGTTCTGGCTCGTGGCTCTAAGGATCATCTCAGGAACTAAACATTTATGATCCTGGGTCATGCGATCGTCTATTCAGGGGCTAGCAATGACAAATTTCGGCCCTTTGGATGGGGATACGGACCGCGACCTCAACCTCTCAAAGCTCCCCTTCATCGTCTTCCCAATCCCAGCCCCCGTAGATCTCGTCGTCTAGTTCTAACTCTATCGGTCCTCCTCTGAGCGTTACGAGCCATGCGGCGGCCCAGATCTGCATCTCCTCGAGCGACATTGGCTCTTCTCCACGACCTTGGAGCTGGCGCGTGCGGTCGAACTCCGCTAGAAGAGGATGAACGAACGATGGAGGAGCAATGAGGTCCTCCGACCAGGTGTATGGTATGACGCTTGAAAGGGGAAGGTCCAGGCGGGGTGTCTGGGTTGCGATCCAACTTTCGAAGTCCGCTTGCACGACCTCGAGAGGATTGTGAAGAACGATGGCGATCCTCGGGCCATATTCGAACACGCAGGAGATGGCCGTGTGCCATCCGCTCCTGATATCAAGGTCAGTTTACTTATTCTTGAGTTAGAATGGATCGGCTGACCTGTAGTAACGCCCTGATGTTTCAATGCATCTGGCAAACCGTTCGTACCCGGGAAAAGACATTCTGTGGTCTTCCTCCCGCGGGGTCGTCGACCTGCTCGTCGCCACGATGTCTTGACGTCTCAAGACCGTCAAGTGATAGAATGAATCTCGCCACGACAACGATCCCATCTGGGGAACTGGGTACGGGAAACCGACGAGGCGAAGATCGAGGGAGCCAGTGTCCCTATCATCGGCGGTCGGCTCAGGGGACACCACCCTCGGCGACAGACCTGGAATCTCGTTAAAAGGGCCATTGGCGGTGCCATCCACGGAGAACGGTCGAGAGATGACTCGAGGATCAGACCAGGGTACGATCTGTCCGTTCGCATCGACAACGGCCCATTGATCGAGGAGAATCAAAGGCACAGTCTGCTCCGGAATGGTCCCAAGAGGAACGTACTGGGTCGATTCCGAATATAGACGACCGCCAGGCTCTGTATAGTGTTCGTCGAACGGGAGTGCTGCTTGTTGTGCTGCAGGCATGAAGACCGGGAGATGCTGGGAGTCGTCTGAGCTACCATGAGCTCTGGGACACGAGGTACTTATTCATCTTGCGATCGTATTCAGTCATATGAGCTGATCTTCATCTTGTAGAGATGATGATTAGACAGTGTCTGGATGATGCGATCTCGCCGATCGGTCGGACCCTGACCCGTGGTCATATCTCAGCTGTGGAACCGCAGCGCTTTCTGTAGGATGTGGTCGACATTCAACACTGACCTCAAGTTCCTCACTCAGACATCTGTTGAACGATTGAGAGGATGGAGTTCTCAAGGCCCAAGATCCGCTTTCAGCCTCCAAGACGTCGAGCCACAACCGCCGGTTCGAAACTCCGCCTGGCAGCGAGCACAGGTCCGGTTGGCACTCCACGGTCTCCTCCGGCAGCGAACCAGTCAATACGATCTCGGGCTCGGAAGAAGAAGCATACGCAAAGAGAATCCTCTGTGGATCGGCCCCTGCCTTCCCTGCTCCCAGGTTCGCAATGGAGAGGAGCAAAATCACGGACGATCACTCCAATTCCGACCCCGATCGATGCGACCATGGACGAATGGGAGGACATGTTCAACGTGGAGCAAGCCGATCCTCCCTCGATGACATCCAGGAAAGGGCGGCATGCTCGAGCTAAAGAACAGACCTATGAACGATGGTCCGCCCTGCTCCCCCGACTTGTCCTGGCCTTGAAGGATTGGTCAAGCAGAACCGTGAGAACCCGTATCAATGAGCCGAGAGCTCCAGAGCTGCAATGCTCCCCTCACTGCATGAATCGCCGAGTTCAACGGGTCACCTGTGTCGATTTCACCGGTATGCTGATCCTTGGAGGTGTATGGCAACGAGCACTAATCGGAACTTAGGATACGAGACCCGCCTCGTGGGATCCTGCCCTCAGCACCCTGTGGCTTTATCTCTGATCTCGAGCGGGTTCTGGCCCAGTTAACCGACCCGTCCGCCCCGAGCATTCGCCATTGAGCTGCTGAACCATTATGTGAACCTTTATGATGCATGTGCTACCCCGAACGACGCGTTCTGTGAGGCTCTCATTCGATCCCACGCAGAACGAGGGTTCTACTATCTTCGGAACGAACTTGTAAGCATGCTTTGCCAGAACTTAAGACCTATCTCCTGATCTGAAGATGTAGAATGAAGAAGCTAGTCCATTAGCCGATCCGTGGAGACGAGGCTTCAGCAGTGCGTGTCTGTGGTACGATGTCTGCCGGCTCTCCTGGGAAAGAGAGCTCAGGACCTTGATCGATTCATTATCCACTGGAGAGTCACACGAGCCACCGAACGCAGACATTTCTGGTGGATCTGCTGATCGACACCAGCAGTCGCAGAGCGATCGCGCCAGTGCAAGGATGCGTGCTCGCTGTCCCGCGTGCTTCTCACTTGACCGGTGGGGAAGATCGCTAGATAGGTACGTTCAGGTCCTCGAAACACTTCTCACGATTAACATGGTCAATATCTTAGGGGTCCAGATGTTTTGGTCGCACTAGACGGAAACCGTCAGCTCAAACGCTTGCGCACAGGCGGGTCCTCACCATCTGTTCTTGCGCCGGATCTCTTTCTACCGAAGAGCAACGTCGCACAGATGCGAGCCGCCATGGATCAAGCCAAGCTCGACTCTTCCAGACACGATCGTCAGAGCAGATCGAGGCTCACATCGGAGGTTCTGGAGCGATGCCGCAAGGCCTTCAAGGTGGCTGACGAAGACGCCGAACTGGTCTCAGACCAGCTATTCGACATAACGGGTGTCGTCATTATGGTCTGCCGTCACGACGTGCCATTGTTCGTATGCGATATCACAACCCCAGGGGAACGGCAAGAGTACGGCCTGGCCCTGATCCATGCATTGCTGCAGGAGCTTCCCAAGACTGCTACGGTCGGGGTGCTCTATGACATCGGCTGTCAAGTGGATCATAGCTGTGACATGGTGAGAGAGATTCTGTGGGTCTCCGATCGAATCTGATCCTGTGTGATCAGTTTGGGTATCTGGGCGAGGACCGTTCTCGAGTGACCTTCGCTTGCAGTGTCCTGCATGCATACGGGCACGAGTGGGCGTGCCAGGTCGTCTATAATCCAAGGCGACGAGCTGGATTTGGTCTCACGGACGGGGAAGGAAGCGAGCGGGTCTGGAGCAGGACCAGGCGCTTGATTCCTATCCTTCGAAGAGCCAATGTACGTGACCTCTCGCTCGCCGCTCTGATGAGCAAGGTACTGATAGATCTTTAGGATGGAAGGCGGCTGTTCGCTTTGGAACGCAAGTTCCAGAGCTGCGGCTCGACTATGAAGACCAGTCTCGGAAACTGGATCAAGAAGAAATACAAACTGATCCGACGGCATAGAGCCAGCGCGATTGCCGAAATACAGGCCTCTGGTCTTACCGAGCTGGAGCTCAGAGAACAATTGGACCTACAGCGCGCTGAGCCAGCAGCACCAAAGCCCCGTACGTGGTTCGAGGACCCATCCAGAGCGCTCGCTGAGACACTGTGGCTCGGTAGGATCGGGTAGAGAGCTTCAGAGAAAGCTGGAGCTGTTCAAGAAGATGCAGAACGAGCTCGAGAAGGTGGGATCTGCAATTCAAGACACCGTCAAAACGATGACCGAAGAGTTCGGGCTCCCAGGCTCCTCGCCTATCTTCGCGCGATTACGGGAACGGCAATCGGAGCTCCAACAATATGGTCAAGCGCTGTTTGCGGACATGAGATTGAACGGAGAGTTCCCTCAGTTGTTCGGAGTGTCGGCGCAGTTCCTTCATTACCTCCTCCTGGCCCGAGAGGAGAAGATCAACATCCGCGCCAGGGTCGTACAGCACTTATGGGAGCTGACCCGGTTACAGAGAGCTAGGGGAGGAGGCCATGATCCTGTAGGTATGTCGTGAAAAGCCCTAGGAACTACGTGACTTGGTCATTAACATGATTACAGGGACTAAAGTACGGGACGCGATCTTAAAGGGCTGGGCTCCTCGCTGGCGATCCACAAAGGCTGCTGTCGAACGGTACAATCGCTATGTTGATCACCTGGAAAAGATCCCCTCGCCAGGCCTTGTGGTGCCTCTTCCCAGGAAGATCGAGCTGTCCGATCTCCAGAATCCTACAGAGGATCACGCTCTCTGGCAAGATGTTTGGTGGCCGTCACTCGCGACCCCACCGCTCTGGATCACGAGCGAAAACGTGAGAAAGGGTATCACAGCTGTCCTCACCTTGGATCGCTGTGAAGAAGAGGAGCGACGGTTGATCTGGGAAAGTGACAATATGGAGAGATGGTGGGTCCAGGAGATGCGGGCCTTGATAGAAGCGCGGGCGCATCTACAAGGTACGCGAGCCACCACATGATCGCCTTCAGCCCTGATCGATGGAATAGATGAGCCAGACCAAACCGCTCTGGAGCATCAGATCAGGGAGCATAGTTGGCTCGAATATCGATGGCGTTGCCCGACTCTATCGATCCATCGCTGGAAATCGATCAGAGATCAACTCGAGCCTCTGCCACAGCATCCAGAAGATCGTATGACCTCTGTGCAGCCTGTAGTGCTTCAATGGAACGAACCAGCGACCGTGTCGGACTGGAGATCTAGTGAAGGCAACAGTAGCCCCCACAGCAACTGTAGCGATGCGTACGATCGTGCAATGGCAGACTTGGACTTGGTCGTCGAAGAGCTAGGGGCCGTCGTCATTGACAAGCGCGACAGAGAGAGCGGGTCCGATCAGGATGAAGTAGACACCGGCTCTGAGATCGGCATAGAGCCAGAATCCCGCGACAAAGGACCAGGGCAGCCCACCCACGCCGAGCCGTGTCCTCCTGAAGATGACCTTGCCAGGATCGGCGGGCAGGACATCGACATCTTGGATGACTATGAGGTACGCTCTCAAGGGTCCCAAGCACGCCTGCTCTTTACTAATGATACGATCAGGAAACGTCAGAAGACCTGTGGACCTGTGGTTCCGTCAAAACCCTGCGCTCACAGCCAAGAAGTGGCCGTTGCCTGTCGGTTGACAGTCGCTCGGTGTTCCTGCACCCAGAAGAGATCGACGCACTGCGACGAACAAAGGTTCGCCTCTCAGATGCGCATATCAATGCTCTTGGTTCCTTCTTCAAGATCGGCTGGCCGCAAGAAGCATTCCCAGAAGAACCCAGAGACGTGATGATCTTCTCCACGTTCGCGATGCCACAGCTTCTGGTCGCAGGTCAAGACCAGACCCTTCGTCGAGCATGGTATGAGAAATACGCTGCAAGACGCCGACCAGCCGGTTCAGCTGAGCGTGGAGCGTGCAGTGAATCCCGCTACGATTGGAACTATTGCTGGTCAAGGTCCCTCTGGCTGTTTCCTCTTCACAAGAACGGGAATCATTGGATATTAGTTGCGGCAGATCTGGGAGGAAAGCGTATGGTGCTGTATGACAGCCTGCCGATCGGAGATTGGATCGAGGACATACTTGTAAGCATGGTATAAGGCTCGCGGAACGCCCCATACTGATCGAAGGACTCTTCGCAGACGATCAAGACAATGATCAGTGCCATAACGCAGATCTCAGACCGAGAGTTGCCCGGGGTAACTTGGTCGAACTGGCGGGCGAGCCGTGCTCCCGTGAGTGGACCTTTAGATCCTGCAGGACAGCCAACCGAACAATGCTCTAGGTTGTGCTGCAGACCAACGATCACGAGTGTGGTCTGTGGGTTCTTGCGCAGACGCTCGCCGTCATTCGGGGGTTTGGCCGTACAGGCCAACAGAATATGAATACATTCCGGAAATGGCTGTGGTCCATGATCATGAAAATCCCTGCGGCAGAGGATCATGACCACCAGGACCAGGCGGTCACTGACGACGAGATCGTATGGGTCGAATGACCTCCCTTAGAGTAGAATAGTAGGGTCGTCCAGATGCCAATATCATCCCTTTGTGCGAGCCCGATTGTGCACCTCGGCCGAGGTCTGTGAGCAGTCGGTCTGACATCCAATCGAAGTTGGACAGACCTGGGGGGGCTGTCTCCGAAGTCGGTCACCATATTGTGCGATCAAAACAAGCGTTCGTGTGCTCTTGGGTCGTTCCATCCTTGATCATTTTCGGCGATCCAAAGTCTCGGGGATGGCAGAGCGGGTTACCTTCTACGTATGTTTATTCATGACCTAATGGCCTCCGATGTTGTTCAACCTTGCGGGTTCCTGAGGCAACGATCCTTGCTCAGAAACAGTTGGTGATCTGATCGACGTGCTCATAATTTCGTGGATTTCCCACTATAAGAACATTCGTTAAGAGTGACACGAGCCTCGAATCTGCTGGACCGTGCTTCATTCTGCACGGTCTGGTGTTCAAAGACCTTAGGGTAACCAAGCCATGACCCGTAATGAGAGAACATCGATCGTATTTCTAGCGAGGCATCTGTGTCTAAAGACCAGAACGATCTGTCGCAGGGTAACATATATTCATTGATAATCTGAGTTCAAGTGCTAGTCTATCCAATGCTCCATTTCCCCAAGAGCTGTTGGGACTGATAATGATCGTAATACGCCGGTGGATAAGGAGAAGGAGAGTAAAAGACATGCTGATCAAAGCCGAGGTACAGAACCATCGACAGTGAGAAATTTGGGGCGCACGATCGCAAGGAGAGATCGCACTGAGCTAATGTAACTTCTGCTGCATCACCCGCAATAAGGACCTTTACCCTTCGAAGCAGGTCCTTTGTCCTTCCCAGATCTGTAGGAGCCATGCTGGGGCTGCAGACCAGGGATACTCATCATAGCGACTTGCCGTTCGAACTCCTCACGGAACTCGCCAGTCGCACGTTCGATCCAGGCGCTGAAATCGAACCGAGGAGCCGAGTTGAAGTTGTACGGAGGGCTCTGATCGTCGGTCGCGAGAGGCTGCTGGGTGGGAGCCGCAAAGAATGACACCCGACGTTTCTCGTGAGGAGCTGCAGGCTGGTCAGAGCCGGAGGTGTGCGCCAGACCTGCAAGTTCGTCCTCCTCATCGTTCGACATATAGTCGAACCCTTCAAGATCGCCAATATCGAACCCGCCAAGATCTTGATTGTTGGGAGAGTCGGAAGGTTCCACCTGCGTGGATGACGGGACTTGCGACGCTACATGAGCTATATGCTCTTGAACGCAAGTCTGCGTGGATCTGGTCAGGTCTATCAAAGGGCGGAGAAGCAGGATCAACTTACCTGCTTAGGACCATGGGAAGAACCATAGACCGGGCGATGCTCCTCGGGACGCTGGTAAGGTTTCTGTCTAGATCGCTCTCTGGACTCCTGCATTATCCAGTGAGATAGAACAAGAGATCTTCTGAGCAGGAGACGAACCTTCTTCAGTTGTTTGATAGTCTTCAGGACAGGCTTCGTCACCGGCGCCGTGTTCGAGGCCTTGAGCGCAGGCTTGAGCGAGGGCTTGGGATCGATTCTTGCCGAGGTCGATGCACCCACGTTGGATCGCCCTTGGAATGACTTGCGAATCCAGTCTCTCTTGTACACTGTCTCAAAGTTCAGCTCTGCTCTGTAGGAGCAGACGATCAGGACCTACGGAAGAAATCACACCCAGGAGCCTTGTTCTCCGGCTTGAGCGCCTTGGGGTCCTTCTCCAAAGTACCAGATCCCCAACGCCCGTTGGCTCTCTGAACCCATGAATTTGCGGGGCGCTTTGCACGCGGGAGATCTTGAAGAGCTTTCTCTAAACGCTCGGCGTCTCGCTTGTGGTTCAACCACTCATTACGCTCGTGACACACTGGATCGGCAATGTGATCAGCATATATGCTGCGATCTGAGAGCCGAGGGAACTTACGGAACATTTCCTCGCCATGCATTGGGCCACCTTTGCGTTGGACGTACTTACGAGCCCTCCGTCCGCAGGCACATTCCGGGCGCTCCTCCCAGCCTTCCTGCAGGTCTTGAGAGTCTTCAAGACCGTGGTCGTCGGGCATGGCTCGTGAGATCGATGAGGGAGGGTCGGTAATGATAAGCAGGTCGTGAAGGGGGGAGATAGCGGAGGAGGGTCGAGGAGGGGCTGGCGGAGCTCTGGAGATTGTCAGCGGTCAGCAATTTCATCTGCTATTTATGGCCCGACGGACCTGCTTGATCCTTGTTCGCTAGAAGCTGGAGCCTCCTGATCAAGAAAGCGTACAGAAAGGGCTTCTCCGCCGATCAACCAGCGAAAGGGGCGTTCGAGACATTCCGTGTTGGCAATCGCGGAGCAGGACGGATGATCGGAGCCGAGCTGGATACGAGCGTGAGTCATCGGGATCTACTCAGGGGAAAACGTGACTTACCAAAGAAGCATTCACCCGCCCAATCGGGCAACGCGTCATCCAGAAAAGATCAAAGATCTGACTCCGGGTGACTCACTCTGCGATCTGCAACGCCAGAACCTGAATGACTCAGTCCTCCGCGCCCCGATCAATAGGGGAACGCAAGTCCGGAGCAGACGTGCCGGTTGAGAATACAATGCGCGATCCACAGCGGCTCCTTAGGGTCGATGTATGCTGATTTCTGAAGGGCTTTGGTCGTCGCCCGGTCGTTGGCGCACGGGGGGCCAACGAGAACACCGACCCGATGACAAGCACCAGTGACCCAGCGACCCGACGGCTGGAGACCACCCGTTCTGCTTGTATTCTGTAGTCTGCTGGCTCGCCTGGAGGTTGAGAGGGTCGCCAAGATCGGCCAAGCGAAGCTGGTGCCGAGGATGACCAAGACAGGGATCAGCGTCGGGTCGATGATGATGAGAGGGGAGGGACGCCGTTGCTGATGGAGGAGCAGAGCGGTGGACAAGGTCGGCGTCCACCGCTCTTCAGCGCAAATATTATATATTACTATATATAACACATTGGATCACTTGGGTCTATGTTCTCTCTTCAGAAGGCCCATGAGAAAGGGACATGGATCGTCTGGTCATGGCGGCCCTGGAGCGATAGACAAGCGAGGATCAAAATGAGACGGGGCCATGTTCGGGTAGAACTGAGCCATAGATGGGTCTGAAGCACCTGCAGGAAGGTAATTATGAGGAGAAACGGGCCAAGGGGGGTGACAAGGGGGATTGAGAAGACCAGGATGAACGGTCGAATCCGACCACGCTCGTTCGGGAGGATCGGATTGCTGGAACGATGGGGGCTGGCCTGTCTGCAATGGCAGAACAGAGCGGAGCGGGGGCAGGGGCTGGCCAATGAACAACGAAGAACCAGTCGAGGTCATGGCGACCTGAGGATTGTCGTTATGGTTTTGCTCTGGACGGAGCGACTGCTGGACCAGGAGTCCTATAGGGTCCGGGGGAGGATAGCAGGCGACGTGAGAGCTATGGTTCGCAATGTCGTTCCCGTGGGTTGAGCTCTGCGCAAAGCCATTATGCGGTCGTTTGGGCCGTACGTTCTCCCGCTCATGGTCAGCGCTCGAGAGCCGACGCTTCCCCTTTCTGACCGTGGCCCGGCGCTCAGCTTCTTCCCCTGCCTCTGGCGATGATCGAGTAGAGTTGACCAACGAGAGGTTCCTCTTGAGCTTGACTGTTCGAAGGGACTCCTTCCGCAAGGAGACACCTCCCGACGACCGAGCGGGAGGAGGCAACTTATTGCGCCGCGCAAGTTCTTCGTTGTACGACCAAGTCGATCCGTCAGTGCGAATGATGAGAGGGGGGTTGTGATCGATAGGGTACCTGATCGCATCTGCAATCCAAACGCGGTCAGAGCTGTGTGAGCTGAGTGTGCAGCAGAGGACGGACCTTTCGACCAGCGGCGTACTTCCGCTCGGAGCGTGGGAACGTCAGTTGTATAGGCGATCCAGACCGGCCTGAGGTCATCATGATGCGTTGTCTGGAGATCCTTCTGCATATCGTGCGGGAAAGGACTCTCCCTGGGCCAGTTGACGAGAGTGCACTGATACTGAATCATGGCCTCCTCGATGTAAGGACCCCATCTATTGAACGATGGAGCTCGAGCGTTGGGCTGACTGAGCCGTATCGCATCATCTGAACGTTGAAGGTCAGTTCGATCCGAGATCTGCGAGAAGGGAACGGAAGTCAGCACGCACGAAGCAGAACTTTGCCTCTTTCCTTGATCGCCTCCTTCATTTCCCGAACTCCAGCTGTCTTTGTTCCTTCATGAGCACGCGGATCTACGAGCTCGTCCGGTGGAGGACAGGTTGTGATCGCGGCAAACTTGTGACTATGAGAGGCTCTCAGCTCGTTGGCTCCATGGATCCCAGACCAACGTACGTTGTCCAGTCTCGAGCACGAATACGTTCGCCATCTATCGTGAGAGAAAAGATCGACTCGCCCATCTGAGAGAGAGGTTCAGAACTACAGGCATTGATGGTGGGAGAGGATCTCACCCCGCGGAGCGCCTCAGACTCCCAGACCATGACCATATCTCCTCCGTCCAAGGGATTGAGACCAACGAGCTGAAATCTTCCACCGATCTGTGACTTCTTCTCCGATTCAGAGAACTGCAGAAACGGATGAGTGGGAGGGTCGCAGAAGGAAGAAGGTGACTGACCAGCCATTTCGCTGAGGCCGCCATTCGATCGAACAGTTCCTGTCGCTCCGTGGATCGCAAGCGATCATCTTTGGGAAGACTATGTTCTATATCCCAACGTTCAAGCTCCAGCTGAAGATCTGGATTGACGGCGGCCTGTTCCCGGTACGTGCGATGCGTGAGGGCGGGATCGTAGACCTCTGAGGAGAACGTCAGCGAATATTTCAGTACAGGAGGAAAAAAATCCCACCTCCCAAGGCCAGTTCTGTTCGAGCGCGCTTTTGGAACAGGTTCCAAGCGTTGGTCGTGCGTGCCAATGAAGAGAAGCCGCCGATATCCTTCCATAAACGATCAGGACCAAGACCATAACGTTCGCATGTTATGTCCACGATCGCGTGCACTAGGGCCTTGGCTACGCGACGACCCATTTTGGAGCTCTCGGGCAATGCACCGACCGCTCGAGGCCAGATCTTATGATAGTATGACGAGAGAAGAGAGAAGGCCCGCTGGCGACGATCCAATGCATCAGGGCTGTTCGAAGATCCCCGAGTGCTTGCCTGAAGCGCGTCGAAGACCTGTCGCTCTTCTGCATCCATGAGGTTGGGATCGTCGTCTTCGTCCGAGTCATCGTCTGGATCGTCCTCTTCAGCATTATCGGCCGAACGTGACCTGGATGGGGTTGGAGGTTCCGACGGAGGCCTGTCAGGTGCATTGGGATTTTGAGAGCCGCCAGAGCCCAGGGTCGAGTCGTTGCCATCCTTGTTGTTCACGGGGGGAGGTGGAGGAGCGGGGGGCGGATCAAAGCCGGCAAGTTGATCAGAAGAGGCCTGACCGGTTTGGTAAGAGAGGCCAAGAAGGGGATCGGTCTGGTCCGTCGGAGACAAGAACGACGGGTCTAAAGACAGACCCGTCCACAAATTGTTGACGGAATTCTAAAGCTACCCGATCAGAGGGCCTCAGACGACAAGAGCGAGCGAGATCGTACGCTTAAGCTCTCGGCCTGGCCTTGAGGTGAAAGGCCAGAGCTGTAGGGCCAGTTGTAACCCTTCGCGTCAAACGTTTCCGAGGTGGAGGGATCGAGGCAAGCGTTCGATGCTGAACTGTAGGGCATGGGGTCTGCGATGTCCACTGAATTGTCATCTTGGATCCAGGGGATAGACACGCACCGCAATTCAGGCCAGGAATTGGTTTGGTCAAGAGAGCATAGAGCATCGACAGTTCTTCCTGCGGATCGCTGGCCGGCAGAAGCGTCGGCGGAATCGTGTTTGGACCAAAGGGATCGACATCGAAAGATGATCCATCGAGGTCCTGGTGAGCATCCTTGTTGCTGGGTTCCGTGCTGGACCCAATGGAATTGAAGTTGCCCGCTGGATCTGCCTTCGAAAAGGTCTGGCCTGTTGAATATTCGAGTTCCATCAGCGTTCGTTTGCTCGAGGTCTGCAGGCAACTTACTGGTGTCCTGGAACAGATCGGGACGTCGGTTCTCCTTCCTATGGACGGGAATGATCTTTGGCCCTACAGCACGGCGAGACATATGAAGTTGATCTTAGATACAGTAGTACACTGTAGTCTTAGGCACCTTCGACCTTGTATGTCCGAGACAAGAAGGGTCCCGGACCCAAAGACAATCCACAACGCGTGGATACCATCACGTGATCGCACGCTGGTCTCTCTCAAACGATCGTTGTCAGAACGCGCAAGTGTCCCCGAACGAAAGCTCTTCGATTCATAATATCCAGCACAATCAATCAAATTAATATCTACGATCTGCATACTAGGCTCAAGATGGGAAAGAGGCATAGGGCAAGGTCGGGGAAGAAGACCGCGGGCTCGGGGAGAGGTGTACGCGATGCGTTGGTCAGCGACAGCGGTACATGATCTAGCTCGGTCATTGCACCTTCGATCTGACCAGCCATTAGGAGGGAGCCCGGAAAATTCTCCTAACGTTCTTCCCGGCCGTGCTGCTGATCTGAAGACTGACCTCAGGGAGTTCTCGCCTCAGTCAGTGACAACACCCCTTGGCGACCTGAACGAGGCCGACGAGGGCACGAGTGGATCGGATGATCGCTCTGTTCAATGCGACCTCACGGATGTTGATGAAAACTTCTTGCGAGACGAGCTTGGACTACTTGTGGACGTCCTAATCGATCGTGCAGAGGTGAGCCCTTCCATGCTCGTTTGAGTTCGATCACTACACGGTCCCAGGTGAGCGTAAGACGCGAGGCCCTTGCTCTGAGGGAATGGGAAGAGGCTGAATCCAACGGTGCGAACGGCATTCCAAGACCGGTGACGATTTTGGATCGCCTCTGGGCCTTGATGGACGTGCGTAGTGTGACTCCTTTGATCGGAAGGAGGCTCTGACAGCGCTTGGTACCAGCACTCGGAGACCAGAGAGCTGTCGATCGGTGGAGAAGGGTTCGTTGGGCAGGAGGGCCGGAATGAGGGAGGACGGCGTGCAACGGATAGAACTGTGAGCCCCGGAGATTCGCCCCAGGGGCCCCACAGTGCTGCTAGGCGGGTATAGGTCTGCGAACTAGGTGTCTGCGTTAGTAAGGCTCTGCCGGTGATAGAGACCGCAAGCTCACACACCAGTAGGGGCCTTAGATAAATCGATCCATCCTCGACGTGCTATGAACAACGCAGATGCGGTTGACCCATTTTACAAGCCATTGGTTCCAATCGGTGAACTGAATGAGGCAGATCTGGCGGTGATCAAGTTGCTCAAAGGAGCATTGACAGTGGTTAGACCAGTGGGAGCTTGTCAAGAGTGAAAGTGAGGTCGCGACCGACCTCGATCCCGACAATTTCATGGGTCTACGACCAGGAAAGAGCCCTGCGAGACCCCGGGGATCTCTGTGTAGACGGTGTGTAGACAGTGATTTGACTCGCGCGCGGTCTCCGACGATAAGAAGCGATCCGATGAATGGGAACCGAAAAAAAATAATATTGATCGGCGTTCCTAAGCTACAGATGATCTAGGAGCTGAGACTAAACATATTCTAAGTTGATCTGAGTGCCTTGAGAGAGGAGCGGCTCTGAAGTTAAGTGAGAGACCGACAAAGAGAACACGGGGGTTCAGACCCACCTTGGGCCAGGAACCGCTGAAGGAGCGTGAGAAAATGTCCCCAGGCCTGACCCCCACCATAGTCGGGTCTATTCGTGAGCGATTCTCGAAGTTGATCGACCCCAAAGGCCTTCACAGCTTGACGGTAATCTCTGGAACACTGTCGGGCGCGTGCGCGATATGATCGCACTGTTCGGGGATGAGCAGAAAGTAGCAGGCCGGGAGAGCGAGACGCACTGTGGTCGGCGAACTCACTCCTGAACCAGCGGGCTTGGAAGAGGTTCCACAGGCTTGCTGGCAGTGGCTTGGGAGATGGATGGATCAGGCCGTGGCAGACAAAAGCATGGTCGACTTCATAGAAGAGCGAAAGATAGTCGACGAGAGCCTGGCTCATGCACCGAATGGTGTACTCGATGGTCTTCGGATCGTTGTGCTGCATGCAACGAACGCTTCTGAAGATCACGTTCCACATCTTGCGGGCAAAGCGGAGGCCGGTGAGAGGGTCAGAGGGAGGATGATGCAGGCGATCGTCGACAATGCTGACGAACGATCCAAAGCATCCCGCTATGAAGGGACGCCAGGGATCCACGTCGAGCTTATCGGCGAGTTCAAGGTGCCATGGTTCGTCGTCCATTAGGCGGCAAAGAGTGAGAAAAGAACAACCAGCGGACACAACGAGCTGCCCTTGATAAGGAGCGGGGCTCAGGACCACATCAGTCCAAGGATCGAAGTGCGGAGAGGAGGAGTCAGAAGAAGATCACCAGTGTCTAATCACTGTCGGGTCAGGGTCTATACGATTGATGAGCATGTTGCGAAGAAGTCGGGTCGGGCCATCTAGAGGCCGAAGCGCCCAGAGAGCCGGCCGACGATCCCCTTTTGGACGGGCGAGACGGGTGCTGTTGGGGCGTTGATTAGATCATAACAGCGAGGACCCCTAACAGGCTGTTCAAGACCCTAAGCTCGATCCGGCCTGTTCGGGGGGTCTTCGAAGCAGCCTAGGGTGCCAGAGTGACGCTCGGCGGAGTCCCGGGGCGGACGCATTGTGCCGGCGTGTGAAGAGGGCCGGGCTATGATGTATGTCCGAGTGCTTTGGGTAATTGATGCGAGACTCGGCGCGTGCGCTCTGCACCGGACTTGTGTTTGATAGGCGTGGGTACGCGTGGTGCATAAAAACGGATCGGACGGGCTGTCATCCTGCCCACGTCGCAGTGGGCGGGCGTGGGAGTTTTGTACACGGAGATGACATCGGGCGGCCGGAGATTGGGACGGATGAATACGTGTTCGAATTGCAGTCAATGATTGCTGCGCATAGCTGGGAAGAGCGGCGCTGAGGCTGCTCCGCCGGCGGCAATACAATGGAGAAGCACGTCGTCTGGTTCCCGCGGAAACGCGAAGGTAGAAACCAGGGAAAAAGAAGCAGCAGGGCGAGTGAATTGAAGAGTTTGTTCGCTGTTGACCTGCCCCAGAGGCGGTGCAGAAGCATCAGCGATCGGCGAGGCAATACAATAATGATCTGTCAGTGGTATAACGCGTCGGGGTGCGATATCGCACTCGCATTCATCGCGCAAGGGATCGCCGTGTCGTCAAGGGGCTGCAACCTGCGCTGCTGATGGAGCTAAGCTGTATTCGGAGCACACCTCGGCGCACCGCGCTCGAGCCGCGGGCGTACGCAGCCAAAAGTAAACCGTATGCTGCGCTTTGGGAATTTCCACGGCGCTCCTACCCTGTCTGCCGGGCGTGTGCGTATGTGGGGGTACGTGGAGTGACTCGGCATGTCTGTTGTTGCTATATACGTATTCGTGGACGGCATCGGGCCCGAGGGGACGTCGGGAGAGCCGGGCGGGGAGGAACGGCCGCGGGCGCAGGTGATAGTTTGTGTGTCTGTTGTCGTGTCCGGTCTGGTGGGCAGGTGTGACGTGTATGCGGGGAAAATAGGAATTTCAGGGAGCTGTCTGTCTGTGGTCAAGCCGACCGGCCGAGCGGACGCGCTGTAGGGCGCGCGGGAGGGGAGGGGAGCGTTTGCCTCCGTTGAAAAGTGACTAATCGGCGAGGGTGCGGCGAGTGGGCGGCAGCTTGGGTCAGCCGCGAAGCAACCGTGTCGGTGAGTGGGTGCACATAGTCATGTTTACTGTACTGCGGAACATGAGCAATCCACGTCGGTCAGCATTCCGACCAGGTGGTATAAGTTTGCGCCTGCTCCCCGCTGCCCCCCTCCGAGCACCTCGCTGCCCCCAAACCGTTCTCCAAGCGCTCGCCAGCACTTCCCTCGCCAACCCGCTCTCCCGCGACGCACGCTGCACCCCTACCCTTGTCCCAGATCCGTGGATACACATCCGCGTTTGGCAATTGCAGTGCGGCAGACCTGACCCCTCGGTTCTTCCTCAAACGCTCACCGACAGACGCTCATCGCCCCTTGCGCCAAGCTCAGACCCGCCCTGACTTGCTTCGCACCCGTCAGATCGTCAGGCGCACAACCCGTTTCTGCGACCAGCGCCAGCCAAGAGAGACACATATAACCCGCACTATCGGCGGGCCAATCTCTTCTGCGCTTATCGGCCCCCGCCCTTAGCTGTCGCATCCCACTCCCGCGCCCAGCGTACATCCCGTCCGGATTTCTGCCTCCGCCCCTGACTCGCAACTGCCAAGTTCCCGCCCCGGCCGCCCTATATCTCCGGGCCCCCCTTCCAGCTCTCCCCTCGCCGTCGCCCATCCCCCTCTAACGCCCCTCCCTCCCTCACCACCACCACAACGATGAAGCTGCACTGCTCCGTCAGCCGTGCCTCGACGCTCTCGCGACACGGCTCGCCCAGCCCGCTCAAGCCCGTCTCAGGCGCTCCCCTCGCATCAGACACCGCCTCCCACACGGCGTCCTCCCACGGGCACTCGCACCAGCACTCGACGCACACCTACACCCTCGAGCAGGCGTCGTTCCCCTATGTCACCCTCGCCCTCAACAGCGGCGCAGGCTCCCCCGACCAGATGCCCGTATTCCACGGCGCGTGCCCAGTGACGGGCGAGGTCGTCCTTGAGGAGTCCAAGCTCCGCTCAATAAAGGACGTGATGATCACCGTGAGTGCCTCCCTCTCCCATACCCCGGGAGCGCAGCTGACACGCAGAAAGGTCGAGGGCCGCTTGTTCACCCCCTCGGGCGAAGTGACATCCTTCCTCTCGCACACGCTCTCCCTCATAACGCCCGCCTTCCCCCAGCCAGCCCCGCGAACCTCCACCCTGGACGGGACGCACACCCTCCCATTCTCGTTCACCTTCCCCTCCGTCGGGTCGAACGGCTCGCCGCTCCCGACAAGCTGGACATCCGCGCTCTCCCCCAACACGAAGATCGAGTACATCTTCTCCCTGCGCATCAAGCGCAAGAGTAGGACAGCACGTAGGGTATCCGGAGACGACGTGCTCAACGTGCCCATCATCTTCCACCCGCGCGTCCGTGCGGAGAAGCAGCCGCTGATCGCGTGGAGCGCAGCTGGCTTGCATAGCGAGTGGCCCACAGAGCGTGGGGCGTGGCACCTGTCCACAGCGACCATCCGCGGGTCACAAGTCGGGCAACGAGACGCACAACTGCGCGCGACGCTCGGTCTTGCGGCACCACTTGTTTACCCGGTACACTCCACTCTCCCGTTCACGATCACCCTGTCCGACGAGCGCAACTCTGCGCCAGACGTCCTCTCCGCGCCAATCGCAATCTCTGTCGACCTCCGACGCGCAGTACGCTACGTACCGAAGGCGATCCCGCACGCAGTGTCAATCTGGTGCAGCGCGTGTGGCTTCTCACTTTCCAAGTGCATCTGTCCGAAAGGCGGATGCCAACAAGCCCGATTCCAGGAGCAAGAATGGACCTGGGAGACGGTAGCGGTTGCCAACTGCTGGCAAGTGCCGCACTCGGCGCCAAACGTCCGCGTCGTGCGCGGCGAGATCGAGCTCGACGGCCCGCTCGAGCCGTCATTCTCCTTCGGCGGACTCAACGTCTCGTACGCCGTGCACGTGCGGTTCACGGCACCCGGAAAGGAGGACGAGCACTTTACGTTCGTCGAGCCGGTGACGGTGGTCTCCGAGCTGTCACCGGAAGGCGCATCCACCCGCCTCCCGTCCTTCTCCACCTCCACACCCCCAAGCCTGACCTCCTCTTCCTCTGCGCCCTCTTCTGCCTACTCGCCCTCCCTCCGCTCCGCCTCTCCCGCGCCCAAAGCGGTGCAACTGACAAAGACGCTCTCCTACTCTCCCACGCCCACCTCGTACGGCGACCTGCCCCCGTCATACGACTGCTCCCAAGTGCTAGCGGGCTACACCGGCCCAGTGGTGAAGCGACGGCAATCGCCCCCCTCGCCCCCCTACTCCCGGGCAAGCAGCGAGGAGCGGGAGATGCAGCTGCCCGTCAGCGCCCACTCCCGCGCTCCGTGCGGGGCCATCCGCATGGGACGCCCGGGGGAGAAGCGCCAGGAGGAGACGTGGATGCGCATGCAAGTGCAGGACGAGGATGTGCTTCTCGCCTGACCGGGCCGTGTATGATCATTCATGTTTTTTATCACTCAGTATGCCATTTAGTGCAGTTCTCTCCCACTTTTTCCATGTCTTTAATTGGGCTCTGGGGTAACGAGTAACATCCTTCTTGTTTGCTGCCTAGCGTGAGCGATATCCTGTCCTAGTTAGCAAAGTACCCCGCACCACTACTACTGTATTTCCAAGGAAACGAAAAAATAATGCAACTAATGCAAAATGATCCAAATCGCATCTCATTGAACTTGTGTGATTCATCGCACTGGACTTCTGCAGAGAGTCAGCGGCGCCCAGCCCGGGAATCGGTACCGGCCGCCCTGCCCGCCCCCTCAGCCGCCGCCCGTAAGCGCCTCCCGGGGAAGCATCAGGGGTGGCTCGCCCCTCTCGCCCCTCGCCCCTGCGGCTCACCCCACCGCACCCCGTGCCACACCGGCCCCGTATCCCGCTCGAGGCGGCCGAAGCTCGCTGCGGAGGGGAAAGGGCAGGAGAGATCCATGCGAGAGTTGCCAGGGTCTTTTCGCGGGCCCGGCGGGGCGGGACAGGTCGGCCGCGAATCTACGTGCCTGTCTATTACGCTCTATGATGGTGTCAGGTCTCGGGTTGGCTCAGTGGCCGGTTGTTGGGCCGGTTATCTCCTGCGGTTGACCTGAAGAATCAATGAAGGGAAGCTTCAATAACAAAAGCGGCTGGAGAGGAAGCATCTGTCGTATCCGTCTTTCTTCATTTGTTCCTCATTGGATACCAGTCCGTGTCGGGTGGTCTGGTTGTCTTTGTTGAGGATGTTTGGACTTGGAACAGGAAGGTTGCTAATAAGCAGCTGCGAAGGCAATTGAGCTGATCAAAGCTACACTTAGATGAGGCATTAGTTGGGTCTTAAGACATGCTGGACATCTTAAGGACGACGTGGGCTTCTTTGGCTTCATCCGGTGCTCGATCTTCTGGAAGCAAGAACTCAGGGCGCCCGGTCAGGATGGTTAAGGGTACTATGCTGGCGGATACACGTCGCCCTTGATGCAGAGCTGGTATCATTCAAACTGTCTGGTCGAGGCTAATGTCGAATCTACTTGTGACGATCGGAGCGCCCATCTGCACACTTGTGATCGTCATTTTCGGATGGCGGCTCTTTGCGCAGAGAAGGATACCTGTCCCTCCTGGTCCGAAAGGATATCCTATCATTGGCAACTTGCTCGACATGCCGAAGGAGCAAGAGTGGCTCGTGTTCAGTGACTGGCAGAAGACGTACGGCTCGTAACGTTTGCGTGCTCCCGTCATGTCTCGAGCGGCTGATGTTCACTACAGGGGACATGATCTATGTATCGGTACTTGGACAGCATTTCCTAGTCGTCAGCTCTGTCAAAATAGCTGCTGACCTGTTGGAGAAACGGTCCGCAATCTATTCTGGCCGGATGCGCTTCATCTTTGGCGGGGAACTATGCAACTACAACCGCGGGATAGCTCTAAAAGAAGGCACCTCTCACCGGGAGGCGCGCAAGTGTGCACACCGCGGTCTGAATTCGACGGCCGTGAAGCAATGGCAATGGTTGCAGGAAGAGGAAGCACACAAGACGTTGAGGAAGCTCGTGCAGTGTCCGGCAGAGTTTGCCAAGCAATTCCGCAGGTGCGTATATACCCGTCAAAAGAGTCGGTTTCTGAATGGGACACAGCAACGCCGCCTCTTCGATTATGAAGATTGCATACGGCTACGAGCTGGAAAGAGACGACGATCCCTGGCTTCATACTGCGAATCAGGTGATGGAAGAGTTCTCCGAGGGATGCTCTCCAGGACGATGGATGGTGGATGGGCTTCCATTCCGTTTGTCTCCCTTTCTCCGTGAGGGTAAACGTTCATATGCTGGCAGTAAAACACGTGCCCGCGTGGATTCCCGGAGCTGGGTTCCAAAACACAGCCCTCATATGCAAGGACAGAATAGATCATATGTTCAGTGATCCGTTCAACCTCGTCAAGGAGCGAATGGTGAGCTCTTCGATTGCAGTCCTGGACGTCTTACTAACATGGCATCAACTGGCCGTTGGTACTGTCATCCCCTCGATGACTGCGCAGCTGCTCGAGAGGAACAAAGAGAGTACCGACGAAGAGTTGATCAAGAACGCCCTCGGATCTCTGTACGGAGGTGGTGTGGACACAACGCCCTCTGCGCTGACAAGTTTCGTCAAGGCGATGTTACTGTATCCGGATGTCCAGAAGAGTGCGAAGGAGGAGCTGGATCGCGTTGTTGGTCAGGAACGATTGCCAGTCTTTGCCGACCGCAGCAAATTGCCGTATATGAATGCGCTTATCAAGGAGGCGAGTGATGCTTGGGCGCTAGAAGATACTGAATACTGATGTGATGACCAGGTGCTACGCTGGGCGACCATCGTGCCTTTAGGCGTCCCCCATAGGCTAATCAAAGACGATGTGTACAATGGCTACAGTATACCAAAGGACACGATTGTGTTGACTAACATTTGGTGCGTTACTTTGCGTATTCTACGAAGATGTCGCCTAACTTGCAAGTAGGCGTATGACACGCGATACGTCGACGTACGGCCCTGACGTGGACAGTTTTCGGCCCGAGCGATTTCTCGGCCCCAATCCAGCTCCGCAGGGGTTTAGCACCTCCAACACACGAGAGTTCGGCTCACCTTTGTTTGGATTCGGACGACGTGTTTGTCCTGGCGAACATCTTGCCGAAGCTTCGCTGTTCATAACGTGCTCCAATATCTTGGCCGCGATGGATATCAGCCCGGTCATGGGTGATGATGGGATGCCTTTACTTCCGGATATGGAATACAGCAGTGGGGTCATCGTGTATGCTTCTTCTCCTAGGTGTTAGCAGGAGTTTCTGATCATCTCATAACAGGCATCCGACACCGTTCAAGTGTAACATCAGACCCCGCTCGCCAAATGCGGCTGAGCTGATCAACAGGGGTCGCCCCACGTTGAGTCATTAAGCAGGGCTGCAACTGTGTTGTACGAGCAACTGTGGAGTTGGTGTCCTTATGACGTCGAACGTGGGGAGAATGATATCGTTTTCAGAAGGAACTAGGGTCGGCGCGCTAAATCAGGCTGTGCCTTCTGATGCCGGTCAGCACGTACCCTGTTCTTTCCACCTTCCTCTACTTCGTGATATCGACTCGTGCACTTGTAAATGGGCTCAAGGATCGTCATGAATGAGGCTTCGAACATCCTCTTCTTGCAGTGCGAACTGTTTCCAAGGCACGCAATCTCAGCGGGGCTTCCGTTGTATCGCAAGGCACACCTTTACGGCAGATCAGGGATCTGGTCTCTCGTCAGAAGCATGGATGACACGTGCATCTGTTGATTACGGACCGGGTTGATAGCACTACTCCGGTCCACACGGCAGGAGGAGAGCACTTCGGCTGAACAGCTTGAACGAGACGAGTACTTGAAACGTCGTCGGTCTGTCGATGTCGAATCAACTGGCTACTCTTGGGGTTCCTGTCTGTGCAACTGCACTGGTCTTGCTTGTTGGATGGCGTCTTTTGGGAAAGAAAAAGCTGCCACTGCCTCCTGGACCTAAGGGGTATCCTGTGGTTGGCAACCTCTTCGACATGCCCAAGGAGAACGACTCGCCCGTTTACAGCGAATGGCAAAAGACATACGGTCCGTGGTCTTACATTGCATCATAGCATGATCTTTATGTCGATTCGTAGGCGATATGATCCACATTTCGGTACTCGGCAAGCACTTCCTTATCATCAGTTCGCTCAAAGTCGCGGCGGACTTGCTCCAGAAGAGGTCCACATACTATTCCGGCCGGATGCGCTTCATCTTCGGTGGAGAGCTATGCCACCACAACCACTCGATGGTTCTGCAAGAAGGCGCTTATCATCGTGAGATGCGCAAGTGTGGCCATCGTGCCCTGAACTCGACGGCTGTCAAGCAGTGGCAATGGTTGGAGGAGGAAGCGGCACACGAGACGCTGAGGCGATTACTGCAGAATCCGACGGACTTTGTGAAACATTTTCATCGGTATGTAGGCAGATATCAGTTGATCCTCTTCTCACTCGGATGCAGTAACGCGGCGTTCTCGATCATGAGAATTGCGTACGGCTACCAACTCAAACGGGAAGACGATCCACTGCTTCGGAATGCGAACAAGGTCCTGGACAACTTCTCCAAAGCGTGTGCCCCGGGACGCTGGCTTGTGGATGTCATTCCCTTCCGTCAGTCTCTTCCTCAATGCAGAGGTTTATGCTCACTATCCATAATAGTGAGGTATGTGCCAGAGTGGGTCCCGGGCGCGGGATTCAAGAAGACAGCGCGGATATGGGCACACGAAAGGGAACAATTGTACAACGTCCCATTCGACTTTGTCAAGAAAGGAATGGTCAGCATGTTTCCAACTGTAGTTCTTGGATGTTTCAATGACTAATCGCACGCAGGTTGCTGGCACGGCCCTGCCGTCCATGACCGCCCTACTCCTGGACACCAAGAAGCCCCACACGAACGAAGAGCATATCAAGGATGCCATCGGCTCGCTCTACGCGGGCGGGACGGACACGACGCCGTCCGCGCTGACAAGCTTCGTTCTAGCGATGACTCTGTATCCCCACGTGCAGAGAAAGGCAAGGGCTGAGCTGGATCAGGTTGTTGGAACCGAGAGATTGCCGAGCTTTGGCGCTCAAACTTGCCGTATATGAATGCCCTGAGCAAGGAGGCGAGTCCGCTTTCCATGGCAAGCGTAATCTGCTGATGTCGTCAGCAGCTTCTGCGGTGGGGACCAGTTGTCGCAATGGGTGTTCCGCACAGGCTCATCAAAGAAGACGAGTATAAGGGTTACCGAATCCCGAAAAACACCATTGTCTTGACGAACATCTGGTCAGTCATGATGCCATTCTCAGCCACATCGACTGAAGCCGGCATAGGCACATGAACCGTGATTCCTCGGCCTATGGCCCCGACGTAGACGACTTCCGGCCGGAACGCTTCCTCGGACCCGATCCCACTCCTTGGGGGTTCAGCACGTCCAACACGCAAGAGTTTGGCTCGCCAGCGTTCGGCTTCGGGAGGCGCGTGTGTCCTGGCGAGCATCTTGCCGACTCGTCGCTGTACATTGTGTGCTCGAGCATGCTGGCGACAATGGATATCAGCCCTGTATCCGGGCCAGACGGGACGCCGGCTATGCCCGAGATCCAGTACACAAGTGGAGTCGTCATGTACGTAAGGTGGTACCAAGATAACGGTATATTGACAGACCAAAAAACAGACATCCGAAAGCGTTTCAGTGTAACATCAAGGCCCGTTCCGCAAAGGCGGCCGAGCTCATCAATGGCACTGCCTTATGAGTCGATTGGTTGACCGGCACGCAGAGTTGGGTTATTTGTTCGATGGGGCGGACAAAGTGTGTTAGTACGACATTAGATTCCGAGCAGGTGGAAATCATAGAGTAGATAAGAAGCTCGTAACATCTTGCAATGTATGCCCAGAGTCGGTGTTCATTGTCCGAGACGGAGGCAGATTGGACAGGCCTTCTCCTGTCGGCTGCTCCTGCGACGATCCACATCTGTGCTTGCGACTGCCGTTCCTGGTGAGATATGAAGGAAGGTATGTTGTGTAGTTGCTCCGGGAAGCGCAGTATGGATTGCGGCTGCGGCACATGACGCTCGTCATCATCTATCTTCCTAACTCGGTTGTCTCCTTTCTCTCGAGTGACGCGTTCTCTTCTTCTCCTCACCGGGAACCAAGGCTATGGGTTCCAGTCGCTACCAATACTCCACCCGCTAGGCATTCAACAGTACTGCTTTACCCCACCGGATCTTATATCTGCTGCAAAGAGGGGAATCGCTGGCACTGTAGCTCACGCCATTCCTGATTGCGGGATGCGCCGCGTTATTAGTTGTCCGAGGGGAAAGTCGCCTACAAACCTCGAGATACCAGCTCCTTCTCTGGAAGCATCAACTACGCACCGGAAGGCATAATTACTAGCGCCTGCTGTCTTTGCAACCGGTCCAATGCCATGGAGTCCTTCCCACCGTCTGCTATGGAGCGACAGGAGTTCTGATGTTGGAGGGGGTGTATATAATGACGGTGACGAGCAACTGGTCGCATGATCGCAAGTTGTATCGGTTCATCTGCCTTCATGTCGACCAATCTCTCCACATTGGGTGCAGCGCTTTGTGCACTTGTGCTCGTCTTGCTCTTCGGATGGCGTCACTTGGAGCGAGGGAAGCTCCCTCTTCCTCCCGGACCGAAGGGTTATCCGGTCATTGGAAACTTGCTAGATCTGCCAAAGGAGAACGATTGGCTCGTATACAGCGACTTGCAGAAGACGTACGGTGCGTGGTAGTGCCTTCGCCGCGAGTTTGATCGGCTAACCTCTATGTGTAGGTGACATTATGTACATCTCCGTGCTCGGCAAGCCCTTCCTCATCATCAGCTCGCTCAAGATCGCCTCCGACCTGTTAGAGAAACGCTCCACGTTCTATTCAGCGAGGATGCCACTCATATTTGGCGGAGAGCTGTGCAATTTCAACCGCTCGTTCGCGCTGCAGGAGGGCATCCCGCACCGCGAAGCACGCAAGGCGGGCCACAGGGCACTTAACGCGACGGCGATGAAGCAGTGGCGGGGCCTGCAAGAGGCTGAGGCCCACAAGACGCTGAGAAAGCTTCTGCACAGTCCGACGGAGTTTTCCAAGCACTTCGATGCGTATGTCCAGCGAACCGTTCCAGATGGCTCATTATTTACCTCGATCTTGGATACAGCAATGCGGCATCCTCGATCATGCGCATCTCCTACGGCTACGAGCTCGAGCAGGAGGACGACCCCCTGCTGCGTATGGCCAATAGAGCAATGGAGAGCTTCAACGCCGCGTGCTACCCAGGGCGGTGGATAGTGGACACGCTTCCCTTCCGTAAGACCCTCTTGTCTCTACGAAGTCTTCTTGCTCATTCGTTGGCAGTGAAACATGTGCCGGAGTGGGTTCCTGGCGCGGGGTTCCAGAAGACAGCCCGTGTATGGAGAGAGAGAGCAGAGCACCTGTTCAACGATCCATTCAACCTCGTAAAGGACCGTATGGTTAGCGCCTATCTAACATGTGGAGTTGTGTTATGACACATTTGCTAGAGAGCCGGTATCGCCCTTCCCTCGATGACTGCCCAGCTGCTGGAGACCAGGAAACCCAACACCGACGAAGAGCACATCAAGAACGCCGTGGGAGCGCTCTACGGAGGTGGGGTGGACACTACCCCATCCGCACTCACGAGCTTCATAATGGCGATGACGTTGTATCCTGATGTACAGAAGAAGGCGCAAGAGGAGCTGGATCATGTTGTTGGCAAGGAGCGGCTGCCGACCTTTGCGGACCGACCAAACCTGCCATACATGAATGCAGTCGTTAAGGAGGTGGGTGGCGATGATGATATCACAGCCGTGTCTAACGTAACCTTCTGAGCAGGTCTTGCGGTGGGCCGCTGTGGTGCCGATGTGTCTTCCGCACAGGCTCATCAAGGAAGACGAATATAACGGCTATCGCATTCCGAAGGACACGATCGTATTGACAAACATCTGGTTTTCCACTTCGCCGTGTCATTAAAGAGCGATCCTGATGAGCCAATAGGCACATGAACCGCGACATCTCGGCTTACGGCCCAGACGTTGACCGATTCCGGCCCGAACGCTTCCTCGGCCGCGACCCGGCGCCGCGGGGGTTCAGCACCTCCAGCACAAGAGAGTTCGGCTCGCCCGCGTTTGGATTCGGTAGACGTGTATGCCCCGGGGTGCATGTTGCCGATCCTTCGTTGTTCATCGTTTGTTCCAATATTCTTGCGACGATGGTGATCAGCCCAGTGTCTGGTGTGGATGGGAGACCGCTCCTGCCCGAGATCAAGTACACAAGCGGAGTTATTGTGTACGTGACCCAGTTGATTGACATTGCATGTTCTGATATGTTAACCTCAAGGCATGCCAAACCGTTCCAGACTTGCATTACACCCAGATCCGCCAAGGCGGTCGAGCTGATCAATGGAGCTCACTGACGAGTTGGCGCTTAATATTCTTAGGCATCCATGCTTACGTGATGTGCGGAGCGAAAAAAATGCCCGCGTGTGTCGCTCTTCTGCTCGGAGGCGATCACCATCAGCGAGTCCTGTATCTTTCGCCTCTTCTGCACATATACAGCTACTTTCCTATCTTGTATCACGCGGGGCCGAGCAGATTCTACTGCAGCCCTCGGCAGTATCAATATTTGGGATTTGTTCGCCCTGCTTTTGGCTATCGACCCACCCCTGCTTCTGCCGTCAGTTCCTGTGCCGATATCCTAGCGACGGCGGCTATAGTATAGGCTGACTGCGAGTTCTTCCGTTAGTATTTCGCTACCCTTTCCGCGGGACGAGCGCTAGAGTCTGTGACCAGCAATAACTCGTTTTGTGGCAGACTGGTATTTTCAAGAATGCAGCAACTCGTTGCGTGCGAGGGTCACATCTACTCAAATACCGTTGCAATGGGGGGACGATACACCCCAAATTTCACTCAACCCATCAGCTGCCTGCCTTACTGCGAACCCGCTGTGAAATGCTCAGTGTGACTCTGGTTATTCTAGCGACTAGTTTGCTTATATTCGCTTGCCGACGTCTCACGAGAAAGCCGATCATACCTTTGCCTCCTGGTCCGAAAGGGCTGCCTCTCCTCGGAAGCGCGCTTGATCTGCCAAAGGAAAATGAATGGTTATACTACAGCAAGCTTCACAAGACATATGGTATGTGCACGTCCAACAATTTTGGGTACTGGCGTTCTGACCCTGGTCGGCAGGTGATATCATACATTTCAATGTCTTAGGTCAGTCATACCTCGTTGTCGGCTCACTGCGCATTGCCTCCGACCTTTTGGAGAAGCGTTCGGCGATCTATTCTGGTCGGATTCATTTGAGCTTCGGTGGTTCATTCGATGACTGGAAACGATCTATGCTCCTCCAAGAAGGACCGGCACACCGAGGGTATCGCCGTTTTGCTCACAAGGGACTGAGCTCGACCGCCGTGAAGCAGTACGAGGGACTCCAGGAGCGAGAGGCTCTGAAGACTTTGCAGAAGCTGCTCGATGAGCCAGAAAAGTTCCTCGAGCATTTTAAATGGTATGCGGCGTCATCCGGGAAGAATTTCCGAGAAGTAACTAGTATTAATATGCAGGAACACGGCGGCGACGATCCTCCTGATTGCGTATGGTTACCAAGTTCAATGCTACAGTGATCCGTTTGTGCTGGCTGTCCGGGATGTCATGGATCGCTTCTCGACCTTCTTCGCTCCCGGGAATTTGCTTATGGATTACGTCCCAATGAGTATGTGGCGCCCATATTCTTCTGAGAAGATGATGATTGACTTCTGCCGCAGTTAAGTACCTTCCGGAGTGGCTTCCCGGCATGTCTTTTAAGAAGACGGTTTGGGAATTCAAGGTCCAAGCTGACAAGACCTTCGATGACCCCTATGAGGCTGTGAAGAAGCAAATGGTATGCGGTCGGCAATTTCCATGTGTTCTCTGTTTGATGAGAGCAGGCTGCAGGCACCGCCGTGCCATGTCTGACGACACAACTCCTTGAGGAAATGAAATCCAACGAGGATGAAGCCCATATCACTGGCATGACTGGTTCCCTGTTTCTAGCAGGATCAGATACCTCCGCTTCTGCCCTGTCAGCCTTTATGATGGCAATGATTCTCTACCCGGAAGTGCAGAAGAAGGCTCAGCAAGAGATTGACGCGGTTGTTGGAGCAGACCGACTTCCGGCTTTTCTGGACCGAAACAACTTGCCCTACGTTGATGCGTTAGTGAAAGAAGTTCTGCGCTGGCACCCAATCGCCCCCATTGGATTTCCTCATCGGCTCATTGAGGAGGATCATTATGAGGGTTACCGTATTCCAAAGGATACCCTTGTCATTACTAATATCTGGTCGGCTCTCTACTCTATCCACGTACCGATGCTAACTGTTAAGTGTTGGATCAGGCACATGGCCCGAGATGAGGCCGCTTACGGACCCGATCCAGAACGCTTCAAGCCCGAGCGCTTTCTTGGCAGCAATGCCGCACCATTTGGGTACAAGACGGCACAAACCCAGGAATTCGGAAGCCCGGCCTTTGGTTTCGGCAGGCGCCTTTGCCCAGGACAACATATAGCCATGTCGACACTGTTCATACTCTGTTCCAATATCTTAGCGACCATGACCGTTTCCCCAGAAGTCGGAGATGACGGATCACCGATTCTTCCGAAAGTTGAGTCCACGGGTGGGGTAATTGTGTGAGTCATGTTTCCATTATCGAGCAGATGTCTCGTTTATACTTTCCCATACGCCAGCTATCCTAAACCATTTCGATGTCGTGTTCAAGCAAGGTCAGACAAAGCGACGAGTTTGATTACTGAGAGTTCGTAAATTCATCGTAATAATGTACTTGTTGCCTGTGATGCACTAGACAGAAACGCCCACTGTCGTCTTTCGGTTGCGATACATACTTCGTATCCCAAGAGTTGGTGGGGTTCATGAAAAGTGAACTGCCGCAGTGCAAGAATTTCGGAGCCAAGCGTGGATGCCGTAGAGCCATCGCCAGGAGGAGTGGTTGCGTACGGCGCTTCCTAGCGCTTCCTACTCATGCACGCACGCATACCAGATATCCGATGCCATCCCGATCCCGCATTGGAAGCGAGATCTGAGAGGGTAGCCGCTCTGATCATGGACGGAGCATGAGCAGTAACGTAGTTCTCTTTGTACACTGCCGAATCTCACAGTGGACGTGTTGTAACGCGTAACACAGTCAGCTGATCTTAGTCATCACACACGGGAGCAATACTCTGGGCTTGGTGCGTCTTCTTCAGCGTGCCTGCTTCTCTTCTTTTCGCACAACCGTTGTGTTCCGTGGCTACTTTGCCCTTAAACGAAGCTGTTCGGAGGCAAGAGAAGAGTGGGAAGTGTGGATGGTGCCTGAAGATGGGATTGTTCTCGACCTGGTAGGGACTAACAGCATGGAGTTGGAGCCTCGCTGACCGCTTTGCCGCGGGTTCCGAGTCGTTTAGCTTGATGCCTGCGTGTTGAACAATGCATCGGCCCGAAAATGCCAAGACAAGAAGGAGGAAGGTAGTCCTTTGAAGGCGTTGGTAAGCTGTCTAGCAAATTAATTTCCAACGATACCGTCACTCGGTCCGACGACCGTGAGCTATGTGAGTGGTCGCTGTGACACGATCTCATTCATTCCGAAGAAGAAGCGATAGGACGCGCGGGCTCCTCACCTCCACAACCCGCAGTCGAGTGTGGGGAATGCGGGGGTACTCAACATGGCGAGTCGCCGACGTCACAGCTTGGCGTTGTCCAATCGGACGCCAAGGCGAGGGTCCGCACAGCCACATCCGAACGTCCAAACTCTCTTCCCTTGTGCTATTTGTATATGCCGGCGTCTCGGGACGACTTCTTTTCGTTCGTGATCCAAATATCCATACGAACCGGCTATCACGGCTTCCGGTCAGGTGGGACTGTCGGCCAATCATCGTTGTTCCGGCCCCTCACTTCTCCGCACCGTTCCCCCGCGGGGCTCCAGAAGAGGTAATTTGTGCCTTGTCATGTGGTTTTAAGCCTGATCAAACTTGATTACGCTCCTCGTGGGGCCAGTCAGCCGTACATTCTATCCAGACACACTTGCAACACAATCTGCTTCTAGCTTTTCAGTGGTGGAGGATGTCTCTGTCGAGATCCGCGCCGGTTGGCCGGCGTGTGCCTGTCGTGCGCCCGTTTTCAAACGCGTTCTAGGGGCACACAGAAGGGTATGTAAAGGCGCACTCTTCCTGCTGCTTCCCATACGCGCCCTGGGTCGACCTCTGCTCCAGGATCGTTCAATATGTCCGCTCACGACTCGAACGAGTATGACGAGGACCAGAAAGTTGAGTCAACCAAGCACCTCGAACATGTCGACATCAGTGCCAACGCCAGCAGTGGCGACATCATTGAAGTCATCAAGGCCCACAATGTCAACTTCGCGCAGGCTGCCGCAGCTGGGAAGTTGAACCCAAGGTCTCGCGACTCCTTCGTTCTTTACGGCTGCTGTTTCGTTGCTGTGCTCTGTGCTGCTGCGTATGTCACGGTTAACTTTACACCCTTACGCCTTCTTAGACCATCTTCTCACACAGGAACGGCTATGATGGCTCTCTCATGACTGGGATCAACATTATGCCCTACTATCAGGCTCGGTTCACCGATTCCGTTCTGGGCTCAACGACCGGCCTCATTTTCTCTATGTGTAAGTTTTCTGATACATTCCGCCGTGCTCCGCCCTCAACCTGAACCACAGACACCATCGGTCAGATCACCGGACCCTGGTTTGCTGGTCCAATTGCGGACTACTTTGGGCGTCGCGTCGGCATGTTTGTTGGATGTTTCTTCGTCGTGATCGGCTCCATCGTCATCGCCACGTCCCCTAGTCGGCCCCAATTCCTGGCCGGTCGCTTCATCCTGGGGTTCGGTGTTTCGATCGCTGTTGCAGCAGCTCCCACCTATGCCGTTGAAATCTGCCCTCCCATGTGGCGTGGCCGGATGACCGGTCTCTACAACGTAAGCTCCCGTCTTCGATGTGCGAATCCCATTAACGCTGCCGACAGTGTGGCTGGTACCTCGGATCCATTCCTGCTGCTGGCGTTGTTCTGGGCACCCAGCACATGCAAAACGATTGGAGCTGGCGGATTCCCCTCCTCCTGCAATGCGTCCCCTCCACGCTTGTCTGCCTCACTGTTCTCTTCCTGCCTGAGTCGCCACGCTGGATGATGTCGCACGGGCACGAGGCAGAGGCTCTTGCCTTCCTGACTCGGTTCCATGGCAATGGAGACGTTGAGAATCCCATCGTCAAGCTTGAATGGCAAGAGTTCAATGACTCTATCCGTCTGGATGCTTCGGACAAGCGCTGGTGGGACTACTCAGATCTGTTCCGCACCTCCTCAGCAAGATGGCGCAGCTTGCAAGTCATCCTCATGGGTGTCTTTGGTCAATTTTCCGGCAATGGTCTCGGATATTTCAACACTCAGGTACGCATTTGGTTCCGCTCTACTACTGTCCGCTCACAATGTCCCTCAGATCTACGCCGCAGTTGGCTACGATACCTACATGCAATTTGTGCTCAATCTTGGACACAGTTTGGTTACGGCAGTTTGCGGTCTGACTGGGGCTTCGCTGGATGATCGCTTGCCTCGCCGTGCGACGCTCATCTTTGCAAGCATGGGCTGTGGTGCCATGCTTGGTCTTAACGCCGGTCTCTCCAAGCTTTGGGACGAACAGAGTGCGTATCGACCCTCACTTGAATCCTATGCACGTACTGATACTCAGAGTAGCTGTGAAGAACCTCAATGTCGGCCGTGCTGCCGTCGCCAGCTACTTCCTCTTTAGTGTATCGTTCGCCATCGGCTACACGCCTCTCCAGGCCCTCTATCCAGTAGAGTGTCTCGAAACCACGACTCGTGCCAAGGGAATGGCCATGAACGGCTTCATTACTGGCGCTATCTCCTTCATCAACCTGTATTGCACTCCCATCGCCCTGGCGAATATTAAGTGAGCCATATCTTCACGAGTTTTATATACGACCTAACGCGTGGGTACAGGTACTACTATACGTTTATCTTCTTCGGTTGGGACTTCTTGGAGGCATTCATCTGTGAGCATGACATCCCTGACCCTACTAGGAAGCCCAACTAACATAGGCTTGTAGGGTGGTTGTTCGCTGTGGAGACTCAGGGCCGCACTCTCGAAGAGCTTGAGGAGATCTTTGGGTCCAGCTGGCCACCTCGCGAATCCACCAGAGTCAAGAAGCTCGCCGTTAAGAAGGACGGTGAGGTTGCAGTACTGGAAGCTTGATTTACGATGGGATGCGGAATGATTGTATCTTGGAATTATGATATATCTGGGAATCGAGAGATCTGATTAGTACCGCTTCGCGGTCTCAGACAGCTATGCCGTGGTGGCTATGAGTACTGTCCAGCTTTCGGAGCCTTGTCGTGTTTGATCATAAGTGGTTGGTATCGACCATTAGAGTATACTATGGAACTGCGTGAAGCACTTCCTTGACAAGTGTGGGAGACCAGATTAGAAGTGCAACATATACAAGCGAGCTCGCGTGGAAGAGGAAAAACGGAGCCAGAGTGTCGGGCGCTTCTTCGCCTTCTTCCACCTTCGAGCTTGCAAGGAACGTCGTGGACGCCCGCTTTCCGTCGTATCCTTCATGCGGCCCGTGTCGAGCCAGCATATCGGCCATGTTCTGCGGCTTGCGGAAGCTGGGTTTCCTCCTGCAATCGCCTGCCGTGCCTATCACATGCGGTTGGCTTCATGATCCCTTGTGCGTCGTCGTGCTGCCCTATTCCTGGCGCCAGCGCAACCCCTTCCAAACGAAGAATTCGACCGCCAGTCAAGCAATTCGGCTCATAGAGCATGCGCTGTAGTGGGACATGAGATGGCTCATGCGGTTTCTGCTCGCCCAAGACAACATCTAGCACATCGCGCAAGACACGATGGCAGGCGCTGCAGCTGTTCCCGCACTTCCCTTGTCGTGGGCGTGTTGCTCATCATGCCGTTGATGGTCCTCGTACCGTCCATTATTGTTTCGCTATTGGTTCTAGCTCCTTCGGCGGTAACCTTGGCACCACAGATTCCTTCGATCGCCAGCTTTCAACCATCCTCGGGCCCACCTTTCATCTTGACTCCAGCCGTGCGCGTTCTGGTCGACCCCAGCTATGCGAACACCGGCTCGCCTTCATTGATCGACTTTGCCAACACATTTCGGGAGGACTTGCTGGAGATGTCGGGCTTCGACTATTTGCCGTCTGTAGTGCCGACATCGGACTTTGGCATCGGTGTTGCGATCTACCTAACACTCGGAGCAGGAAACTACTCGCTCTACAACGGCGAGCCGACCGAAGAAGGCTATGAGATCGACATCAGCAGCGATGTCATCACCATCAAGGGAACTGGCGTTCTGGGTGCGTGGTGGGGAACGCGATCGTTCCTGCAGCAGGCAGTTCTTGGCGGCACACCGTCGGGTTTCATGACTATCCCGGCTGGCTCTGGATGGGATGCGCCAGGCTGGGAAGTTCGTGGTTTCATGCTGGATGCCGGTCGGCATTGGTTCGAAACATCATTTCTTAGTATGCTGTCATTTGCATCTGTGATCGCGGGGATCTGATTCGTCTTTCAGCGGATCTTTGCATCTATGCGTCCTTCTTCAAACTGAACGAGTTCCACATCCACGCGTCCGATAACCTCTGGGATCCGAACTGGCTCTACACCGATCTTTGGCCAGAGCTCTACTCCGGTTTCCGGTTCCGACCCGCCGATGGTTCACCCAACTACGGAGTCGTCCCTCAGCTCAACGACAGCTGGTCGCAGACTGACTTCCAAGCCATGCAAACCGGTTGTGCGGCACACGGAGTGACGATCGTCCCGGAGATTGACACGCCTGGACATTCGCTCGCTATCAGCCAGTGGAAACCTGAGCTCATGCTCGCCGGCAATCCGGACCAACTTAACCTCTCCTACCCCGACACGATCCCGACGATTCAAGGGCTGTGGCAAGAGTTCCTGCCATGGTTCACTTCCTCCGAGGTCTCCATCGGTGCCGACGAATATCCATCCCAGTACGCCGACGAATACATCTCCTTCGTGAACGAGATGTCCGACTATATCTACGCGCAATCCGGAAAGAGCATACGCGCCTGGGGCACATACGAGCCTTCCGACACCTCGTCCATCTCCAAGAGCGTCACCATCCAACATTGGGACTTTCCAGGCGACACGATCCCCGTGCAGCTGCTCGCCGAAGGCTACCGGGTGATCAACAGCGAGCAGACATTCCTTTACCTGGACGGGAAGACGTCCGACGGGGACGAGTTCCCACTCTCGCTGAACGAGCCGCTCCTCTGGTCGGGTGCACCGGGCGGCGCAGGCTGGGCACCCAACATCTTCTCCGCCTCCGACGCGTCTAACAACACCTACCCCGGTGCGCCAGGGCTGAGGGGGGCGATCTTCGCTCTCTGGGAGGACTGGGGGAACAATGCGACCGATCCATGGGAGGTGTACCAGCAGCTGGCTCGGAGCGTTGCCATCTTCGGGGAGAAGACGTGGGCTGGGTCCGGCGTGCGGAGCACGCAGCTGACCGCGGGGACGTTCAACGCCAGCTACCCGGTGCTGAACGCCCGCGCGCCGGGGCAGAACTTGAACCGGGCCGTGCAGCCTGCGTACGGGGATATGGTCTTCTCCCTCGATCTGGAGGGGCACGATTTTACCACGAGCGGGCCCGTGACCACAGGCGTGCAGAGCGTAGCACCGCCGTACACGTTGTCGTTCGCCGTCACACCGACTTCTGGGACCGGCACGCTCTTCAGGGGGGAGGACACGGCCCTGCTGGTGCAGAACCTCACTTTCGTAGACGTTGCAACCAACACGTACTTCTCGCTCCCCTTCTCGCTCCCGCTCGGTGTACCCTCGGTTGTAGAAGTGCACGCTGCCGCACAGTACACCTACGCTATCATCAACGCGCAGGGAGAGGTGTACTGGACGACCCTGATGGACATCTGGGGCGAGCGCATGCAATTGGGGAACATGAGCTTCCCGGCGCCTGCGCTGACGATCGGGGCAGACGGGTTTGAGGGCGCGTTCGGGCTGGTGCAGCTGAGGTTGGGGGCGTAGGGAGTGCGGCAGAGGAGGATCGTATTGCCTTTGGCTAGATATGATACATTGTGCTCTATATTCTATTGTACAAACCCTGAAATCCGCCCAGAAAGATCCAGCAGCCTAGCTCGAGAACACCGGCATAACCGGGCTGACGGGTGTGGCGAGCTCCCTCCTCCCCCATCCCTCTCCAAGGCCCTTAGCGCCCTTCTTCCCCCCGCTCACGAGCGCGCCGAGGTCCAACTTCCGCAGCGCCATCTCTACGTCCTCTGGCTGCTCGCCCTCCCACCCGCGCACGTCTACGCCCAGCTGTCTCTCCCTTGCTAGGGAGAGGAGCGCTGGGTCCAGCAGGCACGCGTGTAGGAGCGCGCGGATGGTGCTCGTTGGTGTTGAGGATGGGTGGAGGACCGTTTGCGCGGGAAGGTTTTGCAGGAGCTGGAGGGCGAGCGCGGGGGCTGCGCAGGATGAGGAGGGGGGGATGGTGCGCGAGGAGAGGTGTCGGAGGGTGTCGTAGAATGCCCAGAGGCGCTGGACGGTGGGCGCGGTCAGGCTGGTTTGGGCGGTGACGTGCTGGCGGATGAGGAAGAGCTCGCTGTGCAAAGGAGGATGTTAGCAGGTGTGGGTGTGGGTGGTGTTGGTGGGAGGGGGACGTACAGGTCGAGAAGGCGGACGACGCCCGCGCGGGTTTCTTCTGCTTGGGAGCCGGTGCCCCAGCCGCCTTGCACATCGCTCTCCCGCAGCCACTCGTTAACGCGCTCGAGCGCCTCCTGGCAGCTGAGCGCGAGGTGCGAGTACAGGTGGCGGTTGACGTTGCCCGCCTGCGCTTCTGTTTCTGTTTCTGAGTCTGTTTCCATGCCCATGTGCATCTGGGTGGGGGCGGGGGTGAGAGCGTGGGAGGCGAGGAGGAGGACCTGATGTCTTGCGTCTATGAGGGTTCCGAGGAGTGGGGAGCGGAGGGGTGGGAGGAGGAGGCAGATGTCGGCTGCGAGGGGGAGGGCGGGGGAGGCGAGCGGGGTAAGCGTGCACGCGGGGAGGGAGGCGAAGTGGGAGGCGGGGAAGGTGGGCGGCGTCGCGGGGGTGAGTGTCGTGCGAGGGGAGAGGGGTGGGGGGTGGAATGCGAATGGGGAGGGGGAGGGTGGGCTGGCCTGCGTGGGGGTGGAGGAATAGCAGATGTCCATACTGCAGGAATCCATGGTTGCTCGTGAGTGAAGTGGTTGGTTGGTGCTTGCTGTGATGCGGACTTGGGCTTGGGCGGTCGGTGTCGAGTTGGCTGAGGAAGTGGGGCACTAGAGTAGAGCTAGTTATATGCGCCTGGCTCGAGCTCAGCTGCTCGCTCCCGCAACACGCCCATAGAGCCACGCCGAGACGATGCCATGCAGCAGTGAGGGTCGAAAGCTGCACCCGCACTCAGCGTGCAAGGAGGCGAGACATGACAATGACGATTCATCGTCTCGGTCCCTCCGCGCGCGCCCTCAAGTGCGAGACATCCGAGACGCTCTGGACCCATACAACGCCGCGGCGATCTGCCTTGCCAGACTGGCGGATGCGGGTCATTGGCTGATGCACGTCGTCCTGATCGGGAGCGCGGTGGTGGGGAGAGAGAGTGACGCGGATGCCCAATGGCCCGGATGGGCGCTTGTCCCGGGTGCTGTCAGGGGTGGCTGTGCATCAGGAGCGCCGGCTGTCGCCTCACACCTTTCGCCCTCCGCCTGCACCCACGCCAGACCGCTCACCAGCACGGACTTAGGCTCGACCTCGGCTTCGGCCCCAGAGTGCCAGTATGGCCGTATCCTCTACCGCGACCGGGCTGGACGTGAACCCGCTGATGTCCGCCTACAAGCGGCGGCGTGACGCTGCCCGCCTGGGCGTGGGGGCAAAGTACGAGTCTCAGGGGTTCATCTCCTCCGGCACGTACGGCAAGGTGTACAAAGTCCTCCTTCTTGCGCACTCGACGGCCGCTACGCGCGCAGGCGACCTGAGGGGAGAGCCGGGCCAGGCGTACGCGGTGAAGAAGTTCAAGCCGGAGAAGGAGGGCGGGGACGGGTATACGGGCTTGAGCCAGAGCGCGTGCAGGGAGATTGCGTTGAATCGGGAGATTAGGCACGAGAATGTGATCGCGCTCAGGGAGGTTATTCTGGATATGAAGGCAGTGTTCATGGTGTTCGAGTATGCGGAACACGATTTCCTGGTGCGTCGCGCTATGCGTATCCTCACACACGCACTTACTCTGCACAGCAAGTGATCCATTACCACAGTACGAACCACCCGCGGTCCGTTCTCCCGCTAGGCGTGCTCAAGTCCCTCCTCTACCAGCTATTGAACGGCGTCGCCTACCTCCACTCGAATTTCATAATGCACCGTGATCTCAAGCCTGCAAACATCCTCATCACCGACAAGGGCGTGGTCAAGATCGGCGACTTGGGACTGGCGAGGGTGTTCCACCGCCCGCTCGTCCCGCTCTTGAATGGGGACAAGGTCGTCGTTACGATTTGGTATCGCGCGCCTGAGCTGCTTCTCGGCGCGAAACATTATACTACTGCTATTGGTGCGCAGCACGGAGTTGAGATACTGTGCGCGGCTGACTGGTGAGCGCAGACATGTGGGCAGTCGGGTGTATCTTCGCGGAGCTCCTCTCCCTCCGGCCGATCTTCAAAGGTGACGAGGCGAAGATGGATGCGTCTAAGAAGCTTCCCTTCCAAAAGGACCAAATGCTCAAGATCATGGAAGTGCTCGGCGTTCCCAGCGTCGACGAGTGGCCCTTGCTCGCCTTGCTGCCCGACTACCCGCAGCTGGGGGCAATCGAGCGCGAGCGCGCGCGGCAGGATCCCACCAAGCCCCGGTTCGAGAATAATTTTGGGACGTTCATGAACCGGCATATGCGCTCTATGGACTCGGGCCGGGCGGTACTGCAAGCGCTGTTCACGTGGGACCCGGACCGCAGGCTCTCGGCTGCGGACGCACTGTATCACCCGTTCTTCACTGCCGACGCACCGATGCCGACGAAGAACGCGTTTGCGCATGCGACAAAGGCGTACCCTCCACGGCGGATCACCGCAGATGAAGGGGGGCTGTTTGCGGAACCAGCAGCGCCCCCGCCGGCCCCGCAAACCAATACGGGCGCAGCGACTAGCCAGCGGCCGGCGGCGCCCCCCGCGCCTTTGGCGGGACAGCCACAGGCGGGGAGCGTGCTGGTTGGGACTAGCGGGGTGGGGGGCGCGGGGCAGGGGGCGAGGATGTGGAGTGCGCAGGCACAGGCGCAGAGGGGGATGGCGAGGAAGAGGCCGAGGTTGGGTTGATGGGGCGTGGTTTGGCGTGTGTGGGGAGGCTCTGGGAAAGTCTGGGGAGAAGAGGGTATGTGCGGGAAGGGAGTCGCATTGTACACTACCATGCAAGCTGTTCTACGAATCATAAAGCACATATCAAGGTCATGGCTAGCCATGTTTCTTATTCGGTGGTGTGCTGGAGCGCAGGCTAACAGCATGGTGACGCCTGAACGAAAGAACCCGCACAGGGGAACAAGGAGTCACGCGCGACAGTCGCGTCGGAACATGAGCGTTGCCGCATGCCATGACGTACATTCGGTGCTGCATACCGCACAGAGCCTCGACGCTTCGAATCCCCTGAGCCCATTCAGGCCGATTGCAAGCCATATGCAGCAGAAGATGGTCAAAATTGTATGGCCAGACCGGCGTCCAGCTCACCTAGGCGGGCCATCCGCCGAAATCGCGCCGAGATCTCGGAGGCATTCTGCACACCTCCGAGGCGTGCCCTGCCGTTTCTCCGGGCGAGTGTGTCGCCTCATGCACATGCAGCCGGGCGGGGCTCCACCGAGTATAATTGACCCGTCTGGAACTGTCGCCATGCCCCTCTCTCCGCTCCCAGCTCCTCGCTCTCCCTCCCCGCTCCCGGCCGATAGACAACAGAGATGGCGAATGAGACTTTGCCAAAGTGGTGGAAGGAGGCGACTGTCTACCAGGTGCGTTGGGCTCCTCTTTATGCGCATATATGTACTTGGGCTGACTGGAGCAGATCTATCCCGCTAGCTTCAAGGACTCGAACGGGGATGGGCTGGGCGACATCCCCGGCATCTCCTCAAAGCTGGACTATATCCGGGATCTGGGAGTGAACGTCATCTGGATCTGCCCGTTCTACAAGAGGTGCGCCCCGCGTCCGCGCCCGTCGTCCAGTTCATGGGTAGATGCTGACCTCACCAGCCCGCAGTACGACATGGGCTACGATATCGCCGACTACCAGGACGTGCACGCGCCGTACGGCAGCAAAGCGGACGTTGACGCGCTGATCGCTGGCACGCACGCGAGGGGGATGAAGATCATCTTTGACCTCGTTGTGAACCACACGTCGCACGAGCACGCGTGGTTCCAGGAGAGCAGGAGGAGCAGGGATAGCCCGAAGCGCGATTGGTACATGTGGCGGCCCGCGAAAGTTGTGGACGGGAAACGCGTGCCGCCCAATAACTGGAGGAGCAATTTTGGAGGCAGCGTGTGGGAGTGGGACGAGCCGACGCAGGAGGTGCGTGCTTCCGTGCGCTATATGGGCTCCTGCTAACGCTGCGCGAAAGTACTACCTGCACTACTTTGCGGTGCAGCAGCCCGACCTCAACTGGGAAAACCCCGTCGTGCGCAAGGCGGTGTACGCGACTGCGGTCAACTACTGGCTCGACAAGGGCGTCGACGGCTTCCGGATCGACACTGTGAACATGTATTCCAAGTTCCTCGATTTCCCCGACGCGGCCGTGGTGGACCCGAGCACGCCCTGGCAGCCTGCGGACAAGTACTATTCGAACGGCCCAAGACTGCACGAGTTCCTCAAGGAGATGCACCGCGAGTGTTTCTCAAAGTACGATGTTGTGTCCATTGGCGAGTGCCCCAACACGCCAAACTTCAAGGACGTGCTGCCGTTCGTCAGCACGCAAGAGAAGGAGCTGGACATGGTCATCCAGTTCGACCTCGCGTCGCTCGACCACGGAGGGGGAGAGCTGCGGCTCTGGCGGAGGGACTGGAAGCTGCATCTCTTCAAGGCTATCACCGAGGACGCGCAGATACTCGCTATCCCCGAGCACGACGCGTGGTGCACCACCTATCTGGAGAACCACGACCAGGCGCGCTCGGTCTCGCGCTTCGGAAGCGATGCGCCGCAGTTCCGCGTGCAGAGCGCAAAGATGCTCGCGACCTACCTGCTCACCCTCTCCGGCACGCCGATCGTCTACCAGGGCGAGGAGCTCGGGATGGTCAACATGCCCCGTTCGTGGGACGTGGAGAAGGAGTACAAGGATCTGAACACGGTGGACTACATGAGGGAGCTGCGGCGGATTGCGGGCGACGACAAGGACATGCTGGAGAAGGGCATCTACAGTGCGCAGATGACCGCGCGGGATCATTCTCGCACGCCGATGCAGTGGGACTCCTCGCCCAACGCCGGGTTCACCACCGCCAAGCAGACGTGGATGCGCGTCAACGACAGCTTCACAGAGATCAACGCCGCTGCGCAGGAGCAGGACGGCAGTTCCGTGCTCGCGTTCTACCGCACGCTCCTGAAGCTGCGGCACACGTACAAGCAGCTCTTCATTTACGGCTCATTCGAGCTCTCCGAGCCCGATAACGAGGACACCATGACGTTTATCAAGCGCCACGAGGAAGACAACGCGCTCGTCCTGCTCAACTTTACGAAGGACGACCAGCCGTTCGTGGTACCATCGCGGTTCAAGGGTCGGCCGGAACTGCTCATCAGCAACCTGCCGACAGCGCAGAAGCATGTGCTCAGACCGTACGAGGCGAGGATCTATATCAACCATGATGCGAAGACGATGACGAATGGCGTGTGACGCGAAACCTTAGAGGATCAGGATAGGTCACTAGTCCCAATCGCATTGTAATGGACTTTTTGCGCACAATCCATTTTCATAGTTCACCGCGTTGTATCAAGCATGGACGCCCCACTTGTTATCATAAAGCGTTAGCAACAAACATGTTTGTACCCTTTTCTCCTTCAGGCACGCCAACGCAAAATTTCCGCCGGATCCCATTGTTTGCCTGGAGCATTGGATAGAGTCCAACTTCAATTCAGCCCAGAGTCCACACTGCTGTTGTCGGATCGCTGTAGTCTTGACCTGCTCCCACGCCTTGAGCGTACTCGGCGGCGACGCGTCCGAGATAAAGACGCCTCGCGCGGTGGACGGAACTGAGCCTGTGTACTGTGCTTGCTGACCGGAGGTGCCCCCGCCCTCCACTCGGCCATGTCTCCCTGGGTTGCTACGTTCGCCATGTGCTCTCCGTCGGACGGTCTATCATCGGATTGCATACAGAGCATACGATTGGTACATACGACTCTTACTGAAACTATCTCTCTGCAGCCGAAGCGGCTGCAGCTAAACGTTAGGAAGGCAAACCTGATCCAAAACGAAATACAACCCGGAGAAGTAAACCAGAGCTAGCCACGCAAGAGCCAGCCCTGTCCAAGGAATGTCTCCCACTGCATCCTCGCACTGTTCCCTCCCTTCCGCCGCGCCCCTCCCGTGTCCGTTCCCGGCCCTGGCCCGCTCAACGTCTTCTAAAACCTCGCTACCGCTGCACATCTCGATGATCTGCTTCAGCTCCTCGACCGATGCTCGCAGGAGGGTCGAGCGGGGCCACATATGCAGTCGTTTTTGCTGGATCTTCAACGCCTTCCTGGCCGCCTCGGCCGCCTCTTCGAGCCGACCGAGGGCGAGGAGAGATCTAGATAGCCAGAGATATATTGAAGGTATCGTTTCCTCATTTGGTAGGCAACCCAAGTATGGATGTCCGTCCCCCATCCTTTTTAGGATAGGCACTGCTGCTTCTGCACGCCCGGACGAACAAAGATTAGACCCCACCGCTTGTACAAGATTCCACAAAGAATCATGGTGCCAAACAGAGTACCACAGATCAGCGAGCACGTACTCCAGATCATTAAGCACATTAAGAGCCTCCTCAGTCTTCCCAACATCCAGCAGAGTTTGAGGGTACATGGTCCACATACCCCGATTGCCCAAACCGGGCAAAGCAGAATATTGAATCCTGGCCTCTGAGACTATCGCAAGAGCCTCCTCCTTCCATCCCAAGTCTGACAGGGTTTCTGCTGCAAGGCAGAGGCCTGTCGGTGCACCCAGCTGACGGATGTGTCACTTCAGCTGGAAACGCGCCGGTAGCCACTCTGTAGGGACTGTAGCGTGCTCAGTATGCATTGGTAGGTACTTCGCCAGTGCGGCGTAGATGGCTTCTGCGCACTGCAAGTCTTCGTAATAGGGAATGCTGGAATAAAACCATTCCCGTCCTTCCGCCCACTCTGTGTCTGTTTGCCTCAATGCGAAGCATTCGCTGAGAAGACCGAGACCTTGATGACTACCATGTTCAAACAACAGAAGACTAGCACTCTCCAATAGCTTCCTGGGACAGTAGCGGCGCATATTTCCATCCAGTCTCTCTCTTTCGCTTCGAAGAACAGAGAGCAACTCCTCACTTGCGTCCGTAGCGCCCAGCAGGTCACCTTGAGAGGTACGGCTTTTGATGACGTGCAGCAAGGTATCAGGGAGCTCAGTGATAAACGTGCTGGAGGCAGTGTTTGTAACATCTCTCCAGCCTTCTACAGCGTCCTGGAGGGTTTGAGGGTCAAGTCCACGCCACTGCAACAATACATTGAGACAACGCAAGCGTTCAGTGACAACGGACATTTCTGGCTGCAGACCGATGGAAGCAAATATCTCCACGGCTTCCTCAGCAGCTGCAATGGCTTCTTCACGCGTGCTCTTTTGAGACAAGACGTAACGCGCAGCCTCGGAGAGACATATCGCCAGGCCGAGATGATGTGACCCTGCCTCACCGATGGATGACTGTCGATGGATGCTGATGGCTTCTTCCATAATCTTCTTACGCGCCTCGCTGAATCCAGTGGAAACAACTGCCTGGGTCTGCAATGCTCTTGCTAGCTTCGCCCCGTCGAAATCTGGAGATCTCCCGGACAGGGTCCTGGCAATGATGACGCTACCCTCTGCAAGACGCTCACATATTGAAGCCATCTTTGATGGAGGGTCAGGGAGAGACGAATAGAACAGCCATCTTGAGAGCGCCTCCATTTTGTCCAGCAGTTCAATGCTGAAGATCTGGGCATACGAGTTGGGGAGCCAATTCCTATGCTCCTGCAGTAATGTTACAATATGACGGAAGATAGGGAAAGGAAGCAACGACACCTCCATCCAGATCAAAATATCCTCCATAACTCCGTAGATCTCATCTGCGCTGGGCAGATAATCGTATAAGAAGACAACGCAGAGACATAACCAAGGCACAAAGTGTCCAGTGGTCAGAAGAACGGATAGTTCCTCGCGCAGACTTTCCGGTATGTCACCTCTGCTAAGATGCCAAAACCACCTGGAACAAGCATATCTTGCCGCGTCTCTTGAAAGGTCTCTGTACCGCTTGAATTGTGCCGAGAATGCCATCAGATGGGGCACGTATTCCATTGCCCGAGATGAATCTAGGCGGCCCGACCATCCGCTCTCGTCCAGGGAGGCTGCTGACAAAATACCACTGTGGTCGAACACCAGCTCCTCGTTCAGCAGTGCGATGCATCCTTCTGCCAAAGCGGTATGAGTGTCGACTAGGTTGAGCCGAAAGGGAGCAGGAGCGCGATAACATATGTATCCCAAGAACGTCGAATGCAGGGCCTGAACAGGCTTGTCGTTGTCGTCCCAATTGTGCAGCAAGCACCGGAAGTAGCCAAAGATATCTAATGGGGAAATATCCGGCCGGGTAGAAAGTTCTTGCATCCTCGACATGGAGAAGCGGTCACCCACTTCTACCATGCCCATATACAGATGATATCCGGCCACAAAGTCCTCATCATCCCAAGGGCAGGCCGACAATACCATGGCGTACACTTCATCCATTCGAGCCTCCGCCTCAGGTGCTCCTTCAAGTGATAGCAGTGCTCTGATGTGACGCTCTGGGTTGATATGGTTTTCCATGAAGTCCATTACTGTTGAAGCCCACAAAAAGAGACCGTCGCTCCGGCGTATCAGGCTTCCCATCAGATCCTCTGCCGGCCATGGCAGCACTTTGTGTCGCTTTCTTGCGACCAGTTCCAGTCGATGTGACATGTACAACTTCATGTCGTTCCAATGATCATAGCTCTGCAAGTCAAAGTTGTGGTTTGTAATATGTGTAGCCTCCTCCAGAAGTGAATGGGAATTAGAGAAGGGCCGCGAAGTGACTACGATACGAAGCCAACGCGGCAGAGCAGACGTGCCGGAAGTCAGAATTGCCAGCAACCGCTCCTCAGGATCCATGCATTCATCGACACCGTCAATGACAATAACATAGCGAGTCACGGACTGTGAGCCAGAGGAAGCCGGCCGGACGACCAGCTCCTGAAATTGTCTCGTTACCGATGTAGAAGCGAGGCCAGCGTCATCCTGGAGCACCGAAGCGATTTGTAGAGCCCGGCGCTTATCCGTCGTTGCCACGGCTCTTGCTAAGGCTGTGATCAGTCGATTCGGGCTAGTGCGGTGAGGAACCATACGACTGAAGAAGAATGACAGTAGGAGAATGCCAGCCTCCTGTGCCGTCTTGCTGACAGTATGCGCGACAGTAGTCTTGCCGCTCCCGGCTGGGCCAGTCAGCCAAAACACCTTCGGACCATGTTCCGCATCTGGTCCGTTAATGCAGTCCATTATCTCATCCAGAAGCCAAGTACGTGTGCCAGCTAGACAGGTTTTGTCCGGATCCCAAGACGCGCCTTCTGCGATGGGAAGATCCATAATCGCCCGTGGCAATGGGCCATGCAACGCTGGTCTGGCCGTGAGTGTCTCTCCGGCATGAAGGAATGAAGAACCAAACCGATGCTCTCATCGAGCTTTCGTGTCAGTTCGGGGATAACACGCTCCATATCAGTTACCGACACCAACAGCCGTGCGACATCGGTTCTGTTCATGATATTGAAGGAGAACTAGGAGGGATCAGAGTGCAGGACTGCATCCGAGCTTAGGCGCTCACATTGAACAGACCGAGCGTACGGTCCAATCGATCCCTCATGCTCGCGACAGTCGATTCGGGCTGTCTTGCAAGCGACTTCAGCTTCTGGACCGTGCTGCGTTCCGCCCGTGCTTCATCGAGCAGCTCCCGAAGAGTTCTGCAGTGGGACGTCAGCGCGTGTCGTCTAATAGACGGATGTCAGATGTATGCAATACATGTATAACGTCTCGAGGTGCCCACGAATGCTCCCAGATTGAATGGCCGGATCAGAAAGACACTGGAGGAGGAGAGCAACGTGCGCTTCGACGTGATCACCAAATTCCTTCCACTCCTTGATGCTGTCGTCGAGCGTCTAGCAGAATGTAAGCTCGTGTTTTGTAAGAGCAGGGATAGCAGCGCAACCTCGACAAGCTCGATCGTAGTCTTCGCTATGTGCGCGGTCCGGTTGGCCGCCGCCGTCTTCACGCCGTGAAGAACCTCCTTCGCTTTCAGGCTCAGGCCCGCGACACTGCCGACCGTCCGAGAGGTCGAGGTGGACTGGCCACCACTGGTGTTCTGTCTCTGCAATGGCGAGAAAGGGACGACTTGGTTAGAGGCTGACATTGAGGGTAGACGCTGAGGTGGATTGGTGATGAGGGGATGTGAGAGGTGTACAGTCTTAAGTCAAGAGCTGGGACTGGGCGATAGTCACGGTCCCGGGGAGACAGATCGTTATCCGGGATTGCAGATTCACCATAATTGTTCTCCCGTCCCCGATATAGCTCGGAATCCATTCGAAGGAATGCTGCTCGAGGCGATGAAGACAGGGCGGATCATGATGGATGGAGACAAGGGATCCGGAAATCACCCACGCCAGCGTCAAAATGAACATGGCAGAAGAATCCTGCATATGACATCGCATATACGAGCCGTGAGCAGATATCAATCGCCACATTAGATAGTAAAAGCTGCTGCGCTATTGGATACCGAGGGAGTTACAGTTGCGTATCATGCTGCCATAACGGAAAGACGAGAGCGCGAGCGCCGCGTTGCCAGAAATCCCCTACTCGTGGTCTCCTCGCCCATCCTCTATGTCGCATAGTGCGCGCTAAAACATCTGCATCCTCAAGCTCGTCAATGATGCTGTCCGAGTACCCTATACGGTGCGCCGGCTAACCGCGGGCGCTTATCGCATAGCTGATGCCGAGACCCCCAGGGCGAGCCGTTGCATGTCCCCCAAGCACAACAATACTGCTCGCTCGACTTCAGCACGTACGACCCCAAGCTCATCATCCGCCGGGGCTTTATCTCCTCTCCCTGCTCCTGTCTAAACTCTTCGCGATGAAGTGCACTCTCCCTCTCCTCCGGTTCCACTACACGCTCCTCTCCCTCCTCCTCCCTCCGCTGCTCTCCCACCTTCTACCGTTGTTGAAGCCGCCGCCAAGGGACGAGCCTCCACGCACTGTAATGGCGACCCTCAGCCCGGGGTGGGAGACAATGGTGCTCGGAGCAATGCCAGTCGCGTGGTTTGTCGGGTTCTTGTACTACACCGACCTGGGTGCAGTTGTATGCGCGCTGAGAGCGGTCGTAGCAGCGAGAAGGGGCAAAAGCGGATGGGCGGCATTGCTTCGTGCGCATTGTCCCTATATGCTCTAGGATATGCATCTGACGCGTGCGGGTGAAGGACAGGCGCGGTAGTCTGCACCTTCAGACAAACGAACATTATCTGGCTCGTCTACGCTGCGTCCCTGCAGGCATTCGAGGCCATCCACCGCCCGGCTCCTTCTCAACGCGGCACGTCCACCGCGGGCACCGTGCATCTGGTCGACCCGGCACTAGCGATCGCGGACGTGCCCATGCTCCTCCGCTCGCTCCAATCGCTGATGCTCACCGCCCTCTCCCGCTTGCCCGAGCTCCTCGTCGCCCTCTGGCCGTACCACGGCCCCGCAGCAGGGTTCGCCCTCGGCGACCGGGCGAACCACGTGCCGATGCCGCACTTGCTCTTTCCGTACTTTACCGTATTGGCGACGGCGCTGATGGCGCCCGTGCTGCTGGCGGGCCGGCTTGGGGTGGTGCAGCTCGCAAAGGTTTTGTAAGTTAGGGAAGATGCTCTGTACCGCGCGGTAAGGCTCATCCTCCACACTCTCTCACAGATACTGATCCAAACTCAGGCGGACAGTACTCCTGGGCGCCATGCGTTTCTTCACGATCGCGCACCCCTCTGTGCTCTCCGACAACCGGCACTACACATTCTACATCTGGCAACGGGTCATCTCCCCGCACCCGCTCGCGCCATACCTCTACGCGCCGTGCACGTCGCCTGCTTCTGGATGTGGGGCGTGCGGCTCGGGAACCAGCCCGTCCTGCCCCTCTAGTTTGCACCCTCCTGACCCTCGTGCCGACGCCGCTGTTGGAACCGAGGTACTTCATCGTACCCTACCTGCTACTCCGGAGCCAGCTGGAGAGCAGCGCCCTTGGGGTAGCGGGCGAGGCTGTGTGGTGCGCGCTAATAAATGCGGGTACGATGTATGTATTCCTGGAGAGGCCATTTGATGGCAGGTGGGGAGAGGGGAGGGGGAGGCTGATGTGCTAATGAGATTGATAATCAAACACGGTTGTTGAGCATCGTGGGATATCATACTTGTGCGATGGCATAACGAGCGTATACAAAGCCGCATGCCCAGGTATTGACCATACTTATGAAGACTCGAACATGCGAGTAGTAACTATATGCCAACGAGGTCTAGAGGAGCAAAAAGAGATGTTTTGAGGACACCAGGAATTGAACCCAGTGAGACTCCAGCTGTTCCACTGATGGCGCGCCGCATGCAGCTTACCCGCTTCGCCAAAGCAGCTCCCTTGTCTAGCCCTGCCAAATCAGCCTACACGTCCTGCAGATATGACGCGAGAGGGACCCTAGCCAAGCCACTCGGCACGGATGGCCGGAGTGCAAACCGGGAGTCGTGTGCTCTGGAAACGACGACTCTCGAGAAGGCCGGACGGGCTAAATCCCGCCAGCTCCTAACCCGAGAATGCCTGCAATCCATGCCAGTCTTGCCTCACCATTACACCAAGCGAACCGAAGGAACATCTCACATTCCACATTCCACAATTCCCGCGCGGCCGCGGGCTAAATGTCAATCAGGCGTGACTCTGCCCCCGTTACACGCGGCACGCGGCATTTCTCCCTTCTGGCTTGGCACGAAACCCTGGCCTTTCCATTCAGTCCCTTTTTTCCCGTAAGGTTCTCGTCGCCCCGGCGGACGCGCCGAGTGATGGGTTGCGATCAAACCGGGGGCGGCGGGTGACAGGTCGCGGTGCTGCTGTCAAGGTTGCTTGCACTAGTACTAGTTACTAGTACTACTTGCACCCATTCGCTCCTTCTCACTCGCGATCCGTCCCTCGCTCGCTCTCACACTCGCTGCTCGCTGGAATCCCAGGTGGTCTGATCCGCATTCGTCCCCGGGAAGCACGGAACGAACGCGCAACGCTTTGGCACGCCCTCCGAGTAACCTTCCCTGTTCCCCTCCCCGCTCCCTCCCCGCACGCACGATGCACCCTCCCCTCCCCCTCCTCCTGCTTCTCCTCTCCCTCCCCCTCCTCCCCACCCACGCCCGACGCGTCCAGCACCCCAACCTCGTCCAAACGCCACTCATGAAGTCCCGTGCGGAGGAGGTGAAGCAGGCGTTCTCCGAGGCGTTCGAGGACTACCGCACGTACGCGTGGGGACATGATGAGGTTGCGCCTATGACCAAGAACTGGTCCGATACGAGGAATGGGTCAGTCTCCCTCTTACACTCTCTTTTCCTATATCCGAGAGGGGCTGACGCGCGTGCGAAGGTGGGGAGCGACAATCGTCGACAGCTTATCTACGATGCTCGTGCGTCTCCCTCTGTCCTCTTTGTACTAGGAGCTGACGGCGCGCAGGTAATGGGCCTGGACGAGATGTTCCTCTCCGCTCTCCCCTACATCAGCACGATCGACTTCACCCGTCCCAAAGTCTACGGCGCAGTCTCCGTCTTCGAGACGATAATCCGATACGTCGGCGGGCTGTTGTCAGCCTACGAGCTCTCGGGGAAACAGCATCAGGTCTTGGTGCAGCAGGCGGAGGTGCTGGGTCATAAACTCGCTTTGGCATGGACGGAGGGGAGGGGGAACGGAACGGATGTGAAGATGAACATGCCGTATACGTGGATGAACTTCGAGACTGATCAGCCGGCAGTGGGGGCGGTGCGTCCTTTCTCTCCCTCCTCCTGCTCTTCTTGTGCACTCCGTACGGGAGAGTGCGAGTGTTGAGTTATGAACGCGTGCTAACACACGCGCAGGTCGGCCTCGCCACAGCCGGTACGAACATCCTCGAGTTCCACTCTCTCTCCGCGCACACCGGCAACCGCACCTTCCTCACCCTCGCAGAGCGCTCCATGGCCGCCCTCTTGCGGACGACACAGTACCGCCCCGGCTTGTTTGGGGAGAGCTATAGCCCGCAGACGGACACGGGGATCAGCGACAAGGTCAGCTTTGGACCCAATAGCGACTCTTTTTATGAGGTGGGCACTTTTTCCTGTTGGGGAGAAGAGGCGACGCTGACGCTGTTGTAGTATTTGATCAAGGTGAGCTTTACATGTGCGGGTGGGAGGTGGCTGATAAGGGACGGGACAGTACGCGCACATGACGGGCAACGAGGACCCCGTGTACCTCCAGACGTGGCTCGACGGGGTGAATAGCGCGATGGAGACGATGATGTTCAAGAGCACTGTTGGCGACTGGACGTGGCTTTCCAATTGGAGCAATAGGACAGGTCATGATTGTGCGCTTTCTCCCTTCCCTCTCCTTCGCTGCAGGGCTAAGCTGTGTTTGATGCATACAGACACCTTCTCCCACCTCGCCTGCTACCTCCCCGGCAACTGGCTCCTCGGCGCCCGCCTCGCACACAACAGCACCATCTTCGCTACAGCGCTCGAGATCGCCGAGTCCTGTGCGCACACCTATTCCTCCTCCCCCCTCGGAATCGGCCCAGAGGCATGGCATTACGTCCCTGCGGGCGTGACGAGCACGCTCGTCGCGCATCCGTATGCGGGGAGCAGGATGGGGGAGATGTACGAGCAGCGGGGTTACTGGGTGCAGGACTCCAAGTTCGTGCTCAGGCCGGAAGTCGTCGAGAGCATGTTCTACGCGTGGCGGATCACGGGGGACGACGTGTGGCAGGAGCGCGTGTGGGCGGCGTTCGAGGCGGTGAGAAAGTACTGCAAGGCCCCCGCGAGCTATGCCAGCTTGGTCACCGTCGAGACTACCGGTGCGTCGTCTCTCGTGTGGATCGCTTCGCTCCTGACTCTCCTGCAGAATCGGTAAAGAAGGACGAGTCCGAGGTATGTTTGTCTATTTTACCGAAAGCGCGCCGCTGACCGCGTCCCACAGTCATTCTTCTACGCCGAGCTGATGAAGTACTTCTACCTCACATTTGCAGACCCGGACGTGATCCACCTTGACCGGTACACGATCACGACCGAGGCGCACCCTCTTCTGCTGGCGACGGAGGAGTTTGCCTATGGCCCAGAACCAGAATGGGTTATCGGGGACCCACAGGCGCAGCTGCCGCTGACGACGGCAGACGGGTGCGGCGGGCCAGGCGGGACGGGCATGGGCCAGCTGATGATGCTCATGGACATTTACGTGCCTGCGCTCGAGCGGTGCAGCAGTACGCGCCGGTAGTGCCGCCCCGGAACTGGGGGAGGGAGAATTGTTGGATCGACCATCTATTTCGCACAATTGTACTTTCAATACCGCACTGCAATATACCGGGCTCTGGACGGGTATTCCTCGATGTACTCCCTTGTGGGCAGGGTTTGCGGAGAGGAGAGCAGGGAATAGGCAGTGGGAAGACCGAGGACTCGCCGAGGTGCGGCCGCCGGAAGTGAGACAGCCGGTTGAAGCGGCTCACGTGCGTTTGAGATGCTCTGTCTTCTCGAAATATCGGCGGGGTTTACTCTCCTATCTCCCATCAGCTTCCCTTCTCTTCATTTGCAGTGGTTTTGACACGACTCTGTGCCGAAGGCATATGGCATATATCCCCTAAATGGTCGCACTGAGACAAGGGAGGTGCTTTGGCGAAGCGGGTAAGCTACATGCGGCGCGCCATCAGTGGAAACGCTGGGGTCTCACTGGGTTCAATTCCTGGTGTCGTCAGAGTACCTCTTTTTGCACCTAGACGCTCGTTCGCATATATTACTACTCGCATGTTCGACTCCTCAGAAGTATGATCGATAGCTGGGTGTACATTATCATATACGGGTGTTGTGCCACCGCAGAAGCACTGTCTCACAATGCTCAATAACAGCATTCATTATTAATCTCACTACCACATCAGCCTCCCTCTCCCCTCTCCCCATCCGCCATCAAACGGCATCTCCAAGAACACGTACATCGTACCCGCATTTATGGCCGCATACCACGCAACCTCGCCCGCTACGCCAAGGGCGCTGCTCTCCAGCTGGCTCCGGAGTAGTAGGTAGGGGATGATGAAGTACCTCGGTTCCAACAGGGGCGTCGGCACCAGGGTCAGGAGGGTGCACACCAGCAGGGACAGCAGCGGGAGGACAGGCTGGTTCCCGAGCCGCACGGTCCACACCCAGAAGCAGGCGACGTACACAGGCGCGTAGAGGTAGGGGGCGAGCGGGTGTGGGGAGAGGATCCGTCGCCAGATGTAGAATGTGTAGTGCCTGTTGTCGGAGAGCAGGAAAGGGTGCACGATCGTGAAGAAGCGGATGGCGGCTAGGAGGAGGACGGTCCAGAGGGATGTTGCTACCATCCGCCTGGTATACGTCAGTGTCTGTGAGAGAGAGTGGAGGATGAGCCTTACCGCGTGGTACCGAACATCTTCCCCAGCACAATCTTTGCGAGCCCCACCACCCCAAGCGGTCCCGTCAGCAGCAGGGGCGCCGCGAGCCCCGTCGCGAATACCGCGAAGTACAACGGCAGGACCAAGTGCGGCGTCGGCACGTGGTTCGCCCGGTCACCGAGCGCGATGCCGCCGTTCCATGCCACAAACCCTGCAAAGCCAGCTGCAGGAAGGAAGTAGGGCCAGAGGGCGGCGAGGAGCTCAGGCAGGCGCGAAAGGGCGGTCAGCAACAGCGATTGGAGGGAGCGGAGGAGCATGGGCACGTCTGCGATCGCTAGCGCAGGGTCGACCAGATGCACGGTGCCTGCGGTAGACGTGCCGCGCTGAGAAGGAGGCGGGCGGCGGAGGACGTCGAACGCTTGCAGGGACGCGGCGTAGACGAGCCAGATGATGTTCGTTTGTCGGAAGGTGCAGCCGAGCGCGCCTATCCTTCACCCGCACGCGTCAGATGCATCTCTGCGCGTGTATAATGACATTGCGCACCAAGCAATGCCGCCCATCCACTTTTGCCCCTCCGCGCTGCTACGACCGCTGCCACCGCGCATACAACTGCGCCCAGGTCGGTGTAGTACAAGAATCCGACGAACCACGCGACTGGCATTGCTCCGAGGACAATCGCCTCCCACCCCGGGCTGAGGGTCGCCATAACAGTACGTGGAGGTTCGTCCCTGGGCGGCGGCTTCAGGAGCGGCAGGAGGTGGGAGAGCAGTGGTGGGAGCAGGAGGGAAAGGAGCGTGCAGTGAAACCGCAGGAGAGGGAGGGTGCACTTCATCGCGAAGAGCTTAGAGAGGAGGAGGGAGAGAACGTAGAGCCCCGGCGGGGTGGTGAGCTTGGGGTCATATGTACTGAAGTCCAGCGAGCAGTATTGTTGCGCTTGGGGGACGTGGAACGGCTCGTCCTGCATGTACGCGTCATCAGCTACGCATTCAACGCGTTCTTTGGTGGTGGGCGCACCATGTATGGTTCTCGGACAGCATCATTGACAAGCTTGAGGACGTAGATGTTCAGCGCGCAGTATGCGACATAGGGAATGGGCGACTTCTGCGCCATCGACGGCGATGTCCTCGTACTTGGTCACGACGAGGAGAGGAATTACGGCAAGGGTCTTTTGAGAACGCGTTCTTTCGTCCTGCCATCATGGCGGCATGATACGCGACCGTAACTCCGTCGGAATCCAATGGCACAGCGACAATTTCTATCCAATGTTGCGATTGATATCTACCCACAGCTCGTGTACGCGATATGGATGTGCAGGGCCTTCCTGTCATGTTCATTTTGACGCTGGTGTGGGTAACTTCGGGATCCCTTGTCTCCATCCATCATGATCCGCCCTATCTTCATCGCCTCGAGCAGCATTCCTTCGGATGGATTCTAAGCTATATCGGGGACGGGAGAACAATTATGGTGAACCTGCAATCCCGGATAACGACCTGTCTCCTCGGGACCGTGACTATCGCAGTTCCAGCTCTTGACTTAACACTGTACACCTCTCACATCCCTGCATCACCAAACAACCTCAGCGTCTACCCTCAATGTCAGCTTCTAACCAAGTCGTCCCTTTCTCGCCATTGCAGAGACAGAACACCAGTGGTGGTCAATCGACCTCGACCTCTCGGACCGTCGGCAGTGTCATGGGCCTGAAAGCGAAGGAGATTCTTCACGGCGTAAAGACGGCGGCGGCCAACCGGGGCGCGCAGATTGCGAGCGCAACGATCGAGTTTGTCGAGGTGCGCTGCTAGCCCTGCTCTTACGAAGCGCAAGCTTATGTTCTGCTAGACGCTCGACGACAGCATCAAGGAGTGGAAGGACTTCGGTGATCATGTCGAAGCGCACGTCGCTCTCCTCCTCCAGTGTCTTTCCGATCCGACCATTCAATCTGGGAGCATTCGTGGGCACCTCGAGACGTTGCACATGTATTGCATATATCCGACATCCGTCTATTAGACGACACGCACTGACGTCCCACTACAGAACCCTTCGAGAGCTGCTCGATGAAGCACGGGCGGAACGCAGCACGGTTCAGAAGATGAAGTCGCTTGCGAGACAGCCCGAATCGACTATCGCGAGGATGAGGGATAGATTGGATCGTACGCTCAGTCTGTTCAATGTGAGCGCCTAAGCTCGGATGCAGTCCCACCTCTGATGCCTTCTAGCTCTCCTTCAATATCATGAACAGGACCGATGTCGCACGGCTGTTGGTGTCCGTAACGGATATCAAGCGTGTCATGCCCGAGATGGCAAGGAAGCTCGATGAGAGCATCGGTTTGGTTATTCATGCCTTGATGCCAGAGAGACGCTTACAGTCAGACCAGCGTTGCATGGCCCGCTGCCACGGGTGATTATGGATCTCCCTATTGCGGAAGGCGCGTCTTGGGATCCCGATAAGGCCTGTCTACCAGGTACACGTACTTGGCTTCTGGCCGAAATAATAAACTGGATTCACGGACCAGATACCGAACGTGGCGCGAAGGTATTTTGGCTGACTGGCGTCGCTGGGAGCGGCAAGACTACGGTCGCACATACTGTCGGCAAGATGGCACATGATGAAGGCATTCTTTTGATGTCGTTCTTCTTCAACCGTATGGTTCCCGACCGGACTAGCCCGAATCGACTGATCACCTCCTTAGCAAGAGCCGTGGCAACTACGGACAAGCGCTGCGCTCTGCAAATGGCTTCGGTACTGCTTGATGACATCGGCCTCTCTTCTACATCAGTGACTCGACAGTTTCAGGAACTGGTCGTCAATCCAGCTTCTTCTGGGTCACAGTCCATGACTCGCTGTGTGATTGTCATTGACGGGGTCGATGAATGCCTGGATCCCGAGGACAGGTTGCTGTCGATCCTGACTTCCGGCACGTCTGAGCTGCCACGTTGGCTTCGTATCGTAGTCACTTCGCGGCCCTTCTCGAATTGTCATTCAACTCTGGAAGAGGCAACACATATTAAGACCCACCATTTTGACCTCCGCAGCGATTATCATTGGAAGGACATGAAGTTATATTTGTCACATCGACTGGAGCTTGTCGCAAGAAAGCGACGTAGAGTGCGGCCATGGCGGGTGGAGGATCTGATGGGAACCTTGGTATCCCAGAGCGGCGCCCTCTTTTTGTGGGCTTCCACAGTAATGGACTTCATGGAGAACCATATTAACCCAGAGCGTCACATCAGCGCACTGCTATCACTTGAAGGAGCGCCTGAGGCGGAGGCTCGAATGGATGAAGTGTACGCCATGGTCTTGTCGGCCTGCCCTTGGGATGATGAAGACTTTGTCGTTGGATATCATCTATATATGGGCATGATGGCAGTGTCTTTCGATGGCTTGTCCATGTCAATGATGCAGGAACTTTCTACCAGGCCGGAGATTCCCCCGTGGGATATTCTTGGCTACCTTCGCTGCTTGCTGCGCAACTGTGACAACAGCGAGGAGCCTGTTGTGGCCCTGCATTCCTCGTTCTGGGCGTACGTACGTTATCGCTCGCCTGCTCCCTTTCGGATCACGCTATTCGACAGTCACACAACTCTGGCAAAGGGATGCATAGGACTGCTCAACGGGGAACTGGTCCTTCACGGCACTGGTATTTTGTCAGTCGCGTTACTGACTGAGAGCGGAGGGTCGTTCGGCCCACAAGTCCATTGGGCAAGGGAAGACATACCTCATCTAAGTGCGTTCTCACCGATATTTGTGCATCACAGTGACGCCCTGCTATATGCGTGTCAATACTGGCATTGGCACCTTCGCAGGGCGGGGCACATGCCGGAAAATCTCCGCGAGGATTTATCCGTTTTACTGACCACAAAGCGTTTGCTGTCTTGGGTGTGCGCTTGGGTTGCCTTGTTATACCGTCAGTTTATCTGCAGCGGGCCTGAGTGGGAATGTGACAGTTTCCTCACTGATATTCTAATCTGGATGGAGGTAGGCTTGTTTTTACACATTCTCTGCCATATCTGAGTGCAACCTAGGAACATCGGCATTGGCTCCCCACTTCGTATGCCCAGATCTTCAGCATCCAACACATGGATAGAATGGACGCGCTCTCAAGATGGCTGTTCTATTCGTCTCAGCCTTATCCTCCTCCGGACATAAGTGAAATTTGTATAGGGCTTGCTGTGGGTAATGTCGAGATCGCCAGAAAACTCTCGCAGAGATCTCCGGCCTTCGACCTGGGGACGCTGGGGAAAGCACTACAGACACTGGCAGTTGTATCGAGTGAACGCGTCCACCGGCGTAGGAATGATATGGAGGAATCCATCGGCATCTACCGACAGTTATGTATCCAGGATGTAAGATCATATCATCTCAGCCTAGCCACCTGTCTGTCTGAGGCATCACGTTACGTCTTTTCTCTTGAATACATGCGTGAAGAAGCCATCGCATCTGCCGAGGAAGCACTGGAAATATTTTCTTCGATTTCCCTGGCGCCAGAAACTTTTTCTTTCACGGAGCGATTGTGTTGCCTCAATCAACTGTTGCGATGGCGTGGAATTGACCTTCCGACTCTGCACGAGGCAGCCGAAGGCTGGAGAGCCGCTACTGAAGGTACTTCCAGCACCCGTATGACGAAGCTCCCTGATACCTTGCTGCATGTGATCAGAACATGTACCTTTCAAGGGGACCTGCTCGGCGCTATCAACGCAAGTTACGAGATGCTCTCGGTTATTCGAACTGAGAGGGAGAGACTCCGTGGAACTGTGCGAAGCCTTTGCCCCAGCAGGGTGTTAGAGAGTGCCAGTCTGCTCTTATTTGCACATGGTTGTATTTGTGAAGCCCGCAATCTTCTCAGCGAATGCCTCGCATTCAGGAAAGCAGACATTGATTGGGCATACGGATTGGAACACAGCCCTTGGAGCGTGCAGTGCATCTATGAAAATGAATGCACAGAGACCATCTACGCCGTACAGGCGCAACACCTTCCAAAGCATGATGAAGCGGTTACAAACCCTACGGAAGGGTTACCGGTGCATTTCCAGCTCTGGCGTGACCAGCCTTGGTGGGCCTTGCCTACTGAAGGCCATTGGCTGGCAGCAGAACTACTTTCGGACTTGGGATGGAAGGAGCAGGCCCTTGCAATACTCTTAGAAGCCAAGAGTCGAAACTCCACTCGGGGGAGGTTGGATGAGCGGGGGCAGTATGTCAAAGCGCTGTGGGCTGTGGGGAAGACTAAAGAGGCTCTGGAGGTATTGGATACTGGGCGGTTTCCATTGTGGGATCCTGTTTCTACGTGGGATCTAACACAATTTTTGGGGGGCGGGCTATGTTCGACCGGGCGCGCCGCAGAAGCTGTACCTATACTAAAAGGCATTGTGGACAGACATATAGCAGACTCCATTTTCTTCACGACACGAGACGAAGTATCGGCTTTAATTCATCTCTGGCTATCCAGAGCTCTCCTCGCCGTCGGTCAGCTGGAAGAGGCTTTTGACGCCGCCGGGAAGGCGTTGAAAATCCAGCAACAGCGGCTGAACACTTGGCCTCGGTCGACCCTGCTGCACCAAACAGTGGCCGAGCTGAAGCACATCATGAAGTTGTGCAGTGGGAGCAAAGCTTTAGAAGATGTTGAGCTGGCCAATGCCGGAAAGGCAGAAGTGAGGAGCGCGGCGGAAGGAACGGAACAGTGCGAGTGCGTAGAGGGAGACTTCCGTTGGACGGGACGTCTCCTCGCTTGGCTAGTTGCCCTGTACTTCTCGGTACTGAGTTTCTTGTTTGGTCCCTTCTGTCTTTGTAACCTCTAGTCATAACATAACAGAGGCCGGAGAAGCCGGAAGAAGTTGTGTTGGCTGGCATGTATTGATCGTAAATTATCTAGCCGTGCGAATGCGAAAATGAGACTGGGATGCTGCTTGGCGGCAACAATGCCGGAATGCGCAAGCGCAATATCCAATAGCTGTTTCGTAGTCAAAGCGGCAGGTCAAAGCATGCATTGTTGATGATATCTGCTATTCCAACACCTCCCTCACACGAACATTACAAAAAGAGCTACCTACTGTATCATATCCATCACCGGCGCCACCGGCGCCCCGGCTGACCAACCCCCCTCCCCTACCGCCTGACATTTACTAACATCTTGATAAACTGATAAACTGATAAAAAGCGCGTGGTCATGTGCTGTGAAAACAAGTCGAAAATTGCATGCGTGAATTGCGAGGGGAAGAAAACGAATGAGGTGCGAAAAGAACTGTCGCGCGCTCGCGAACTGTTGCAAGCGAGACACAAGGGTATTAATGCAGCTGAATCAAAACGAATGGAAATAATCTTCATGCGAGCGCGCGCGCCGATCCAGCAGCCGCGGCCACAGTTCACACATACGGTAACGTGCTCCTCGCAAAGGGATGCACGCCGACCTCGTCCTCCTCCACGTCGTCCTCAAAGTATCCCGAGCGCTCGCTCGTAGCACTCATCCACCCCGGCGCGGCTTTCCGGCTCATGCTGAGCATTCGCTCCAGTGGCACACTCGTCGCGCCCTTCTCCCGCTCCCTCATCCTGCGCTCGACGGGCGTCGGCAGGTCCGGCTCGGCATAGTCGGTCGAGAACAGCTGGACGGGCGACCAGGCGCCGAGGTTGCTCAAGTCCAGACTGAGGTCCGGGGTGAGTAGCTCGGACCGGCCTGAGGAGTCGGATTCGGAGGAGAAGCGCTTGCTTCCGGGAGGGAGGGGGAAGCGCTCGAGGATGTCGTCGATGAGGGAGTCGTTCGGCGAGGGGAGCATGGGCGCTTTGGGAGCGGCGCCAGCCGCGAGCGACGGGAAGGCAGGGAGCTTCGGCACAGGCGGGAGGGAGGGGAGCGGCCCTGCCGGAGGCGCCTTCGCAGGAGCCAAGGCTGAATCGGACCGTTTCCTGCTCAGACTCCTGGTGAGCGTTCGCGACCGTGGGAGGGTACTGGACGGTGTTGCCGAGCTAGCGCTGGCGGGGTTGGAAGAGGTAGAGCGAAGTGAGAGCACTGGGGGGAGAGGAAGTGCGCTCCCTGGCGGTGCGGAGCTCGCGCTAGCAGGGTTCGACCCAGTCGACGAGAGCGGGAAGGGGAGGGTGCTGCTGGCCGGATGGGCGGAGACGGAAGATCGCAGTCCCGCTCCTGGGGTACCCCCAGCGGAGGAGTTGGATGGCCGCAGAGCGAAAGCGGGGGTGGCGAGGGAGGGCAGCTTTCGGCCCTGAGAAGCTTTGGGCGTCTGGAGGGAAGCGAACTCTGTCCTCGACTGGCGGGCGGACATGGGCGATGCTGGTGCTGCGGCTGTGGTGAGGGCGGAGGTGGACGAACGCGTGCTGAGCGTCAGCACTGGCCTTGAGGATTGGGTGATCGTGCGCGCTGTGTCGCTCGCTGGGAGTCCGCCGAGCTCCAAGGGGACATCCCAGTTCCTGCTACTCCCACATCTCAGCATCTGTTCACGCACTTCAGAAGGGAGCACTCACCCATTCCTCTTCCCGGGAGACTCGGCAAACACGGCCGAATGCGCGTCAGGCGTGGGCGGGGAGTAGCTCGCAACACTGCTACTCCTCGGGCTGGGCAGGTCAAGGGAGGGCGTGCCGCTCCTTGAGGAGCCTGCGCTGCCTAGGCTGCCCAGGCTGGGCGCGAGGGACATACGTTTCTCCTTCATCCCTGCTGTGGAGCGGGAGGGGACGGGTGGGAATGCGAGCCCGAGCCCGAGACCGTACGCTCTCGCCTCGTCTGCGTCCATTTGGTCCATTTGCGAGTATGCAGATGCAGAGGAAGCGGAAGAGGTCGTGCTGGATACTGATGGCCTGCGGTCCCCAGGCCGGGAGGTGCTCGCCGTGCTCACGCTCGACCCGCTGGAGACGCGGTACTCCCCGCTAGAGTGCGGGTTCGCGAAAGGGTGGTACATCTCCTCCCTGCTCTCGGTCAGCGTCCTGCGCAGCGTAGCGAAGATGGAAGAGGAACGCACTGGGTATCCCTAATTCCCCTTCGTCTCTGTTTCTTGTTCTTCCCCTCCTGCGCTCCGGAGTCAAACTCGAGCGACGAAGAGGAGCGCTCGGAGGGGGACATGCTCCGTGTGCGGATGCGGGACGCCATCGGCTCGAGGGCGCTGGGGAGGAAGCTGGTGGTAGACGGGTGCGGGGAGGGAGGTGAGGGAGGTTGGATGACGATTATCGAGCAACTGGATATGGCGGGAAGGGGGATGGGAACAGGGAGGGAGGGAAGGGCGGTGGGGAGGGGTACGTGGGAGTGGGTATTGGGAGTGGAAGGGAGGACGGGCGTGGGAGGGCGAGGCAGGGCGGTAACAGGAACAGAATCAGAGAAGAGAAGTCATGAGCACCGCATCCAGTAATTCCCACAATCAGTAAACCGACTCACGGCGAACCTGGGCCTTCCTCGACCCCGCCGAGCTCGGGGGAGAACGCTCTTCCCCTTTCCCACCCACGCTCGAGAGGGGCTAGAGTGCCCTTCAGGCTCTTCCCACGCCAGAAACGCATGCTGCTCCTCGCGCTGGGGTTGTTGTTGCTACCGGTCGAGCCCGCGGAGGACGGCGCGGAGGGGAGGTGGGACGTTGGGGCGGTGAGGCTCGCTACTCTCCCATGGCCGGCGGCCGAGCGGTTGCCCATGCTGGACGCGAGGACGGCGCTGCTGCTTGAGGTCGAGAAGCGAGCTGCTGTGCCTGTGCGTGACGACGCGAGCTTTGGGGCGAAGCCGAGTCCCTCGAGGGAGAACGCGGACTTGGAAGTGCGTAGCCGGGAATGGGAATGGGAGTTGGTGCGAGCGTGCCGGAACGGCTGTTGGGATGAGGGGGAGGTGCTGATCATGCCGGGAGTGATGGAGATGGGGATGGAGATGGGGCGATGTGGGAGAGGTTGCGCAGGTGATGACGATGGGAAGGGTGAATGCCGGGTAGGCAAGGACGTGGGCGTTGGGTCGTAAGGAGCGAAGGGGGGAGGAGGGGAGGAATGCGGATATGAGACTGGGTTAGAATGGCCCCGGAGACAAGGGCGGGGCACCGCTCGGAATGAGACAAAATACATTTGCGGGAAAATGAACAAGGCTGCGATTGACGATTGCTATTGTCGCACGGCCGTGTGATGCGCTGGAGAAACCATTGATCAACAACGTTAACAACGCTTCCAGCTTCGGCATATCATCCCCCATCCGGTATCCCACAAGACGCAACAACGCATATCATTTATGCAGCTTCTCAGCTTCTCCCACCGACCGCGGTTCCAACAACGCAACGCGCGCACAGAGCGCAGAGTCGCGTCTCCACGCGGGATCACCGAACCCGCGTCCCGTTGACAGGTGCGCCCTGAACGGCCGAGATCGAAATTCCATTTCTCCGTTGGACAGCCCGTTCCTACACATTCCGGCACCGCCACTACTAACCAACGTACACATTCCAGAAACGCCGTGCCTCCGGTCGCGAGGCAGATACAGTATTGCCAGGGACCAGGCACTCTATTACTCACAAGCATCCCGCTCCGCCCCGGCCCACCTCCGCCGGCCACACTATGTATCTTATTCCATAGAGTTATTACAGCTTCAGGGCAAGGGCCATCGGGCACTACTGTACTCGCGTTGGTAGATGCGCGGCGTCACCGGTCACCAACACTTCGCGTCGCACAACTTTTGCTCGGTCACCATGATCTGCCTTGAAGCGCGCCTCTGCCCAAATGAATCATATTAGGCACCGGACCTAATTGAAACTCCGACCAAAGGTTCGGTGGAGCCCAGCCTTCACAATTCTTCGTCCCTCCAGCCTGGAGTACCGAAACCATTGGTGCTTGGCTTGACCGGTTGAGTTTTCTTCATGATAAGGCCCCATATTTCAGCCTCGCAATACAACCCGCCCGCGCTCTGTCACCAAAATCCCTCGACTCCGCGCACTTAACCCTCCTTATATTTGCATCCGCGGGGGTATTTCCTAATTTGGACGCGCGCATCTAACAACGCGAGTACAGTATATCGCACACAACTGTATTCCTATATTGCACTGCACAGGGCGGGCAGGGTCACGTACGTAAGGGGCTGCGAGGCCCTGGTGGTCAATATCCTAGGCCGGCGGAACGGGCCGCAGAGGTACAGGGCAGGGCAAGACCAGCACTCCCTCAGTAAACGCGCTAGCGGAGGAATGGTTTGTCGCACGACCGCGTAACGAGTGTCTACGACAAGTATGAGCTCATGCAGGGTTCTTCTCTCCCAGGTCTCAAACCAGGCAAAGGGTGGTATGACGCGCCGTCCTGCCAAACAACCCGCGCTAGTCTTACCAGCGTCGCCACGCTCCGAGCCGGATGACGCCCCTCGCGCGGAAAATCGACTCATTAGATAGGGTCCTGTTGAATTCAGCCCAGGGTCCACCGGTACCATTTGTCGTCGGACCATTGTATCCTTGACTTGCTCCCACGCCTCGGGGATATTCGGCGGCGATGTGTGCTAGATAAAGACACCGAGATGAAGACTCGCTCGCCAATCGGACATGTACGCCGCCCTGCCTTATCTCCCTCGGTTGCTACGGTCGGCTTGTGCTCTGTCTAGAATCGAACTGCATTGGTACATACGACCCTTACTGAAAGCTATCTATCTACAGCCGGAGCGAGTGCATCTAAAGGTTATGAAGGCAGAACTGATCGAAAACGAAATACAACCCGGAGAAGTAAACCGCAACGAGCCACGCGAGAACCAGCTCCGTCCAACGAAAGTTTCCCTCTGCGGACTTGCACTGCTCCGTACCTTCCGCCGCACCCCTCTCTTCTCCCTTCCCCGCCCTGGCCAGCTCAATTTCTTCCAAAGCCTCGCTCCCACTGCACATCTCGATGATCTGCTTCAGCTCCTCGACTGACTGTCGCAGAAGAATTGAGCGGGGCCACATGTCCAGCCGCTTTTGCTGGATCTTCAACCCCTTCCCGGCCGCCTCGGCCGCCTCTTCGAGCCTACCGAGGACGAGGAGAGCTCTGGATAGCCAGAGATGTATTGAAGCTATCGTTTGGGTTGGTGGACGAAACATGTATGAAGATCCGTGGGCCATCTTTTTTAGGATGGGCAATGCTTCTTCTGCACGCCCGGACGAGCACAGATTAGCCCCAAGCGCTTGTACAAGATTCCACCCAAAATCAGGGTGCTCAAATAAGTAATCCAGACCATTAAGCACGGACTTCGTATGTTGGAGCACCTGCAGAGCCTCCTCAGTGTTCCCCACCTCCAACAGGGTTTGGGGGTGCATGATTCGCACACTCCATTCGCCCTGGCTACCCAACAGAGAGTATCGCACCCTGTCGTCTGAGACTATCGCGAGAGCCTCCTCCTTCCATCCCAAGTCCGAAAGAATCTCTGCTGCCTTGCAAAGGCCTGTTCTTGCCCAGAAAAAGATGTCCTGGAACTGGAAACTGGCCGGTAACCACTCTGCAGGGACTGTAGCGGGCTCGGTATGCTTTGGCAAGTTCTTTGCCTGTGCAGCGTAGATGGCCTCTGTGCACTCTCGGTCCTCGATATACAGGTCGGAACGGGACCCTCCCCGTGCTTCCGCCCAATCTATATCTGCTTTCCGAAATGCGAGGCATTCTCTGAGAAGACCGAGAGCTTCATGAGTACAACCATGTTCAAACAAAAGCAGACTAGCACTCTCCAGTAGCTTCCTGGGACAATGGCCTCGCGGAGTTCCATGCAGCCTCTCTCTTTCGCTTCGAATAACCGAAAGCAACTCCTCGCTTGCGTCGATAGCTCCCAGCAGGTCACCCTCAGAAGTACGGCTCCTAATGACGTGCAGCAAGGTATCAGGGAGCTCAGTCATAAATGTGCTGGAAGTGCTGTTTGTAACATCTCTCCAGCCTTCTACTGCATCGTGGAGCGTTTGAGGGTCAGGTCCACGCCACTGCAGCAATACGTTAAGACAACGCAAGCGTTCAGTGACGACGGGCATATCTGCCTGCAGACCGATGGAAGCAAATATCTCCAGGGCTTCCTCAGCAGATGAGATCGCTTCTTCACGTGTGCTCCTTTGAGAAAAGACGTAACGCGAAGCTTCAGAGAGACATGTCCCGAGGCGATGATGTGGCCCTGCCTCACCGATGGATAACTGTCGATAGATGCTGATGGCTTCCTCCATAATCGTCTTACCCTCCTCGCTGAATCCACTGGAAACAACTGCCTGGCTCTGTAATGCCTTTGCTAGCTTCGCCCTGTCGAAACCTGGTAATCTCCTGGACAGAGTCCTGGCAATGATGACGCTACCCCGTGCAAGATGTTCACACATGAAGTGTATCCCTGGTCGAGGGTCAGGCAGAGACGAATAAAATAACCATCTTGAGAGCGCTTCCATCTTGTCCATCATTTCAATGCTGAAGATCAGCGCATACGAATTCGGGAACCAGTTTCGATGCTTCTGAACTAACGTTAGAATATGACACAGGACATGAAAAGAAAGAAAGCACACCTCCATCCAAATCAGAACATCCTGCGGAAATCCAAGGAGCTCGCCTGGGATGGTCCGATCACAGTCTAGCACCACAACGTAGAGGCATAACGAAGACAGAAACTGTCTCGTGGTCAGAAGAACGGATAGTTCCTCATGTAGACTTTCCGCCTTGTCACCTCCATTACTGAGATGCCAAAACCACATTGTACAAGCATATTTTGCTGGCGTCCCGTGATGATTGAATTGTGCGGAAAATGCCATCAGATGGGGCACGTTTTCCACTGCCCAAGGTGAATTCAAGCCGCCCGACCATCCGCCCTCGTCCAGGGAGGCTGCTGACAATATGCCAGTGCGGTCGAAGACCAGCTCGTCGTTGAGAAATGCGATGCACCCTTTGGCCAGAGCGGTATGACTGTCGACTACGTTGAGCCGAAAGGGAGCAGGCGATCGATAACATATGTACGCCAAGAACGTCGAATGCAGGACCTCAATAGCCTCATCGTTGTTGTCCCAATTGCGCAGCAGGCAGCGAAAGTAGCCAAAGATATCCAATGGAGAAATATCTGGCCTGGTAGAAAGGGCTTGCATCGTTGATATGGACAAGCCCTTTCCCACTTCTATCATGCCCATGTACAGATGATATCCAGCGACAAAGTCCTCATCATGCCAAGGGCAGGCCGATAACACCATGGCGTACACTTCATCCATTCGAGCCTCCGCGTCAGGTGCTCCTTCCCATGACAGCAGTGCTTTGATGTGACGCTCTGGGTTGATATGGTTCTCCATGAAGTCCATTACTGTGGAAGCCCACAAGAAGAGACCGTCACTGCGGTATGCCAAGATTTCAATCAGATTCTCGGCCGTCGATGGCAACACTTTACGTCGCTTTCTGGCGACAAGTTCCAGTCGATGGGACATGTACAACTTCATGTCGTTCCGATGATCATCGCTGCGCAGGTCAAAATTGTGGGTTGTGATGTGCGTAGCCTTCTCCAGAAGTGAATGGCTCTTGGAGAGTGGCCGGGAGGTGACTACGATACGAAGCCAAGGTGGCAGAACAAACGTGCCAGAAGTCAGAATCGACAGCAACCGGTCTTCAGGATCCATGCATTCATCGACTCCGTCAATGACAATAACACAGCGAGTCACGGACTGCGAGCCAGAGGAAGCCGGTTTGACGACCAGCTCCTGAAATTGTCTCGTCACTGATGTAGAAGCGAGGCCGGCGTCATCCTGGAGCACCGAAGCCATTTGTAGAGCCCGGCGCTTGTCTGTAGTTGCCACTGCTCTTGCTAAGGCGGTGATCAGTCGATTCGGGCTCGTCCGATCAGGAATCATTCGATTGAAGAAGAATGACAGTAGGAGAATGCCAGCGTCGTGTGCCGCCTGGCTCACAGTATGGGCGACAGTAGTCTTGCCGCTCCCGGCTGGGCCAGTCAGCCAAAACACCTTCGCGCCGCGTTCCGCATCAGGTCCGTGAATCCAGTCCATTATTTCATCCAAAATCCATGTACGCGTACCCGGTAGACAAGTCCTATCGGGATCCCAAGATGTGCCTTCCGTAATAGGAAGATCCATGATCACTCTCGGCAGCGGACCTTGCAAAGCTAGAGATCATTGAGCATGTTCCAAATACAAGGAGGGAAAGTAGCAAACCACGCGTCTCTTCCAGCGTGTGCGCAATATCCGGGATGGTCCGTTCAATGTCTGATACCGACAGGACGAGCCGCGCGACATCCAGGCGATTCGTGATATTGAATGTCATCTGCACGATGTCAGATTCACATCGCGGTTGTCGCAGGTGGACTGACATTGAAAAGAGTAAGGGTGCGGTCTAGCTTCTCTCTCATCTGCTTGATCACAACGCCGGAATCCTGTGCGTGGGAAGTCGTCTGACGGATGGTGCCCTGTTCTGCGCGTGCCGCTCTCGCATCAACGAGGAGCTCTTGCAATGTTCTTTGGTGAGAGATCAGCCATCGATCCACACCTTGGCGGTGATCCTCACCCGTTCAGCCTCTCGAGCGATTCGCGCAAGCTATCATCTAGCACAGAAGGACTAGATAGAAACCGAACAGCAAGGTCGACGTGTTCTTGTATATAAGCGCCGAACTCTTTCCATTCCTTGTTCGTTTGTTGGAGCGCCTATCTCTATATGAGCGGGGTTTACTCAAGAAAGTTGAACGTATGCACACCTGGGATATACCGACGAGCTCCGTTGCAGCATCCACCACGTGCTTGATTGTCGAGTCGATGGCCACTACTTTCAGGTTGCGAACGAACTCTCTCGCTTTGCCGAGCCTGTTGCCTGGGATGAAAGTGCCCGACCCCGACGCGCTTCCGCTTGTGTTCGCCCGTACGACGGACGAGATATTCGCATCAGACATGGATACTGCGTCTAGATGCCAGTGGTCAAGTATAAAGACGATGGTTGGTCGTGGTTCAAGAGAGAAGGATACAAGTCAGTTCGGGAACGTGAAGGCGATGAGTGAGATAGGGCATTCCGGGTTTGTGCCTCATGTCTTCCTCTCCTCTATCTCCGCCGACCCTAATCGCCGATATCTGATGTCACAAGCGTCAGTCCCGGGCACTGCCAATCTTCCTACGTCCACCTGCAGCCTCCCGCCGACCTCGCAGCCCTATTCCCGGCCCCCCTTCTCCTCACCACCACCGCACGATGGTCGCCCAGTCCGAGATCGAGTCCACCCTCCGGGCAGCGCTGCCCAAGCTCGCGCGCATCGTTCGTCTCATCGCTTCGTGCGCGTCAGCAGCGGATTACTAAGCCCCTGAGCAGGAGATCGAGGACCAGTCGTCGGGCTGCGGGGAGAACTACTCCGTGCTTATCGTCAGCGATGACTTTGAAGGGCTTATTACGATTAAGCGACATCGGTTAGGTGCGCTTTTGTGATTGCACAAACCGGAGATGATTGCTGATGGGCGTCTAGTGAACGAGATACTGAGGAAGCAGATCGCGGAGATGCACGCGTTCTCACAGGTGCGCTCTTATGCCCTTGTGCACATATAGATTCATGACTGATTGGCGGTGCAGAGAACGCTGACAGTCAAGCAGTATGAGGCGATGAAGAAGGCGGGAACGCTATAGTCGTGTGGGGCCGCTATCTCTTCCCGGGGTGCATGATGCATGAGGACGGCAGGCGCATAGGTTGTTCGTGCGCTCCATGCAGTGTATATGTTCCATCGCACATTGAGTATGATAGAGGATAAGCATATCCGACCGGGTTACCGTCTGTTGCTGCAGTATGGCAGCGTGCGTGTGAACGAGCATATACGAGCTCATAATGGTCATTGATGCTTCATGATGCTGTCGTGCGACGAGAAATCTATCGATACAGTCGTGTCTCCCGGTCCTCAATCGATCCACGAAGCGTCCACCGCACACGTCGCTCATACCCCGCTCCACCAATGCACCTCCCTCCCTTCCCTAACCCACTGGTGCTGCAACAACTCGCTCGCCGTCGCCCTCATCTCGGGGTCGATCTGCAGCATCGGCCTGAGGAAGCTCACGAACTCCTGAAACTCCTCCGGGTTGAGCGCGCCCTGCTCCTCCAGTCTCCGCTCAAGCGGCAGAGTGACGGGCTGGTCGGAAACGGAGGGGAGCAACCTGTGCGCGTCGAATAGCTTGTGTGTGTGCTTCCCCCGCGCGATGAGCGATGCGGGGATCGGCCCGAGCAAGGAGGTCATTTGGAATAGGTGGTCCTGCTCTTCACTGTAGAGCTTCGTACCCTGGGGGCTGAACAGCCATTCGCCGGTGATGAGCTCGTATATCTGTGCATTCCTCAGTATCGCGTGTGAAGCAGTGAGGAGACGATAGGCGCACCATACACCCCGTGCTCCAGATATCGGCCCTTGTATCCCACCCCGCGCCCAAGATGACCTCCGGCGCCCTCATAGCCGGACTCTGTATCGTGTCCGCCCAATGATCCTCGTTCCAGTTCGCAACTCCTAAGTCTACGATCTTGACGTTGATCTCGAGCGGGCCGCCGCCGTTCGTCTCCTTGCGCATGGCGAAGATCGGTAGAGCTTGGGAGACGGAAATCGGCACGGTTTCACCGGAAGGGGCGGTGACGGTCTCACTCTGCGGCTTGAGGACGGAGAGGCAGGAGGCGATGAATTGGTTGGACACGGCGCAGGGTGTTTGGGATGAGTCGTCGGCTTCAGGCGTGGGCAGGGCAATGAGGATGTTGTCCGGCTTTATGTCTAGCAATCAGCTGGTCAGTACGAGCATCATGAGGCAAATTGCATATATGCGCACCGGTATGCGTCAACCCGACCTCCTCATGCAGATACTGCAGCCCCAGCAGCACCTGCTTCGAGATCTGCTTCACGACCCCGACCGCCAACCGCCCACTATCATACCGCCTCCTCACGCGCACCAGATCCTCGCCGAGCACATCCGTTACAAGCACGATATGCTGCCCATTCGGGCCCTTGAAGCGGAACTCATCGAGCAGGGTGAGGACGTGCGGGAATCCAGGATGGGAGCGATTGGCGGTGGATGCTGCGCGCAGGAAGGCAGCTTCGGAGAGCAGCTCTTCTCGAGGCGTCCACTCGGAGGTAAGGAGCTTGAGCGAGACATATGCGTCTTTCCTGGATATCACACATGAGAAAGCATGAAGTGAGATCGGATAGAGATGTACGCACTCGCTGTCCTTCGCTAGCCAGATCGTGCTATACCGTCCCCATCCCAGCTTGCGCAGGACCGTATACCGCCCATCCTTGAACTGGTCACCGATCGTCACCGGATGATACCCACCTTCGCAGTACCGATCGAGCGGTTCTTCAGACGCGTACCAGGACTGACGTTTCTGCTGCGATTCGGACTGGATGGCTGGAAGCAGCGATGGGGACGCGACGTGGATGGTCCGCCGTTGACGGGGTCCGCGCAGGAATGGCCGGGGACGCGCGTGTATCGGGACATCGTGCTTGAGAGCAAAGGAAACGCGGGAAAGGGACTTCGATAAGCTGTAGGATAGTGCGTATCCCGCCATATGAGGCGGCTTTCATGAGATGCCGATCCTCTAGTGAGATGTTTGGAGAGGTGCGGTACATAGGCCGCAGTGAGTGGGCCAAGGAACACGGAAGTCACTGGAATAGCGTGACGTCATTGGCATGGAACATTTTCAGCTCCAACCCAAAAATCGTCCATCTTCATTCATCATAATGGTTTGCAATCCTAGTACAAGACTTATATATATGAAAGAGTGAAAGATTCGAAAAGAAAGTTCAAGAGAGAAAAGTACAGGTCGATAAGACAGAGAAGAAGCATCGCCGGTGTGGAAGAATACGCCAAAGGACTCACAAGTGCGCAGCCTCTCTCGTCGTCGCGCGCCTCATTTGGCGTGGGCTGTTGGTCAGTCTCGCTCAGCTCGCAGTGTAACAGGATGGCCTTGAGATCTGTCACGGAATCTTGCAGAAGGGTGGAGTGGGGCCACATGTCCAGCCGTGACTGTTGAATCTTTAATGCCTTCAAGGCCGCTGCCGACGCCTCTTCCAGACGTCCCAGCGCAAGTAAAGCCCTGGATAGCCAGAACAACTTGGGAGCCAGCTCTTCTTCCGCTAGAGGAAGACCTAGAGCTACGCCCACCTTGCGATTCTCATATGCAGAATGAGAATCAACCAATCGTTGTAGAGGTAGTACCGCCTCTTCCTCGCGGCCAGACGAACACAGCGTGTCCCAGGGAGCGTGCAACAGCTTGCGCATCCACGCAAAGCTTCTACGACTGCGAAAGTCAGCTCGTCGGCCGCGCAGCGAGGGTCTTGAGAGGAGGAGGTCCTCGTCGTAGTGAGGGTGGAGCATGTCATCGCTGACCGAAATCAGATCGTGCAGAGCGCCGTCAAACCTCCCCACGGTCACAAGCGCGTTGAAATACACCTCGGCACCCGTGTGTCCGTCCAGGAACTCCCACAGATCAAACGGTAAGTGGCTCTCCTTGAGAATCGCAGACAATCGACCGGCCTCCGAAACCACCGCAAGTGCTTCCGCCGGAAGCTCAGTCTTGAACAGGATTCTCGCCGCCTTTAAGAGTCCTTCACGGAGCACTCCCGCTTGATAAAACCAGTCTGGAGTAGGAAGTAGGGGGGATGAGACCATTGCTATCTCGTCGCCCTGGGTCACCCTTCTTGTCTGGATTGCATGTACAGTGCTCGTGCAAACTTTGGCGACCTCTAAGACACGGAGATAGTAAGAATGGAATATCGTTGCCTCCAGTTCGATATCTTCCTCTCTGTATGTCATGCACTCGTTCATCAGATCGAGTGCCTCGGGAAAGGAACCAATTTTGTACAGAAATAGACTAGCACTTTCAAACACTTCTTCCGGACAGAATCCAGGTCTGGCGCCAAGAGGGGTCTCCATGTCCCGTCTATAGAGAGAGAGGAGGTCTGCCATTGCGCGGCGAGCAGCCGGTACATCCCCTCGCGCTATGCAGCTATTCATTAGATCGGTCAATGCATCTCGGAGCTGAGTGGGAAAGCTGTTGGTTACACCGGTAGCCTCACGCCAGCCTTCAACAGTGGTGCTGAAAGCCGCATCCTCCAAGACCCTGTTCGCACAGAGAACATTCAAGCAGCACAGACGATGAATCTGTTCAGGCATTTTCCCTTCCACACCGAGCTCAGCGTATATAGAAAGCGCCTCTTGGGCAGAGGCAATAGCTTCTTCACGGTTCTCCTTCCGATAGAAGATGTGAACGGATGCTTCGTATAAGCAGGTCGCCAAGTCGAGCCTATATGTCCTCGACTCTGGATACTGAAGACATACTTGTCGCAGGATATGGATGGCTTCCTCAATATGAGCTTTGCTAATGCGTGTCGCGGAGGGAGAGGAGACCGCTGCTGTGTGCAGGGACCTTGCGAGCTGCCAGATATCGAAATTTGACTCGGTTTTCGCAAGATGTCTGGAGATGTGGACACTGATCCGTGCAAGTTCTCCGGGCAGAAAAGCATACCCCTCTGGGATAGAAGAGGACAACCATCTTGAGAGTTTTTCCATTTTGCTTGCATGTGTGGTGCTGAAAATTTCATCGTAGCATTCTGGGAGCCAATCCTGGTGTTCCTGAAGCGTCATCCTTTAGAGGAACCTCGATGACTGTGGAAAACAAGCGCACCTCCAGCCAGGCTAGAATGTGAGATGGAAAAATGTGGCGGTTCCAGGAAGGATACTCAAGGTTATTAAGAATAACAAAGCCGATCACCCAGCATAAGAAGCCATGGCTTGTGAACCAAGTGCACAGACCTGCACGAAGGGTTTCATCTTGTGGCTTGTTGCTAGCTTTGAAATGATAGAACCCATGTTCACAGGCGTATAGTAACGCCTCACGAGAACGCCCCAGTGGGTCAAGAACAAGCATTTCCGATTGGTACTGCTCGATCAACGTGCTTATTCTGGTGTTCGGGTCAACGACACGAACTGTCCGTTCAATAACGGGTCCGGTCAGCGTGTCTAGAATGGCAGCGGGCACAAGGTGTCTGTTCAGGAGCTCTTTGTTGAGCAGGTTGATGCAGCCATGGGATAGAGCTGTCTGACTGCCTCGCAGGTCCAGGAGGAAAGGGGAGGGGCAACGAGTGCAGAGGTAGTACTGGAACGTTGAATGCAAGAAGCGAATCGGTTGATCGTCGTCGTTGGTGTAACACAGCAGAGGCGAGAGATGCTGTAAGATGTCTGTGGGTTCAATGTCTGGCCGGTTCGAAAGCTTACGAATGACCGACACAGAGAGCGTACGCCACGACATTACCATCATGCCTATGTACAGATGGTAGCCTTCGACGAAAGCCTCGTCATCCCAAGGGCATGCCGCCAAGACCATGGAATACACTTGATCCATTCTGGCCTCCACTTTTGGAACTCCCTCCAGAGATAACAGGGCTTTGATGTGAGAGTCGGGGTTGATATCTCGTCCCATAAAGTCTATGACAGTGGAGACCCACAGGAACAGACTTCCACTGCCTTCGATCAGTCGTGGTGTCAACTCTTCCCTCCAAATTAGCGGTTTACGACGCTTCTTGGCAATCAGTGCGAGTCGATGGGATATGTACAGCTCCACATCGTTCCTGTTTTGTGGGCTGTCCAGATCAATAACGCGGTGCGAGACGTGTCCAACTGCTTCCGTAAGAGAATTCCATTTCGCCGGAGGCCGCGAGGTGACGAGGATCCGCAGCCAGCAGGGCAGAGTTACAGTGCACGTTAGCATCGTAAGCAACTTGTCCTCGGGATCCAAGCATTCATCCAATGCATCGACGACAACGACTCTGCGACGTGGAGCGTGTTGAAGCGATGAGACACCCCGGACGACGAGCTCTCGAAACTGCCTCGTCAGAGGTGCAGAAGGCAAGCCCACATCACGGTGCAATAGGGAAGCCATTGCGAAGGCGGCGCGGTCGTCCGAAGCTGCCAGTGCTCGTGCGAAAGTCGTCACAAATCTATTCGGATTCGTCCGCTCTGCGGAGGTACGATCGAAGAAGAAAGACAATAAAAGAGTATCATCCGCATCTGCCATCATGCTGACAGTGTTTGCCACAGCAGTCTTGCCGCTCCCAGCGACGCCGGTGAGCCAGAATACCTTTGCACCATGTTCCGCATCGGGTCCACGTATGAAGTCCATTATCTCGTCCAGAAGCCAAGTGCGCGTGCCCGGCATACACGCTCTATCAGGATCCCACGATGTGCCTTCCGCAATAGGAAGATCCAAGATTACCCTTGGCAACGGACCTGGTAACCTGTCAGAATGACGACGGTATATGTAGTGGAGGAAACGAACCGAGCCTCTCATCGAGTTTGCGCGTCACGGCAAGCTCAATATCTGTCACCGAAAGAACGCTCCGCGCGATCTCCAATGCGTTTGTGACGTTGAGCGTTGTCTATCAGACATCAGTCTGTATCGAGATGAATCTGTACCCACTCACGTTGAACAGGTGAAGGGTGCGGTCCAGTGTCCCCTTCATTACGTCCAGCGCTGCCTCAGGATCCCTCGAAAGCGATGTTGTTTTGCGGATAGCAGCGCGCTGTGCGTCTACATCTCGTGCGTCCGCGAGCAATTCTTGCAGGGTTCTATGCTCGGTCGTAAGCGATATTGGTCGCAGCTCATAGATACTCGGCGTACACAAGTAGCTTCTCGAACGGTTCGCTCTTAGCCTGGTCTCTCATAGAAGCATCTGAAAGCAACCGCAAAGCAATGGCGACGTTCTCCTCGACGTAATCACCGAATTCCGTCCATCCCTGACTCTTACTGTCGCCTGCCTACCTCTGGTAAGTATATTGTAGCCTGACAGTGCTTATATGAGCGCACCTGCAATAGCTCAACCAACTCCGTAGCTCCATCTGCAATCCTCTGCACCGTAGAATCCACAGCCGCCGTCTTCATACTGTGGAGAAACTCCTTCGCCCTGCCCATCGCGCTGCCGGTGGTGCGAACGGTCGAAATGGACGTACCGCGGCTCGTATTCCGCCGATTCAAGGGCGAGACAGGAACAAGCTGTCTAGATGTAGACATTGATTGTAGATGATGAGGTTGATATGAAGACGGTTTGGAGGTGATGGTTCGAACGCAAGGAGGGATCGCGGACGCGAGCACAATAAGGTTTCTTATCGTCCGGGATTGCAGCTTGCTGGCCGGGATCGTAGGGTTGATCAAGTCCTGATAACGCTTAGGCAGGGTATCATGCCGGGCGATGCGGATGACCTCGCCTGCTTGGGCGTAGGGGCGAATCCCTGAGACTCACAGCAATCGCAGCGGGTACGGCGCCAGCGTCAATTCGGAAATCACGCCCACTGTCCTCGTTCGGCTTGTACAAATCAGGACATCAAAGATGCGATTGGCTATACTGTACCGGCATGATCATATGCGATCTGCTTCCGCTTTTGCCTCCGAAGCGGAAGCAAAAGACAATGCGCGCGCGCCCTTGTTACACGTTACAACGTGCAGAATTTGCGTTCGTCCGGCCATCCAGCATGGGGGAGACCTCTGGTACAATGCTGCACTATTTCAACACAGTCTCAACTGCCGAGTATCTACAGCAAGTGAGGGAGCAGGCTGCTGAGGATAGGGAAGTAAGAGAGGATCTGAGGGAAAGGGAGCAAGTCCGGCAGGCAAAGCTGAGAGCGCAGGTCCGTGCTGCAGGGAATGCCAGGGTGAAGGAATGGAGGGCTGCGAAGGTTGCTGGGGAGATTCTGGCGGGTGTGAGGGATGAAGATGGAAAGCTGAAGCCTGTCCATGATAAGCGGGTATGCACAACTGTGCTGGATGTCCTCGGAGAGTGCTAATCATGCTGTAGAAGAAAAAGCGACAGCACAGCAGCTCCGACAGCGAGATTGAAATACTGGAGGGCTCTGCACCTTCTGCAGCAATGCCTGATGTTCTCCCAGCTGCGACACGTCCCTACAAAGGCTTCCTGTCTGCTCAGCATGCAACACAGCCCAAACGTGCAGAATTGGACCGTTGCCCAACGAAAAACATGAACTGGAAGAATCCGCTTGTCTGGCAGCAGATTGTGAATGCACAGTGAAAGGCACAGTCCTGGGGCCCGCTGGACATCTGTAAGCAGTGCTGGAGAGATAATCCAAGTCTATTTGGTACCGACGCAGCGCGCATCCTGCATCCAGCAACTTTGGCAAAATGGATTGACGGATTCAAGTGGAAGGCAGCAGTAATTGACAAAGTGCGGACTGGGCAGCACCCAGTGGCCAATTCTGCTGGCCGTCATGGCATCCTGGTATGTTGGGGCCTCCTCAGGTGCATGCACCATGTTTATATTTGTGACAGGTGCAATATGGCGACATTGTCGAGGATATCAAAATTGCGCTCATCCGACTGCGAGAGGCAGGCACCGCTCTCGATGCTCACAACTGCCGGGGTGTCATCATTGCTCTCCTTCAGGAGAGATGCCCAGCAGTATTTCACCAACCAGTTGGTCGGCTGAAGACACCGTTCACTGCGAGCCTCCGCTTTGTACGTGACTTCCTGAAGACTGAGCTGGATTGGTCGATTCGAGTTGGGACAAAGGCTGCACACAAGCTCCCATTTAACTGGGAGCAACAGTGCAAGGAACTCATACTCCGAGTGGCCTGGGAGGTCAATGCTTTCCAAATCCCCGCTGCCTGCATTGTCAATTCCGATCAGATGCAGTGTCACCTTCAGCACGGTACACAATGTACGTACGCAAAGACTGGATCCCGACAAGTCAGCATTAATGGCAAGGAGGAGAAGCGCGCATTTACGGTCATGACATCACTCAGCATGCATGGGACATTGCTCCCCTTCCAGAATATTTGGGATGGCACCACAGATCGCTCTCTACCATTTGGCAACAGGCTATCGAAACCAATCATGGCAACAGCCCGAGAGGCCGGTCATCTCTTCAGCACTGCTGGAGACACATATTGGTCAACCCTTGACACAATGAAGACCTTTGTGGAGCGACTCCTGGTCCCATACTTCCAGAGCGCAAATCTGCAGGCTGATCGCTCTCCCCTGGCTTACTGCATCTGGATTATTGACTGCTGGTCAGTTCATCGGAGTGCAGATTTCCGGGCATACATGCAGGATGAGTGGCCATGGATTCTGCTTCAGTTTATCCCAGCAGGCTGTACTGGTGTGATTCAGCCAGCTGATGCTGGAATGCAACGTCCCCTCAAGGCTGCTATCCGTCGATCAGCAACTGAGCAAGTCATTGCTGAGATCCGCTCTCAACTCGAAGGAGGCACCACACCAGAAGATGTTCACCTGAACACGAAGAAGGGCATCCTGCGTGACCGAACAGTTTCTTGGCTCCTGCATGCACATGAACAGATGAACAAGCCAGAGCGAGTTCTGAAGGCATGGCATCTGTGCTTTATTGAGAACACAGAAATGCGCCTCACATATGAGCACATCACGAGTGCGCAGTTCCGCCAGCATCTCAACTCACTCGCTATTACCGACCCTGATCTGCACCGTCGCATCCAACCCTACAATGCTCCTCAACCATCGACTGATCCAAACCTCCGACTTCCTGAGGATGATGAGAATGAGGCGGACCGGGCAGATTGGGAGCTGAACATGTCGGACTTCGAGCATGCTGAGGCAGAGGACCCCTAGCGAGAGCACTTACTCGCACCACTCTGTTACCTGTTACAATCTTCCCTTTTACTTCCAAACGATCACCTTGTTACACGTTACGAAAGCATATACTCGTGCCGGTACAGTATTCGAACAACAGACACCGAGTTGTATGCGTGCGTGCCGAGAGAAGGGCGTCAGGAAGATGCAAAGGGATGGCGCTTCTGGAAAGCTGCGTATGATATTACACTGTGCTGCTGAGTAAGCCATGTCGAGGAAGCGTGATCTCAAGCGAGATAGGCGCCAACACAAATCGGACCATGAAACATCGAACGAAGGTGCAGGTGAACGCCGCGTCGTTCTACGTGGCCTTCGTGTGCGCGATGCCCGAGTGGGACGGTGTCGGCTGGTGGGCAAGCGAAGGGATCAAGCGCCGGAGTGGTTGGGTTGGGATGTGATAGGCCTGGCGAAGGAGGTCCCTGGCGATGACCTCCTTGGTACTCGGTAGTGGACGGGCCGGGCGGTTAGAGAGCGTGCCCAGGTACGAGGTACTGGGTGTAGGAGTACACGTCGGGGGGCTCGACCTGAAGTTGAGTCGACCAGATGTACGCTGCGGCGGCGTTCGCCGAGTCGTCCGGATGGCCTTGCTTTCATCTCCTCACACACAGCTCCCTCTCCCAGCCCGTCCCCAGCCCATCCCTCCCTTCCTTCCCGCTCTACGGGACTAGCACGAGCAACCTCATCAGCGCCGTCCCACTCCCTGACGTCCCTGATCCCGATCGACGCAACTTTCAGAGCATCACCCAGCGCCAGGATGAGGGCAGGCACCTGGCTTGCGATGCCTGCTCTGGCTTTGGCTGAGCAGCGAATCCGGCATCAGCTCACGCATGGATCACGTCCAATGAGTATATTGCTTGTAGCGAGCTGCTGGGCGTAAGGGGTCGTGGGTATGGAAGGGTAACGCCGACGTGTGCGAGGCAAACTCGGCATCGGAACTGTTGTATGCGCGTTCGTGAACAGGATGCGGATGACCATATGGACTCGGGGCAGGGGGCAGGGCCGGGTGGGTATGAGGACGCTGAGTGTGGAGAGGGATGTCGGATCACGAGACCGCGAGGAAGGAGACGTGGTTGGGTAGGGATGAGAGGCGGGGCGCGACGGGAGGCGGGGCCGGGGCGTGCTGAGTAGGGGCGGGACGGTGCAGGACAGCACGGGGCAGCTGGTGCACGAGGGTCAGGTCGGATGTGCCGCGGCCGAGGCGTGAAGAGGAGAGGAGGGCCTTCGCCGCCGATGCAGGCGGGGAGAGCTGGCTCGGAGGAGCGATGTCGTGTGTGCGGTATGCCCGCTGCTGTACCGCAGGTCGTGTCCACATCTTCGTACCCTGCTTCTCAAAGAACCATCTCCTCTCCCCTCCTCGTGTCCGCGCGTTAGATCCTGTCGCATCTTTGGCACCGCCTAAGAAGCGCCGGTCGTCCGAGTCTCCACAGTCCCATCTTGTACATCCCTTCCGCGCGGTCGGTTTCAGTTCATCCCATGGAGGGCGAAGATACCGTTTCGACGTGAGGTGTAGCGTATTCTGGTTGATTGACGATCGCTCCCGATAAAGAAAGCTTGGCGGGCGTGTGGAAATCGGTCCAGAGCACGTCCAAACTGGGTGGCATTCAAGTTGTCCAACTACAGTACAGCGACAGGACAATAACAACGGAATGCGTGAGTTTGACGGAGCCAAATCTGCCGGTCGTACTGTACGTTCACCCTTAGACAATACCATCCATCAACGACTTCCAGGCTGCCATCATCCAACATTGCCCTGCTTTCTCACTGTGTTGTAATGTGCAAGCGATGTCGTCAACTGAACGATATATGCTTGCATCAACCGTAGTCTCCTCACGCGTCGCTGAGCGCCTACTCGGATTAGCCAACAATCGCCCTTCGGGTTCGCAGCAACTGCCTTCCGGAAGGACGGATCGATAATGACGCTATCTCGGAGGGGGTGACATTCCCGGGCGCGATGCTGTGCAGCTCTATCTGCAGGGTATCTGTGACAACTGCTGCTCCTCGATCTCCTTGATCCATCTCTCGTTGCAGCTATCTGTCGGTGTACTCGCTCAGTGCTCCGGCACCCAAGTCAGGCGATTTAGCTTTCTCTTTCTGCCCCATCGACTGTCATGTCAGAATCATCGTCGCTCGTAGCCAGCTCTAGCATGACGAACAGAGCGAAGCAAGTTTTCGAGCGCTTCAGGGAGTCGGCGATCGAGGTGCCTGCTAGGCGCCTAGCGAATGCCGGGATGCAGATTACCGGATTGACCAAGGTGCGGTTTCACAAATCACTCTGGAGATCGCTCGCTGAACCTCAACTGCAGGCGCTGGACGAGAACCGCAAGGAATGGCATGCATTTGCCAAGTATGTTGAGGACTCGATCACCCGCATACATGACCTTCCGCACACAGCGTTTCTAGCACCCACTGCGCAAGAGCGCCTGGAGCAGCTGTTGTCGTACGTCTCAACCACCCTGCCCATGCATTTAATCTTTACTGAGGCCTTTCAGAACGTTGAAGGAACTCCTGGCCGAAGTGAATTCCTACGAGGAGCGGGGTGTCGTCCAGAAGCTTGCCCTCACTGGAGCATCAGAGCACGCTCCTGGAGAGATGAGAAAGAAGTTGGATGAAGCACTGTTTCTATCCAATGTAAGACCATTTCGGGTTGTCCAAGTCTTCTTCTCACCAGTCGCAGCTAGAATTCACGATCGCCAATGGGGTCGAGCTCGCCAAGGTTGTCGGTACCTTAGATGATATGCGACAAGCCTTGTCCGCCTTGTCATCCACTTTGTCCGAGCAGACCCGTAAATATGTATCGTTCACAGGCCAACACATATCTAACTATCCGTGAAGCATTGCGAGAGCCCCTGCCGAACGAGATAATGGCGCTCCCCTACGGCCGCGGGATGTCTTGGGATCCGGAGAAGATGTGCCTACCAGGCACACGGGTTGAGCTACTTGACGAGATTTGGAACTGGATCAACGCTCCTAATGACGGATCTGGAGCGAAACTCTTCTGGCTTGTGGATGTCGCCGGCAGCGGGAAGACAACTGTGGCGCATACTGTCAGCAACAGGGCTGCAGAAGCCGGTCAGCTTCTCCTCTCGTACTTCTTCACTCGCAGCGATTCCCAGAATAGCGTTGCCAGCACATTCGTCACAACTCTTGCAACACATATGGCTCGTCACAGTCATCACACGGCAACCAGAATGGCATCGAGGCTTCGTGCGGATATCAGCCTCAGCTCTGCTCCAGTAGCGCGACAGTTTCGTGATCTTATCGTTCAATCACAGTTGCAGGATACCGATGATGACGATCGAGCGAAGGATCCCCAGGTCATCGTTATCGATGCATTGGATGAATGCACTGATCGCGGAGAGGCCATGGTGCGAATACTTCTGTCAGCTATGCAGGAATTGCCCAGCAACATCCGAATTTTCATCACGTCGCGGCCAGTGCCAGAAATGCTGGATTCCTTGGAATATTTGACACGCGTTAGAAAACGAGAAATCGGCCTCTACACGGAAGCCAATTTCAGAGACCTCCGTCTGTACATGACTCAACGGCTCCCACTCGTAATCCGTCGAACGCGTAATGCTTGCGACATTGACGATATACACTTTCGGCTTCATAGAAGGGCGGAGGGCTTGTTCCTGTGGGTCTCTACTGTGACAACATTTCTACATCGCTGCATCAACCCCGACCGGCAACTGGAAGCGATTCTTTCGTCAAATAATAACGACTCTGAAGCGGACAAGCCAATGGACTCGTTGTACGAACTGGTATTATCCGATTGCCCTTGGGACGATGTCGACTTTCGGGAGGGCTACCGACGGTATATGGGTTTGATGCTTGCGGCTGCAAAGCCGCTAACGTATTCAATTTTTGAACAACTCAATCCCGACGCAAATATCCCTTCCAAAGCAGTCTTCGAGAGGCTTTCCGCTCTCCTGGGGGTCGGCCGATTGGATGAAGATGGGAATCTCATTCGGGATGAGGACGTCACAATTCGAGTCTTACATTCGTCGCTTCAAACGTACCTTTTCCATCGAGCACCTCCACGTTATCGCTTCCATTACCAGTCGCTGCACGCTCAGATGGCGCAGAACTGCTTGAAAATCCTGACGAAGGACCTTGATGAGCTCTACCGGAGCCTGTCCGTGCATGGATGCTGGTGGCGTGCTCTGACAGGCTGGAGCGAACCGAACATCAGCGTTGAAGATTGTGTCTCTCTTCTGGCCGAAGTCGCCGAGTTTGAGGAAATTCATGTTTGCGATCTCAATCCACACCTTCGTGACAGGATGCAATACGCCTGCTGTGATGGTATAAGGCACTTGATTAGAGTGCAATCACCGGCGCCCAATCTACTCCACCTCCTACAAAACTTGCTCGCCACGGGAGTCCTTTCACTGGTCTGCAGCTCATTTATTCTCTGCTGCCAAAATTGGCTCGCCGACCTCCTACTCTGGCTGAAGGTGAGAGATCTCTTTATTGCCCGACTTCTTGAAGCTGAGTTCAAGGTCAGAAGCACGATGCTCGAACGACGCCATTGTATCAGCTACTCTATTCTTCCAAGTTTGCTCTAATGCTCGAAGGGATATTCCTTTGGGCTGAAGAGCAGCAGCGAGTATCCCCCTTCTCGCTGGGTATCAATAACCGCGGCGTTTTCAACCTCGCAAAATCTATCGCAATCATTCAGTGGGATCTGCATTCGAATTTACAAGGTCATTCTGCGCTTGCCGATGCAGCACTCGCCCGGGCACTTCATGCTTTGGCGCGTGTCCATCCGAACTGGCCAGCAAAAATGAGCCTTCTCCAAGAGTCAATGAAGGTTTACCGTCGCTTGGTAACAGTAGATCATGAACAATACCGTGATCTCCTGGAGCGCTGTGTTCACACGCTTGCCGCTGCGGTTACCGGGAAGAGAACTGTCGATCATGAGAGGCATTACATGGGCGACGAAGTATCCGCAGCCCTAGAAGAAGCTCTTGGGATATCTGGAATCTGCATTATAGACCGGAATCCCACCATAGCTCTGAGACCGGAGGTTCTGGAATCTATCTGTTGGTACGCTCTACAGCTTTCACCCACACGGACCTGCGCTACCACGGCCAGAATTCTCACAGAAACACTGCTGAAGCAAGGATTGGTAATGCGGTTATCGGAACTCGAAGAGCAGATCATACGGGCTTTGATGCACCTATCTCAACTTCATTGGGACACAGGACACCAAGAAGCCGCTATTCAGCTAGCGACGAAAGTCGTCTCACACCTTCGAGATGAACTGAAAGTGATGGATGATCCCTCACAGGTGGCCAAGGAGACTATCATCAGACCGTTGTGGTACCAACAGCCAAGAGGGACCTTTCTGCAACATCGTTTGAAAGACTGCCTGCAAATTCTGATGGCAATGCTGCAGAGAGAGAAGAAACGCGAAGCTGCGTTGGCTATGGCAAGAGAACTTCTTACATTCCATCGGGATGCTTTCCTGTTGGCTATGCGAGGAGACTCGGAGTACCTCATACCAAACCTGTCGATTGTGTTCTCTGCAGCAGGGAAGAGCCTAATCCTTTGCGCTTTCTTGTTCCCGGAACCGGACGCTGAAGAAATGACAAACGATCTTTGGGCTCTCATGAACAAAGCTTGGAGATCCTTCAGATATCTTGGCGATGAGTGGCCATACCCAATCACGCTGCTCTACGAAGCCATCTGGCTCCGCCAGTACAGTTGTCATCAAGAGGCTTTACAGGTGATAGAGATGGCCAAAGTGAAGCACAGCAATCGGGTGCCACCGGTTGGGTTTCCCATGTTACCACGGCTGTTAGAGCTGCAGGCGATCATCCTCTTCGAGATGGGTGAACAACAGGAAGCGATCCACGTGGCGCTGGAGGTACTTTCTGAACTTCGGATGGACGACTCCGCATCGATACACCTTGAGGATGTGGTTGGAGAACTGGCTTGCGAGCTGGAGCGAAGCGGGTATCGTGAAGAAGCTCTCTTATGCGCCGAGAAGTGTCTTGGTTGGATCCGCGCCAGAATCAAATATAACACGTTGACCTCTCCGGCGCTGGTTGAGCCGTTGATTGCGATGTCGAAGAGCCTCATATCTGTTGGCCGAATGGACGAGGCGTCAAAAGCAGTCGAAGAAGCGCTGAAGATACAACAGGAGCGGTTGGACATGTGGCCGCGCTCGGTTCCTCTTCAAGGGACACTACAAGAGATCAAGGCACTGTTGGAGAAGTGCAAGGTTGGGAACAACGTCTGGAAGTCGAAATAGAAGATATGGTGCTGCTACAGGTACGTTGGATCCCCATGCAGAGGAGGGGACAAGCGGCTGATGAACGACTGGTAGTGGCTTGGGTGCAGCTGTTGAAATGGCTTTGGAGAAGTGCGTTATTAGTAATAGAGAACACACACCAAAACATGCTCTTTTACTGTCGGCACGGTCCTTATGCGGCAATGGAAGGGTTTGAGATGATACGAAGCGGTTGGGAAAGCTGTCCCGCTTCGTTACTGGATCTTGGTCCAACGCTGGACAATCAGGCTAGGGATGGACGCGGTTTGGTCTGGTTCAATTTGGTTTGAAACCGGTTGTCCATTCTCGCTCCAAGTCATTGCTGGTCTTGGTTTGGTCCGATAAGGTCAGGTGCTGAAGGTACGGGAGGAGCGGCCGGACAACTGGCCGCGATCAACATCTTTGTGCTAGTCCGAGTCAGGAGCTTGCGCGCTCTTGGGGAAGATCCGGGCGGCTTATAGGATTTCATCCGCTGAGAAAGCGGGGGTGGATCGGACGCCAAAGTATTCGTAGACAGTCGTTATGTTGCCACACACTCCCACAGCTCGCGCTCTCGCCAGATCCGAGTGAACCACAGCCGCGAGCGAAACAAACAGCGGGAAAGGAACAGTGAGTCATGACCCGGCCGTCGTTATCCGCACAGCCGCATCCATCAATCACGTGACGATCCTCTTGGGCGGCACAATGATTTGTCTCAGCCACGCGCGCGGCGGAACCCTTACGGTGCGGCCGGAGGCATCCCTCGGGAATGCACCAATGGACAGCATCAGCATGAGGGACAATGCATAGCATAGCAATCGCACCCCCGGCGTCTGTTTCTCCCCTCGTCTTCGTCTGCCCGTAAAGGATCGGCACCGATCGGCGCTCTGATTCTGAGTTCGCAGCACCGTGTGGAGCGACGCCTGCGAGACACTGCGCACTGCGAGCGAGCAGTTGTTGTACTTATACAGCGGGTCGCGGTTGCGGTTGCACTTCCGGACACGACATCTTCGACTCGGACCCGGTTCAGAAGCACCCTAGCCAGCACTTTGACTGAGCGTTGCGCCCACTCTTCGGTTCATCCAGTACAATACAATCGATACCCCACCCTCCGATCTGCATCTGCATCTGCGTTCCCACACTCAGCCCTCCCCCAACTTCCAATTAGGAAACCACTCCCCTACCTACCGTCGAGCGAAAGAGTGAAGCAGCGGCATGGCCGCGCCCTCCCCAGAAACCTGGCGCTCCCGTACGCCCCTCCTCCTCCCTCCTGCATAACGCACACTAACGCGCCCGCGGCCCAGGCCACCCGAGCATGTCCGCCCCCCACCCCCCGCTCGCACGTACCATCTCGGCCCCTTACGCGCAGGGGGAGTATCCACACCCGGCACACGACCTTCCCCCACTCCCGCACCCTCCCCCTTCGGGGTCCGGGTACAGTTATGCCCCTCAGCAGGAGCAGAACTCCTACCTCTCCCCGTCGACACCTTCCCTCCGGCCCAGAATGTCCTACACGAACCTGGCGCAGCACCCCCCGTCGGCGTCATACGACCCCTACGCGGACCCCTCCAGACCGCAACAGCCAGGCCTACCGCACTCCTCCTCCTCCCCAGCGTACATGCACTATCCCCCTCACCAGCCGCAGCCACATCCGCAGGCACACACACCCCTCTCCCCGCCCCCAACAGCAAACTACCACCACCCTCTGTACACACCCCAAGACATGCGCACCGACCTCCCCCCCGCGCCCCCTCCCCGCCCAACGCTGCCCTCCCCCCCGTTGTCAAGCGACCCATGGACCAACCCCGCCCCGGCGTACCAGCACCCGGACACATCGCTCGCCTCGCGCCCCGCTCCTCCACTCCCGTTCGCACCCCCTCTCCCGCCCAAACCAGCTTTCTACGAACAGGAACATAACCCCTCTTCCTCCTCCGGGGGTTGGACGGTCGCTACCCCCGGTTTGACGCGGGATAGCGCAGCCCTGAGCGATTTGATGGAGCGCGAGAGCGTAGCGAGCGGGGACACCCTCCCGCCTTTTTCCGACAGCCTCCCCCCGGGATACTCCTTATCAAACGCACTGGCCGCTGCTGCTCGCTCTGCACAAGAACCGGCCAAAGCCCCGGAAGCGCAGGAGCAGCAGAAGAAGGGAAAGCTCCCTGCGCGACTTCTGCCGGACCCGAGGCTCGTGGAGCAGGAAGCGAGGGATCGAGAGCTTGCGCTGCGTTTGGCGCAGGAGGACGTGCCTGGTGGAGGGCTGGTGAGGAGGGATACGAGGGAGTGGGAGGGGTTTGATGAGGTTGCGCATGCTGGGGTTGGAGAGAAGGGGAAGGGAGTGGGTGGGGAGGAGGATGAGGATGAGGATGAGGAGAGGGAGGAACGGGAGGCGAGGAGGAGGAGGGAGCAGGAGGAGGCGGATCGCGCGTTTGCATTGGAGTTACAGAGGCAGGTGAATGGGTTGCCCTCGCCGGTTGATTCTCCACGGGCGGAGGAGGTGCCGCTGGGAGATGAAGGTGCTCAGGAAGGGGCGGATGATGCTGAGGAGGCGGACCGTCGACGGGCCCAGGAGGAGGAGGCGCTCGGGCAGAGGATGTTGGAGCAGCGGCAGCGGCAGGAGGAGGAGGATGCTGCGCTCGCGCGTAGGCTTATGGAGGAGATGCGCGCGCAGGCTGAGCGGGAGGAGGAGAGGCGGAGGCGGGAACGGGAGGCGGGGGATGCGGAGGTCGCGCGGCGGTTGGCGGCTGGGGGCGAGGAGCCGGTGGATGCTGAGCGGGGGAAGCAGGAGCAGGCGGATGAGGATCTTGCACGGCGCTTGGATGAGGAGGCTAGGGAGGCGGAGGTGAGGATCGAGCGGAGCCGGAGGGCGCATGAGAAGGACCTGCCGACACCGGCCGAGGAAGTGGAGACGACCCCGACACAGACGCGCTTCTCGCCTGCTGTCAGGCCGCAACCTCCGGCACCGACGCCGGCACCGACGCAGGGGCAGGCGCAGGCACAGGGCAGCCAGCTATCTCCCCCGCTCCCCTCGCCTAGCAAATCTACGCGCGACCGCTCACCCGCACGCGAGATCCCAGAGCTGGACGACGACGGTTGGCAGGTGTACGACCTGCGCTCCTTTGACGGCTCTGCCGGAGAGGGAAGCGGGACACGTCCTGCCGGTGCGGGCACGGGCGTGGATGCGGGCCAGCAGGGGAGCAGGCACACCGAGGTGTGGATCCGCCCTGGGGTACAGCAGCCGCAGCATCGGCCACAGGACATTCCTCCTGCGAGCCAGCTCTCTCCTCCCACAGCAGGGCCGTCGCC